>JAYEVE010000694.1:0-427321 GCA_036346375.1 Guadua angustifolia
ATGCCAACTAACATGTAAAGAGCAAAGACATACACTGAGAAATCGAGTACAAACAACCTACTTCAAAATCAACAGAAATCCTAACTTTTACCACACCGATTGAAGATATCTCAGGGAGTAAAAAGGAAATCCAACATACCAGCAAAGCTATGAAAAATTAGCCCTACGAAAAATATATCAAAACAAAGACAGGCGTTAAGGCTTCAGCCTAGATGAACATTTCACTTGCCTCCCTACTTTTCATCCCGCAAGCTTCACAAGTTTTGCAAGATTTTGGCGTTCATTTGTTCCACTTCCAGCAGGATATCCTTCTTCAAAAGATTCTGCCAATGATAAAGAAACGACAAAACTTCAGACACTACGGTACCTAGATTGGCAGCAAATTTTTTATTGAACACCATATCATTTCAATTTAGCGAAATGGACCAGCATACTGCTGCAAGCAAAATTATCTTGGATTTGTTCTTTCTCCTTCTTGCCAGACCTACAAACTCCAAATGGTAATCGTCAAGATTTGATTTGGAAAATTTGATGCTGTATTATGTGCCGTACATCAAAAAATGCGATGGTACATTAGTTTGTTCTCGACATTTGGGGATGTGACTGCATTATGCTTAGTTCTAACAAGCCATCACTGATGCAGGGAACTGATCCGGAGAACTTAAGACAGAAAAGCCGCCAACGTGCAGAAGCTGTCGGCCGATGAGTTAGTTAAGCGGCAGATGGAGATTAAGGTGAGGAATAAGTGGAAGAATCTGCCTCTGTAAATAAAGTTTTGAAAATCCTTTGGTCTAAAAAAGAATTCTGCCTTTGTAGACTCTGTTATCCTCTGGTTTTTAATTGGCATGCCTGTTGGAAATTAATCTTGTTGTTTAATTGCCCATGTTTATTTTGTATTAGAGTTTGCATTTAGGAGAGTTAGTGCATGAGTCATTAGTAGATGCATGCATGTTTGCATGGAGTCTGCAAGAACGTGTTACGTGTGATAGAAGAGCTAGCAAGCGTGCAGTTTGGCCAAGTCCTCAGGAGTGCATGTAGACTGGGCGTGTAGCCGTGAGCTGTTGGCAGGCCAAGTCCTCGGTGGCAGCACGACGCGGAAGGACGCGCGCATGTGGCCGGAAGAAGCGGACGCAGTGCTAGCCATGCAGATCGTGGAGTGCAGGCATGCATGTGCTACTGGAATTAGTCGTTGTATTTAGCTTCGTTCGTTAGTGCATGCAGCGCTGAGAGGGGCACGTCGCCGAGTCGAGAGACTAGCTCCAGGTGTGTTCGAGTTAGTTGAGACATGTACGTGTGTTGAGTTAGTCTTCCTGGAGAGTAGCTGCATACCTCCATTAGTTAAGTCATGGTGTTAGCGGCGTGTAGTGCGGATAGGCAGTAGCCAGTAGGCCACTGCATGTGTGCGTGAGACTTTATAAAGTCTTGTAAGTTCCTGTTTTGATTAAGTGAAAGAAGTAAAACCAAGAGAAAAGGGCACAGTTGCGGTGCCGCAAATCCTCTCCGTGGGTGCTTCTTCGCTGTGTTTGTGTGAGAGTTCAGAGTGTGAACTGAGAGAGCAGTTCAGAGTGAACTAAGTGAGCACGTGAGAGCTCAACTCTAACAATGCCAATGCTTCGTGTCTGACAGTACAATGTTCTGTTTCATGTCTACGAATCCGCAATGCTGTTCCCATTTGCACATGTAGACATTGCTAATCTTATCTTAATATCCCGAATGACTATTCAAGTCTTGACCTCAATTTTGTTTTACATAAATTAAGGATTCACATGACTGATATTTCTGATTTGGTGGTCACACTACTACTGCATCGCCTCATCCGCGATTTCCATCATCGCCGGTAGGTCCGAAAGGCAAGTGATAATATTATCACCGCCGGTTCCAAATTCAACCGGCAAGGATAATATTATCATTGCGGTTCAAACTTCAATCGGCAAGTGATAAGAATAGTTTCAATTTCGCAAAGAATAGAGGTAATATCATTGCGGTTTAATAGAGAACCGGCAGTGATAAGAAGATATTACCGCCGGTTTATATGTAAAACCGTAGTGATTTATTATTGCCGGTTCTATAGTAAAACCGCAATGATAAGATTATTTTCACCGCCGGTTTTACTATAGAACCGACGAAGTGATATTATCGTTTCCCCATTATTAGTTCGACATGTAACATAATAAACATTGTAATTATCTCGCATGTAACATATGAAAGCATAATTAGTTAAAAAAAATGTAACATATGAAAGCATAATTAGTTAAAAAACAGAACATATGAAAGCAAATTTGTAATTTATGGGATATGTATTAATTAAAATAACATTTACAAAACATAATTTGTTCAGATTACATATTTAGTCCTAATTATAATAGTCTAATGGCGCCAAGCCCTATATCCAAAACTCATCGCTGCCGCCATCCTCCTCCTCTCGTCGCCGAGCTGCCGCTTGATGTGCGGCGGTGCTCGCCCTCCTTCTCATCTCGAATCCGATTCGTGGCGGAGTTGGTCTTGCCCCAACGCCGCAGTTCCTCACCGCTGTCATTGCTGCCGTCATCGCTGCTGCCGTGAAAGACTTAAAGTTAATTGGTATGAAGTCTCACGATTGCCACGTGATGATGACACGATGCTTCCAATTGCAATTAGGGGTTACGCCAGAGAAAGTCCGAGACCCAATTATCAAGTTGTGTTCATTCTTCAACGCGATTTCACGAAGGCCATCGATCCATTAATACTAGACAAGCCGCAGGAAGACGTGGTTCACACTCGTGCGTGCTTGAGATGTGTTTCCTCCATCTTTTTGATATTATGGTCCATCTCATTGTTCACATTGTGAAAGAGATACGAATTCTTGGTCCCGTATTTCTACATCGATGTACCCATTCGAGATTCATGGGGTTATAAAGAAATATGTTCAGAATCAAATCGACTGTAAGGGCTGCATTGCCGATGGGGGAACCGAGGAGGTCATTGAGTTCTGCGTCGATTATATGGATCTCAAACCGATTGGTGTGTCTCAGATCTCTCAGATGAGGAAGGCTACAGGGAAAGGGACACTAGGCGAGAAATCAAGACATACTAGCAATCTAGTGCATTTACACAAGCACATTTCGCAGCTTTTGGGACAATCATTGTGGTGGCCCCATATGTCGACATGCACAAGAACGTGCTATCCAAAACAAACCTGTGGAGGTCGAGGGTTGGCTCATGAGAGAGCACAGAGATAATTTCGGCGATTGGTTGTGTAGACACATGATGCGACGGAGACAGATCGCACTCGGCTTGAAATTGTTGGCTCGGTGGACCGTCAACTACAATTCGGACATTCCAAGGATACGACATAAATGGTTTTACATTTTATACAAGAGCGCAAGATAAAAAGAGCACCAATCAAAATAGCGGTATCCGTGATAGATGCCTATGACAACAATGGAAATAGGCAAACCTACTACGGATTCATAGAAGAGATTTGGGAGCTTGACTATGGTCCTTTGAAGGTCCCTCTCTTCGGTGCCAATGGGTCGACTTCCTGGCGTGAATATCGACAAGTACGGCATCACTACCGTGGACCTCAAACTCGCTCGGACATGAGAAGAACCATTCGTACTTGCTAATTTCATACACAAATCTTCTTTGTAATCAATTTGCTAACAAGGAGCGCCACGTGGTTATTCAAAGAAAAAGAAGGATTGTCGGAGTTGAGAATGTTGTCGACGAGGAAGAGTACAACCAATTCCATGAGCTTCCTTTGGAGAGGACGTTGACCTAAGTACCATGGAAGACAAAGGATTTGGCTACATACATACGCCGCGATCATAACGAAGGTCGAGTCGTAGCTTAGTTGTAGTAATGAAATGTATGCTTTCTTTTGTATGAACGACATGTTTATTTTCTCATATGTAACAATTAATGTAATATATGCAATAATGGAAATTGAGGTTATGCTTTTTTTATCAAATTGAAAGTTTTATCGCATTTGGATTTTGTGATTTTGACTGCACTTGAATTTGTTCGAATTTGACATCATTTGTTGTTCAATTTGACAGCATTATTTGATTTTAGAAATATTAAAACAATTAAAAAGTTAGCAATCTGATTTTTATATGAACGGGTAACTAGATTTAAACTGAAACTTTCATAAGTAACTAGGAAAATGGCAATGATGTTCACTTCAATTCTGTGCTAGTAAATCATGCTACTGCTGCAATCCAACTAAGAAAAGTTTCCAAAAATTCTGAAACAAAATCATGGATGTACATCTCATCTTACCCCATCTACATATAAAATTTCATGATCAAATTCGTCCTATATTAAGAGTAATAAAAAAGACAAATTTTAACAGAACATGGGCAAAGAGCTTATCACTGCCGGTTGTACAATGGACCGGCAGTAATATTCCACTATCATTGCCGGTTGTACAATGGACCGGCAGTAGTATTCCACTATCACTGCCGGTTGTACAATGGCCCGACAGTGATATATTATCACTGCCGGTTGGTATGACCAACCGGCAGTGATATTCCACCACTATAAATAGAAACGCCGCGCCTTCCTCTCATTTACCTTAGCCCTAGCCTCGCCCTCCTCTCACTTTTTTACATTGCCGCTTCCGAAGCTCTCGACGCTGGCTCGGACCACCGCCGTCGGTCGCGTCGAGCTCCTCGCCCGCCGACTCGGGTCATTGTCGCCTCGCTTCGCCTCGGACCGGCCTGTCGCTCGACCAGATTTGCCCGCGTCTCCTCCCCATCGTCGCTTCACCTCCCCACCGCTCTCCCGCTGTCGCCGACCTCCCCACCGCTCTCCCCCGCCGCTTTGTACTGCTTCTTGCGCAATGCGAATGTGGTTGTGATGTGAATGTGCGATGTGAATGTGAATGTGAATGTGCATGTGATTGTGAATGTGATTGTGAATGTTTCAGATGTGCATGTGCAGATGGTAAGGGCCACCAATTCATTTGGCTTGGGGACCTAGCATGTGGGTATAGTGTTCAAGTGAGGATTTGGGACTGCAATAGACAATTTGTGACAACTAATCTCAGATTTTCAAGGCTCGTTTGTTGCTCTGTGATGAACTAGGGTTAAAGTATGACCGTAACATTTATCTCTGCTTTTAGGCCTTGAACAGAGACCTGTTATTTTCGAATCATATTTTCTGTCAAGACTTGTTATGCTAGCCTCGTGTTTCGATGTTATTCGAGTCTGTCACCGGTGACAATCGTGTCTTCTTGCAGACTTGATTAGTTTGAATCTGAATCGATACTTACTCATTAATTCTCGATTAGTTTGATATTTGCTCGACTCGATTAATATATTCTAGTTCTTGCGCGAACCTATTTAATACCAAAGTAGTCTGAATCGATAACCTAATCGCTTAATTTTGTACTTGGTTTGTTTAAAATTGGTATTAGAGATCACTGGAATTGGTAATCTGAAAGCATTGCTCGACTATTGAGAGATTATGACATTTCCACATGCTATGGAAGTCCTGTGTTTTGTTAACAAGGAATTAATTCGATCCGGGTATAATTTTGACAAGAGATTCTTAATTGTGCATTTAAGGTGGTAAGAGTTCAAGGCCTAATGCATAGAATAAATTGTTAGCCGATTCGTGATTGTAGTAAAGATTCTAATCTTTACTCTAACCCTAAATCGAGAGCACCATATTCATTTTATTGTCTTTGAGACAAGAGGTATAATTCATATTATGTATGACTTAACCATGCTTATCGTTGTCTTGTTTATGTCATACATCTTGTTTGTGAATTATATATTCTCATATATATGCTTAAGAGGAATAATGAACAAAGTCTTGCATGCACCATTGTATTGCTACTTGATTCAACAAAATGTCAAGCAAAATTTTCTTCCTATGCATTCGCCCAAAGAAGATTCTGTTATGGCTAAGATTATTCTCATGTTCTACTAGTGGGATGTAAACATATAGGCATTTCTTTTCTTTTCCTTTTTTCGCAAGGGAACATATTGGTATACCTTTATAATGCAACTGGGTTGCCTCCAAATTGTGGATGATGCACATGTGAACTTGTAGAGTTCTAAGATGCATCACATAGGTTTTCACATTCATTCTTGGTAGACTTGGCTTATTGAAAATTGTGATGTCCAAGCATTGGGGTGGTGCTGTCATCAGCTGATCTTTACATATATGTGTTCATGGATAGCTACATGCTATGGAAGACTAACGAATTATTACTAAGGTAAGGTTGTCACAAATTAGTCTATTACTCGCCCCTTGTGGCGAGGAGAGCCTTTGGGCAACCCGACATCCTGAGAACACTCAAAATAAACAAGTTGAGCTTTATGCTAGTTGCCTTGTGAATTCACATCCGCACATGTGCTGCTTTTGATCATTTTGCTCGTGGTTATTTATATTGCAGCCAAAAGTAAACTTCAATTTGGTGCTTTGTATATCTTCTTGAAAGATGTATACATGTGTTGTAAATATTTGTTTCAGAAAGATGTATACATGTGTTGTAAATATTTGTTTTGTGCCACTAATTGTAATAGTAAGTAGTTGTAGTTCATTTAGTTCATAGTTGTGCCACTAATTGTAATAGTAAGCGCTTGTATGAAATTTCAAGATTCATTATATATGAGAGTTACAAAAAGAAAAATTTCGACAAGTTTATAGAGTTTAAACTTGCTGTAATTTTCTTGTTTGTAACTCTCTATATATAATGAATTTGATCCTACAATTTTATGTGTATGTATATTTTGTTGACAAAAATGTGTTTAAATAAAATTTTTGTTTTCATGAAGCATTCAATTTCACGACTCAATGAAAATTTCATGTTCTATGAAGATGATAGAACATGAAATTTTTCATTGAAAAGTTGGACACGCAGATCTCCATGATCAATGAAGAAGAGGAGCGGAAGAAGCCTATGAACAAAGTGGTACGCTGAAGAAGACAAGAAGAACTAAGTCCTAAGTCCATTTCTGCTTAGCATGTCTCTTCATGGCTTCGCCTTGAAAAATTCGGACGCCTCGTGACACCCATGCTTCTTGAACTTGTAGGGCTTATTTTTTAAAAATCATTTTAGTGTGGAATATATTCTTAACAATATATGAATTTTTCATTTCGAGATGTATATGTATCATGTGATTTCTTTCTAATGTATAAGTATCATTTTAAAGTTACATGTGCACATGTTTGTAGCATGAGGTGACAACATCACTTATTCCTCTCAACTCTAGCAAATTACCATCGTTTGAATTCACAAGATTGATGTCATGTAGCAACCATAAATGAATGCAATATAATTAACCCAATAACATTTTGGATTGCTAGGAATGGTCTCGAATCGAGGACAAGTGCCGAGGGAGTTCGGCCTCGAATGTACACGGTAGGAGTGGGTAGCCCAAGTGGCTACTTGAACCTACAGGATATTGATATGGAGCAAGCTGACGCCACAGCCATAGACCAAGCTGACGCCACTGCCATGGACCAAGCTGACGCCACTAACATGGGCGAGGTAAAGTATTAGTACGTTGTGATTCCCAAAACATTGTAGGGTCATACGACTAATAACAAGATCCAATTGTAGGCTCAAACGTCTGGTGAACAAAACCGGCGCGCAAGTCGTGGTCCGAGCAAGATGCCTAAGGGCGTTCACAACATAGTCCAGCTCTCGGAAGTCGGGGAACCTGCTATACCCGCGTCGGTATTGGCGCCAGACAGATAGCTCGGAGTACTTGCTAGGGATAACGTGCCCATCATCTATAGATCATGGACCGCCGCGAAGGTGATCGATGGGTGGTTCCCGATAACTGAAGGACTCGCTATGGGGCAAGCTAAAACAAGTATTCCATTTCCCCAAGGGTCGAGTTGGTTGCAAAGAAACGTGCACTAGGTATCATGTGCACATCCGGAAGAATTGGAAGACTCAGCTGAATAAGACCTATGTGAAGAAGAATGTCACGCCAAATTTTAACATGTTTCCAAAGATAAGAGAATTTTGGAAGGACTTTGTGGAGTCTGAATTTCAAGAAGCCAGACGGTGAGTCGAAGAACAAGGCTAACGCGATAAGAATATGTACCCTCACACACTAGGCATTGGTGGCTACGTGAAGAAAATACTGCATGGGATAGGCGCGAACAAGAGCTAATCGTCAAGGGCGTTACTCTGCGACGGCCGAAGTTAGCTGCACGATCAAAGCTTTCGTTGCTTGGGAGGGATTGCTCTCGAAGATGGTAGCTTCAGCCGGGAGCGATAGAGCCCGGAGGTGTCGCAGAAAATATCGATGCTCATGTGGAGTCTTCCCAAGGGCTTTTCATTCCACGAAGGAGAATGATGAGTCGATTGTTGCCACGGGTAACGAGGGAGCATCTGGCGCACTCCGAGGAGTTGATTTGGTGCCGTGGAAAGAAGGCTTCCCGGATGACACATTGTTGTACAAGCGGCGAAAAGAATAAGAGAATATGAACCGCAAAGTCAAATACGAGATCTTTGTGGCAAGAGCGTTAGAGGAAGAGAGAGCGAAAGGCGGATCAAGTTGTGGAGCAAGCAAGACTGAAAGCTCGAGCTCACGACCGCCACTCGATGACCCTCTGAAGCTCGATCACACAGAGTTCTTAGAGCGATTCTTGGCGTCCAGAACGATTCCGGAGAGCATCGACTCCATTTTCGATGGATGACATCACGTAACCGACACGTGCAAAAGCGTGCATTTGTCCGCACATGGCATTACCATCAAGGTGGCTGATGGCGAGCTTGGCCATGCACCTCCTCGCAGGTTACTCGTGACCGCCGCCTATCACTGGGATTCGCCAGGTCGAAGTAAACGGTGTAGTCCGACAATATCGCAAAATAGAGGTAGAGATTCTGGCGAGGACGGAAAAAACAAACTTGGAGAAAACGTGCATGGATTCCTCGCGTGGCGCAAGAGCTTGATTATGTTCGCTCGGACGATGAGGCCGATAACGACGACGACGATGATGAGCCGCGACTCTCCACACGCAGACTGCCGCCACGAAAAGTGCAACTCCTCCGCCCGGCACCGGTTAGGACAAGTCCAACTCCTCCGCCGCACCATCCACAAAGGACCAACTCCTCCGCCGCACCACCAGAAAAGTCCAACTCCTCATGCGGCACCATCCGAAAAAGTCCAACTCCTCCTCCGGCACCACCAGAAAAGTCCAACTCCTCGGTAGGCACATAAGAAGAGTCGAACATCGGCACCATCTCGAAGTCCGCATCGTCTTGTACCAAATCTCGGTCATCTGTGAAGGTAGCACGACCTCGTAAGAAATTACCGGCGATATGATGAAGAAGAACGCAAAGAGCACAACGAAGGCCGAGGTAACATCTCACTTCAAAAGGTGCCATCACCCGAGAAGACTAAAGTCGATGCTAATGCGCAGAGAGTTTTTCTTGAGTATGGCAAAAGCCAAAGAGACAGGCGGGCTTCAACCTTCGAAAATGTGGGACTACGAAGCATCTCTAGAAAGCAAAACTTGAAGATGGCTAGTGCCGAGGCGTCGATGTCGCAAGCTCAAAAGATCTTCTTTGAACAACGTCGTAATTACGAGCTAGGTCTAAGCCGAAGTACATTAAGGGCAACCGATGGCTCCCCAAAAGATTTAGAGAAACTAACAACAAAATTGCAGCGTCCATCAAGATTACATGCAGCGATGCCAAGAGGGTATGTGGGCGATCCGGTGAAATACAAAGATTCGGATTTTCACAATGGGGATGGCATGTTACGTTAGAGTTCGCGAATTGTATATGTTGTACCGGCAGATGCTCGACGCCGCGTCCTTCGTCGACTGTGGACTTTGTAAGTCTCTATTTATATTATTGTATATTCTTCTACCGCTCAACTGTATGTCTAACTTCTTTTTACATATGTAGAATGGAGATACAATTATGTGCAAAAATAAGGATGAAGCTTTAGGATTTCTCGATCCGAGGCTTGTTAACGAGAAACTCGTCCGTGATGACCCAAAGTTTGTTGAAGACTATTTATTTAAGACTTTCTTCAAGCCGAGAAATAAAACCTCCGTACTTGTACCCTATAACTTTCAAAGACGTATTACCCTACTTCTAATATTGTTTTACTATTTTTGCGTGACACGATTGTGGGACTAATAGGTCGTGTTAACATATATGTCTAGTTATCACTGGGTCTTCCTCGTCATCGAGTTAGAAGCTAGCGGGGTTTATGTCTTGGACTCGTTGAGAAAAGAACTTCGTGAGTATGAACATAATTTTGGAAGATGATGAATAGGTAAACTCGATCGTTGTGTTATTGCTCTAGTAATATTTTATTCTATTGTATTTAAGGTTAATTACTATTTAAAATCATTCACAGAGCATTCACACGGTATTGCAAGAAAGGTGGTCCGAATTTTCCCTACAGACAACTTTCAAAGTAATATGAGACTTTCCATGCATGAGACAGGACCGGAAATAGTTTATCGCATACTACGTATGTACAAATTTACATGCAATTGTCACGAAGAGTGTCACTATAACGAAGACATGGTATATAATTACACATTCATGCCTACTTTTCTTTCATTTAACATCTATCATCATTAATTAAATTTCTCTTTTCTTCAATAACAGCGCTTCAAGCTGAGAACCAATCAGTTACTGTCGAAAGAAATTTTAGCAATTCAAGAGCATATCGCTGGATTCATTGACGAACATGTCATCGATCCAAAGGGCGAGTTCCACGACGGAACCTACGATCTAAAGTGAACGAGATGTACTCACACTACATTTGTGAACAGACTATTAATTGTAAAAAACTAAATATTGTGATGCTTTAATATATTTTAATTATGATCTAACGACGCTTCATATACTATATATTTGAAGGCAACATATCATGTGCACACAGGCCTTCTCGTGTACACATCGTGCACACCAACTAATAAAAGTCACGAAAACTCGAAAATTTTTGTAGATGTACTTCATAGATTACTCTACCTATGTATAAAATTGAGGTTCAAATTCAATACATATGAGGACTTACAAAAAGAGTTTTTGTAAGTCCTCATATGTATTGAATTTGAACTCGCAATTTTATACATAGGTAGAGTAATCTATGAAGTACATCTACAAATTTTTTCAGAATCAGTTGTCACTTGCCGGTTCGTTTAGGAACCGGCGTGATATACACGAATCCTTGTCGGTTCGTCGTATAAGCGCAGAGATATACATATATCCTTGCCGGATTCTAGGTTGAACCGCAGAGATAGTTGAGTATCACTTGGGATGCTAGTGTAAACCGGCAGAGATAGTCTAATATCACTTGCCGGTTGTATAATGAACCGGCGGTGATATCTATTATCACCGCCGGTTCCTCGGCAAAGTGATAACCCCCAGTATCACTGCCGACCAATGATCGGCGCCCATAACCGGCAGTAATGGCGTGGACGAACCGACAGTGATGACCTATTCTGTAGTAGTGTCATAGAAGTTAACCTTGACGCCAATGCTCGAAAGATGCTAAAACCAAAATCCCTTGAATATCTTCTTAATGTTGAGTGCTCTACAAAGCATCCTTGCATTTTTTTTTGGAGAAACTGTACAAGAATACCATTCTATTAGAGCATCATTATTAACGACGACATGAAGAGAACTTTTGGGGGCATAAAATTTGCAGCTATCTTGTTAAGTAATATCACCAGCTTTGAGATCGAGAAAGTATAGAGAAAAATGAGGTTTAGATCTGCCAATGCTTTTGTTCTTTTGCAGCACATATTGTCAAGCACTGGCATCAGTATCCGGCTTCAGAAAAAGGTGGATTTTTTGTTAACCGATCTAGCAGATTTTGAGCTATGTTAAGGAAAATCAGGGGTTCCTCTCTTAAGTGAACGCCTTTTGATATGATAGTGAAGTCTGACCTTGACCTTCGGGAGAAGGTATGCATTGAAAGTTGGAAGTGATTCCGATTTCATACATACTTGCTGTTAGCACGGGTAACCAAATACCAGGCTGGGTCATGAGCTGATGACATATCTTACTGATCATTATCCAGGCCTTGTTGGCTTTCAGGAGTCTACTTCAATTTGCACGATCGATTTTGATTTCGAGAAGTTCTCTGGGCTGGATAATTCCTTGGACAAGTTGAGAGTCCAATCGGAGGAAGTGGAATCTCATGAGGAACAAAGAGAGTATGCTGAGGAAATTGAAATCCTTCGGAGAGAGGTTCAGACCATATTCCAACAGAAACTCAAGCCAGTAAGCTGCTAAATCTTACCTTCAATGATATTTGTGCAGCCATCCTCCGATACCAAACTTGCATGTCTTCTGTTTTTGTCGCTCCATGAGACGGTGACAGCAAAGCAACATGAAGAACAACCAGATGAACTCAAACAAAGAATCCTTATGTATATACTGCCGAATCCCTCTATTTTTGAAGCGGCGAGGGGAATAGCTGAGCTTGCTTTCCAGAATATACGCATTTGATTTGGATGTTGACGTCGTTCATCATGCATGCCCTCTATTTTCGAAGGTTTCTCTTTTTCTTTTTGACCTTGAAGGCATACTTTCTAGAGCTGTTGCCGTGGCTAACCTACGATTGTAATGTCATTTTTTTTTCTTGGTCAAGGACCTCAATGGCCTGAATATGTTTTGCTGTTTTGCATTCCTCCGCCCAACACGGCAAATTGGCCTTTGTAATACAGTTAACAGTCACTGAACTTTAACCTTCCCCGTGCGACGTTCACGACACCAAAAGTGTGGAGGGCTTTCAGTTTTATTGTCCCTCTTGGCACCGCGACACCTGTAATGTCCAGACGCATCGCAACGGCAGGGAGTGCCACGCAGCAGCACACAGTGCATACATCACGGCTGCTCATGCCGTCAAGATTCAAAACCGGAGCCGCGGAACAAAGTACGTAGAGCACCACCGACCAGACAGTCAAAAGGCACAGCCTGTTCCTCCTAATAAGCTTTGGTGCAACATCTGGAATTGTTTCTTCAAACCAGTTGTCCTCACCTGCCGATCTGTTGCCCGCACGCAGATAGTTTAGCTTCCTAAGCTTGATGATGGTCTTTGGCAGATTGATTATACATGTACCTGTAATACTTTCTAGAGCTGTTGCTAGGATTGTAATGTCAAATTTTTTCTTGGTCAAGGGCCTCCATGGCCTGAATATGTTTTGCTGTTTTGCATTTCTCCGCCCAACACGGCCAATTGGCCTCTGTAGTACAGTTAACAGCTGCTGAACTTAACCTGTTTCTCTGCCAGCTGGGCAAGGCCGCCATTTATCTATATAAATAAAAACAACATGATATTTAAGGCATCTATTTTGTTTTAAAATCAAGAAAATCCCACAATAATCCTAAAAAAATAAATCCTAGAAATTCTCGCATTAATCGAAATAAAATAAAGAAGGATCTCCACCACTTATTTTGGTGGGGCCAAATTCTCATGGTGTAGATTAATTATATATAGATATTAGAGTTATGTAACAAATACAATTGTATTTCAATTATATGAAATAGAGTTATATAAGAAATACAAGCAGAGCTGTATATTAAAGACAATTGTATTGTAATATCTAGCTGCGGAGGTGCACGGATAAATCTGCTAGTTTTTACAACATCAACACAACATGACAACAAACAGTTCAGATGGTTCAGGCGGCACATTAGCCCCTCAAGGCACCGACACTAGGCCTTATTAATTTATGAATTTGGAGGAAATACACGAACGGTACAAACGGATTTGAACACATGGATTAAGATATATGGAAAAAAAGAACGGGAGAGCCCTCCTTGACTAGAGTCCTCCTGAGGATTGGCCTGGCCGGAGCACCTCCCTGGGTCATGCCTCAGTGACTCAGTCCATCTTCAAAACGGGTTGATTTCTATTTCGAGAGAGCTGGGCTTGCACATCTTCCACCCAGCCACCATGCAACAACACCCACCCTTCTTGCACGTCCTCTTCCACCAAAACGTGCCTGGAGGAGGAACCCTTGAGCTTGACTTCCTTGAGGCTTTCGAGAGACGATAGCCCAAAAATCCCATACCTACAATGGTCAACCTCCAGCGACTGAAGCTTAGGCGTCGCCCCTTCTCCAAACACCACCAATTCGAGTTCATCTACTCCATCCAGCTGCAGCATCACCAGACTCCGGAATGTCTCTGGAGAGAAAATGAAACAGAGCTCTTTACCCTGGAACGACTTATTCCACAGACACAGATTGGCCAGGCTTGGTAGATTCCCAAGGACTCGCATCGCGACATTGTGCTCTGATAGTCTGGTGCTCCGTAGCTTCAGCTTCACGAGATTTTTGAGGTCCTGAATCCATTCCGGCAATTTGACGAGGTTGCCGTACAGCTTGAGGCTCTGCAGGTTTTTGGGAGGCGACGACACTTCATCCAAACATTCAAACAAATCTGGCTCCCCCTCTGACCGCACTGACAATGATTCCAAGCAGCTAAGAGTGGCAAGGGCTATACAAAACTTTTGACCGTTTTTCTTGTTGATGCCGGTCACTCCCAACTTGCGTAATCGGGTGAGACTTTTTATTTCATGTAGGACAGCCTTCCCCGTCGACGTTCACGACACCCAGCGTGTGCAGGGCTTTCAGTTTCCTCATCCCTCTTGGCACTGCGACACCATTAATGTCCAAGCGCATCGCAATGGCAGGGAGGACAAGGCAGCAACCAATAGTGCATATGTCACTTCTGCTCAAGTCGTCATCCATAACCGAAGACACGGAACAAATTACGCAAAGTATCACCAACCAGAGAGTCAAAAGGCATAGCCTGTTCGTCATTAGCTTTGGTGCCACCTCTGCAATTTCTTCATACCAAACGTACTCATCTTCTCGTATGATGCCTGCACGCAGATAATTCAGCTTCCGAAGCTTGATGATGCTCTTCGGTAGCTTAATTATGAGTGTGTCTCTGATATCTAGTGTCTCCAGTTGCCTAAGCTTACCAAGAGAATCTGGCAGGTGATAAATACGAATACATCCTCTTAGAGAAAGGTATCTTAGGTGAAGAAGCTTCCCGATGTGCTCGAGGTGATGATTAACTAGATCTTCCGTGTCTTCCAAGTCAATCACTCGCAGCAACCTCATCTTGTCAGAAATGAAAAATGGCCTCCACTTCCCAAACACCGTTAGGGAACGTATTCGGGACATGTCCACCTTGCTCTCGAACTCACTCTTGTCTCCCTCCCAGCTGCTGCTTGTAATAGCAAGATGACGCATCCTGCCCTGGGTGTTTAGGTTGCAACCTTCCTCTAGTCTAAAAACAAGATCTTCCTCCTTCGACTTCGAGATGCCAATATCACGCATGAGATCGTGAACACGGCAAGAGTCGATTCCTTTTCTACTGTGAATAGATATCTGAGCGGGTAGGATCATGCTCTTGTCTATGAGTTCCAAGAAGTAGCTATCCGCTACTTCCTCTGCAGACTTGTCGAGGACCTCCCTTGAGTAACCTTCCGCAGTCCACCGACGCACCAAGCGTCTCCGGCTAACCTCTTGATCTTTAGGAAAGATGGGCAGGTATAAGAAACAAGACTTGAGGTGATAAGGTAAACTATTGTAGCTTTCCTCAAGGACGGTTTTTATGGTCCCAAGCACTGGATTCATATCTAGCTCTGCACTAATGTGTTCATTCAATTTTCTCCACTCCACAACAGATTTTGGTTGCTTTGCCAAGAAGTCACCTATGGTGACTATTGCAAGGGGAAGTCCATTACACTTCTTGAGAATCGGTTTCGCTTCTTGAGCTAGCTCAGGATATTGCTTATCCAAATCTACAATCTCCTTAAATACCTGAAATTGATACAATCCCAAGTTATTTAATACCTGAAATAGGTATGATTTAAATTATTTAGTACTCAAAAATTAAATTAGGTAGACACTAGTCCTTTTAACTATTTATTAGAGTGACTGAGAACGCGATTTTTGGTAACAGCTCCTGTTATATTGATTGGTACATAAGAAATGTAATACATCAGCAGTTCAGCACCTATTATATTGTAGCATTATGTTTGGCTCCCTTTAGTACTATTGCACATTTCATGCACCTGTAATTTGTAAATTTGTATACAAGGTCAAGCAATCAAATTACAGCTGATGTTCCCTAAAAAAATAACAGTGGATATTACTCTTCTGTTGTTGTGAATCTGTGTTGTTGGTAAGTTTATTTCCTGTGCTCTCTTTGTTGGACCGCACACAAGATGAGATGCTAATTCAAATACTGACAAGCAATGGTTATCCATATATCATCCATCCGTGCTATCTCGCCAAACTAATCCTTGGCTACCCGTGCTATCCATATCTCGACAACTATTTGTGACTAGAGAGAGTATGTTTAAGTACTAGCTGAATATTAGGTTTACGGTACTCTTAACTAATTGATAACCATTTGTTTATGTAGTTGTTTTAGTAGGTTGCTTTAGTGTAAATTTTGAGTATTGGTTGCGAAGAACAACCAACCTTCTCATGTACTTGTGGAAACTCAAATTGTTTTGTTTTTTCAAAATTCTAGAACTTGTGGTTGTTTTGTTTTCTCACAATTTAAAACTTATGGTATTGGTTACCTATGATTGTTTGAAAGCATGGACACTATAGACTAGTGACAGGAAAGATTATACGCCTATACATCAGTCACCTCCTTTTTTAAAAAAAAAATTAAAAATTTTGTGACTATTGGATCTTGATCTAATGGATTATGGATGACTTATAATTTGGATAACTTCTAATATGGATCCCCATACCTGCTTTTTGCTGTTATACCCCGATATGCATTTATATGCACATAGATTGATACATTTACATGTATAAATTATTGATGTTTTGTGTCTAACATAATATATTTTTGTATAATCTATATTTTATAACTCAATTAGTATTATTTTACTATATCATATATAAATAAATTACATATTTGTACATAACCAATTAACCATATGATAAATTTATGAAAGGGAACATATCTAGTGCTAAAGGTGATTTCAGTGCTAACATGCTAAAATCTAATCTAGACCCTTGGATTAAGTTTTGAAGGTTGAGATTTAACTAACCAGCTATGTGTGAAAGCATTTACTGTTTGCCACCTCGAAACAGCCAATTGTTATAAATGCTTTCACACATAGCTGGTTAGTTAAATCTCAACCTTCAAAACTTGATCCAAGGGTCCAGATTATATTTTAACATGTTAGCACTGAAATCACCTTTAGCACTAGATATGTTCCCTTTATGAAATTACCTCAATTTCATTCAATTAGGTTCTTGTTAGGCTTGTTCCCCGTTGAATGTCCGGTCACCCCCGATAGCTAAATAGGGAGAGGTAATTAGAGCAAGCCCAACCCCCGATAGCTAAATAGGGAGAGATAAGAAGGTGTCCCCATGGGAATAACCTCTTTGCCATTCCTAGTCTTAAATGTACAACTCTTTTTTTAGGGAAATGTACAACTTTGACTGTGTTATGTATTTTAATATGGAAGGATTATTCTATAACCCTCCAAAGAATATACATATTCTATACCCGGCCAGCCCTTCTTATGTGCCAAAAGGTGACCTCCAACCTTTGTCTACATTGGTTTAAGATCACAAATAAGGCATTCGGTTGAAGAGATATTGCGATTCACAGTTTGTAGATAAAAAAAAACTTAATCCCATGCATCACGTGTAGTCACTTGTAGTAAATCTCCTATAGTAGTGAAGTAGACACAAAAACATTACTCCCCCGTCACAAATACATGTCATTTTGGACATCGATACAGTCTCCAAAACACAACTTTAACCATAATTTTCTATTATAATATATTTATAAAACCCGATAAAATTATAATATTATGAAAGTAATTTTTGAGACAAATCTACCTATATGATTTTTATGTATCTAATTTAAATATTTAAAAGATATTGATAGTCAAAGTCTCAAAATTTTGACCGCATCTATGTCCAAAATGACATGCATTTAGGACTAGAGGGAGTATGCAGTAATACACTGTAGTAAATGCATAGTCTGATACTACTGAAGCTATTATTGGGGGTTTTATAGGGGAAGGTGTAGCGATTAGCGATCCAATGTTACAGCACATTTCGCCGGATCTTACTACGTATCTTTTGACGGCCTCTTTTGATTCATATGAAAAATAGAGGAAAAATGGAGGAATAGGAATTCCATATGAATAGCAACTATTATCCATTTGATTAATAGGAATGGACCAAAGGAAAAACACATGAAAATTTCCTACCCCTATGATTCAAAAGGAAAACCACAAGAAAAATAACATCCACCAAAACATCGTTTTTTTTGCTACACATAGGATAAAGGTAAATTCTTGTGTTCCAGACACTCATCACTCGTATTTTTTCTTTTCTTTCATTTTTAGAATCCTATGAATCAAATAGGCCCTAAATTTTACTACAATTAAAACTACTGTGAGTATGTATAGTAGTGTGCGACCTTCACATAGAAATGCATGTATTTTTTTAAGGGGTGCATATGTGTTAATTCTTTTTATACGATTGATCTAGCTGAATTTTCTGCGCAACCGCACGGCTAGCTATTACAATGTATATGCTCTTTTTTGTGTCATACCCCTACCTCACTTCCCACATGCTATACGTTGTCTGTCATTGTCGTCCGTTGTCTACGCGCGCTCAGTTTGCCTTGCCTAGCTCGCTGCAACTATTCTGCCGCAGTCTTGGAACGCTACAGGTGCTGCATGTCAACTACCTAGTATGCTGCTGTGTCAAGGGAGGCTATATTTGCTATCTCGTTCAACAGAGGGCTACTTTTGCCAAAACCAATCAAAATGATCATGCTAATCTGCCAAGGAGTCCCAGTAGCAAGAGGCGGATCGAGTACCGCAAGTCCACGAGGGAGGGCTTCCGACAACATGATGTATAACATGGTATGGAAAATAGAATTGATCTTCTGTGTTCAATTGCAAATACGATGGAAAAAGACTAAAATATTTCCTATGTGGCCCTGCTACATGCGTTTTAGCCCAATCATATGTTGTCAGGACCAACTCCAAATTATCTCTTTCCAAAGATAGGGCAAGTAAAATTGTGCTTACAATGTAATTTCAAATGAGACAAATGGAGCATGATAATACTCTATGTCTCTATCCGTACAGGGGCGGATCTACAAGGTATGCCAGGTGGGCCACGGCATACCCTGTAGATTCGGTCCAATACAGTCTATAATACCGTTATTATTTTATATAGTTAGCTTGTGAAGGTCATAACTTTAGATCCGTATATCCGATTGATCTGATTCTTATTGTGTTAGTTTCAAAATTGAATCTAGTTTCTGTAGTTAAAATTTCACATCAATCCAACGGTTGGATCTTCAGGAATTACTATTTTAGTTAACATGTGTCAGTCTGTTTTTCTAAAACCGAAACAGTTTTTTATAATCTGTTTAGGGGTGATTTGAGAATCAATAAAAATTTGTTTTAGCTTCTGTGCAATCATTCACCCCCCTCTGATTGCTAGATTAGTATATATCGATCCTACATGTGATTTGAGTGCAAGACTGCTAGTTGATTTATAGAGTAGAAACAAATATAATTGCTACTTTGCTAGAGACTAGAGAGTTACTTGTTGATGCAGTGTTTTTTTTTGTTTGTAGAGTTGTTGAATTATGAAGAGGAACGGAGACATTGCATCTTTTTTTCGGAAATATGCAGCAAAGAAGGCTATCATTGTTTCATCTCTTTTCTAGAAACATTGCATCTCTTTTTCTAAACGTTTATTGAGCGGGATATTTTCTTCCAAATTGATGAAAATGATATAATCAAGAGTTTTATGGCTATTAGAAGGCGGAGGCTAGACAAGAAGTAATATTGTATTCTTTGAACTATTGTAGGTGCGTAAGCTTCTTTTATGCATATTTCATACTTAAAATGTTCGAACTATTTATACTGTAATTTATACTTGTATTATCATGTCTCTAGTTATTTAATACTTGTATACCGAATTTCTTGACAACATTTATAGTTGTTTACTGAATTGTTCATTGGATTTTACCGAATTGTATATTATAGTATTAGCTCGGCATACCCTAACGTAAAATCCTAGATCCGCCACTGTATCCGTACCTTTTTAGTGAAGAGGTCCTGCGCGTCCTTGTCCTCTAGAACTTGAAGCTTGTATATATTATCTTGTTTCTGATCTGAACAATGCTTAGCAATTTTCTCTTCTCTTGTGGTGACTATGATTCGGCTTGTATTTTTAGTATTTTCATGGGAACTTCGACTTATCAGCTGGTCCCATTCTGCAGTAGATGATACGTCATCAAGAACAATCAAGCAGCTATGTCCATCTAAAAACTTGGCCAACTTCTCAGTCAATTCTTTATGTCCCATCAATGCTAATTCTTCTTTCTTTTTGCTGCCCAACAAACCCACCATGCCTTTCTTTTCAGAAGGCTCTGCATCTAGTTGCTGCACTAAGCTCCTCAGGAGCTCCTCTCTGTTGAAAGGGCGTATGACTGTGACACAAGCACGCTTCTCAAACTTGAGCTCTTGGTAGATATCTTTGACTAGAGCAGTTTTCCCAAGACCACCCATTCTCCACACCGAGATCACCTCAAAATGTTGGCTAGCTTTCTTTGAAATTAGTCCTTTAATGTAATCTTTTTCTTTCTTTCGCCCGATGAGCTGAGATTCTGCCAAAGCCGTGCTGCCGCCATCTGCACTCTTAGACACTGTAGAGGTTTTTGTACTGGTAACGGCTGCACCTGAGCCAGACCCTGGCTTCGCTGAATCCGTTCCATCATGAGAAACCTAAACACAAGCAAGCAATGATAAGAAGCCTGCCTTCAGTTTCCTTACTTTTTAACTTTTTTAAAAAATAAACTAAAACAAAACAAATTATAAATAACAAATTATATTGGGAGGAGGGGTATATATCCCAAAGTGCCGACTAAAGGAGCGTATAAAATCAATTTCCTCTTAAAATTAGGGTCCACAAAGTCTAAAAAAATAGGGTCCACAAAATTAGGAGGCGTGCGTTTTTCCTTTGCTGAAATTAATTAGCTACAGATTATCGTAAATTAGTGATATTTACCATAGGACACTCCTAATTTACGCTTTTGCCATAGGACACTACACTTTCGTAGTTATTTGCCAAAAGATATGTCGACCAATGAAATATAATTTGCCTGTTGAAGAGCAGAGAAAAGGCTTGTGAAAAGCCATTTTTGCCCTTCCATAAGACCTGTTCATAGTTGGCTCGGTCGGACCCATACTTGGGCTAGGGTTTTGGAGTATAAGGCGTGCTGGTGGCCTGGTGCGGTCAGATTCATTTAAGGGTCAGCTCGGTTGGAACGGGTCGTACTGCTTTGGGCAAGGGCACCAAATATCACTTCAAAAATATTCTCTCTCCATTTAACCTGGAAATTATATTATATTGACCCAAATGTCTTTTGGCAAATAACCACAAAAATATAGTGTCCTATGGCAAAGATGCAAATTAAATAAAAGTGCCTTGGGGCAGATGCCACCAATTTGTTATATATGTCCTATAGTCAATTTTTGGCTTTCTCTTTGGACATCACTGCTGAATAGCACACAAAATAAGCTATAAGTGAAGCTTCAAATCGCATGAAGCTTTGAAGGTAACTTGAGAAATTATATTATACTAGTCAATAAGCCGTGCATCCGAACGGACTAGCTTCATAGATAAAATCACTTGAATCTACTAATTTGGATTGTACTTGATAGCCATTATAATCTTGATATGTTAGATGGATGCTAAATCTTTTTTCTTTTCTTTATTAATGTGAAATTTTTCTTATAGTTCATAATTAGTATAGTTAATAGATTATATCATGAATTTTAATAATTTTATAATTTAGCATTGTAATTCACATACAAATCAAAATTTTAAGCATCCTTTAATTTATTCCTAATTGTATACTTCTCGATTGTACTTTTGGTGGATTTTTTCAATTTATGTTGGAATTAGTATAAAAATCCATATTCTATTTTTATTTATTATTACCGAATTTTATTTTTAGGTTTATTCTCAAATTACAGTGGAAATAAAATTGCTATTTTTTATTTCGAATTTTAGTAAATTTGGCTTGTACTTGAAATAAACTCACTGCGTCAAAAGCAAGTATAGGACATATTTTTAATGATCTTGTGCATAAATATACATTGTATTTTATATTCCAACACAAAATTAGTGTGATCTTCCCTCTATACCACTAATAAATATCTAACTTTACTTTATATCCTCTACATATATGCATTGAATATAGCATAGCGAGTATGGATAATAATTAGGGATTGTGCAATATCATTTAATAATCATTTGTAATATCATATTAATCTATGTGCCAAAAGAAAACACATCCTATAAACTTGGACAGGGTCAGTAATTATTATTCTGACTTTGTGTATTTTTTATTGTACCTAAGGTGCATTTTTTTAAGTTTTAGGCTGGAATTCATATGAAAATTTATATTTTCATTTATTACTATTTTGAATTTAATTTTAGGGTTTACTTTAGAGTTTGTATGAAAATGAAATTATTTATTTATTTTTATTTTGAATTTTACTTAATTGGCCTTGTACTTGAGATAGACTCATTATTTTAATTTGCTAATTTTTAATTATTATTCTAAATTTTAGTTATTTATCTTGTTCTTAGTGCCAAGAGAACCCTATAAAGTTAAACGGATTGAGTAATTATTATTTATAGTTTGCATATTTTTTCATACGTGGGGTAGATTGCTTTAGTTTTAGGTTGGAATTCATATGAAAATTTATACTTTTATTTATTACTATTTTGAATTTATTTTTAGGGTTTACTTTGGAATTTGTACAAGAATCTAATTGATTATTTATTTTTATTCTAAATTTTACTTAATTTGGATTGTACTTGAAATAGACTCATTGTTTTAATTTGCTAATTTTATTTAATTATTATTCCAAATTTTTTATATTTATGTATTTACTATGGAAATCGCATGGAAGTCAAGTTGCTAATTTTTCTTCATTTTTATTCTAAATTTTAGTTTACTTAATTTGGCTTGTACTTGAGATAGACTCATCATTTTAATTTGCTAATTTTATTTAATTATTATTTTGAAATTTATTTATTTATGGATTTACTTTGAAAATAGTATGGAAGTCAGATTGCTAATTTCTTTAATTTTTTATTCTGAATTTTTCTTAATTTATATTATACTTGGCATGGACTCTTTTCTTTTAATCTAAACCGTTATAACTCGGGCCCAACAAATTCCAAATTTTTCTTAATTTATATTGTACTTGACATGGACTTTTTCTTTTAATATAAACCGTTATAACTCGAGTCTAACAAATAGATGGCTAGATTTTTCTGGTTAACGTGAAAGCTTCCTCATAATGCCTAATTAGTATAGGTACAGAGGTATAGATAGATTGGCTTGTACTTGATATGGACACTTTCTTTTAATCTAAACCATTATAACTCGAGTCCAACAAATAGATGGTTAGATCTTTCTAGTTAACGTGAGAACTTTCTCAGAATGCCTAATTAGTACAAGTATAGAGGTATAGATAGATGGGCTGAAGTGTCTCTGGCGAATAACCACGAAATTATAGTATCATACGACAAAGACGCAAAATGGGAGTGTCTTAGCGCAAATGCCATTGATTTGAGATGTTCCATAGCTAAATTTGCGCTTATCTTTTGGACATCACTGCTGAATAGGATACACAAGCAATCAGTGAAGATTCAAATCACGTCAAGCTTGGAAGGTTAACTTGAGAACTTACAATGCTATCTATATTTCTTCCGTTTAGGATGAGCAAACCCCATCTAAATTTACGGTTCATTGCTACTTGCCATTCCCTTGGGAATAGCCACGATATGAGTTTCCGGATAAGTTACAAAGCGCGCCAAGCACGATTGAGCCTTCTACATGGACGGAACTATAGAGGATTGGACCAATACACGGAAGAACTTTGAAAGTATACTTGTCCTGCTTCCGTATGAACCACAAATTTCAAGTATAAATTTTACCATTGGATCAATGCTACAAAAAAAATCAAACATATGCATGTAATGCAAACAAATCATTGTCAAATAATTTTGTATATAATTTCTGGGCCTAGATTAATACTGGGCTTAATAAAGTGATTAAATAAGAGAGAGAAAGGACTCCCAAGATGGTCAGATGGGGCTTAGTGGTAGGATCCATCAAATTTGTCTTAGCAACTCTAAAATATCTGTGTTCGACTTCTAATATATAATAGATAGATTTTGATGGTGTTTTGAGTTCAAATACAATGATGCATTCGGTATATTTTTCAATATTTAGTCTCATTATTACCTTGTAGAAAACATAAAGGGTCTGATCAGCAGACAACATCTTGAGCTCTGATACTATGCTTTCTTGCCCTGGACACAAGCTTGCAACTTCAACTTGCGCTGTGGACACTATGATTCGGCTCCCTTTCTTGTTGCTTACGAAGCATGCTTTAATCTGGTCCCATTCTTCAATGGTGGACAGATCATTAAGCACAACCAGGAAACTCTCCTCATTGACATATCTGTTCAACTCCTGAGCCAAATCTCGTTCTGTCTTCTCCGTCTCCAACATAACATCAACCCCAACGGGTGCGTTAAACTGCTTCACTAAACTTTGCACAAAGATTTTCCGATTGAAAGGATGCATCACCCTGACCCATGCTCGGCATGGAAATTTCCCTTTTATATTTGGATTCTCGTAGGCCTCCCTGATTATAGACGTCAGACCAACATCACCACCTGTTCCCCACACTGCGATCACTCTAAGGTCCTTGTCCTCCTTGTTGATCAGTTGGACAAGATCAACCTTTGGTTTGTCCTGCTTCGCGAAACGCCTTGCTTCGTTGATTCCAAACATGGTCGCGCTGGCTCTGCTGATAGACTGCGCAGCAGCGGTGGCAGGCTTGGAGGTAGGGTCCTTGTTGAGTTGGTAGCGCCGGTTTCTCTTGCTCACGTCCTCCACTCTGGCTCTCAGCTCCTTCATCTGCTTAGCGATGCGGCGGCGCTCTCGCAGCGTGCGAGGGATGCGCCACCGTGAGGGCTTCTCCAGATGGACGGCAAATTCCTGGAGGCAGTACTCGACGTCATAGGCCACGTCCTGGACTTGCTTCACCCACGTCTTCAACACCTTGTTCTCGTCTCGCTCCTCGTGCGCGGCCATCAGGAAAGACCGCATCATCTCTAGCTCTTCCCTGATGAAAGTCTGGTCACGCTGGACGCCGAGCTGCAAAGCGACCTCCTCCGCGACGGCGGATTTGGCGTAGCTAAGCGCTCCATCCAGCACGGACTTGCCCACGCTCACCACCGTCGCCTCCATTCCTCTACTATGGTTTCCTTTGTTTGATTGATCTCACAGTGCTTGTGCGCGACCTAAAGAAGCTTGCGATGGTGCCTGGTCTAGAGAAGCAAGGTGGAGAGCAGCAGCTGCCGCAGTATTGTTGCGATGTAAACTGAATGCCGGAGTACTCGTTTGCCTGTGCAGAACAGTGCCAGTGTTTAAATCTCCTTGTCTGGATGGTGGCGGGTGAAGGTAGCACTTGTCAGCCTCGTGGGTGACGAGTTTTCTTACGAAAAAATAGATACGGTGGATATTGTTTTTTTACGTATTTTAATTCATAGAGTAATATATGTTAATATATATATATATATATATATATATATATATATATATATATATATATAGTAATATATGTTGAATTAAAACCATATGTGTCAGTGTGCTTTGCATCGGAGTACCCTTTCCGCCGCAGGTTGCAGCCCAAAAGCGGCTGGCCTGGCATGGCGGTCCATGGCGGTGGGCGATCACGCCACCCAGGCGAGGAGCCCGCGTGGCTTCCTAGCGAGCAAGCGGACGATTACGCCTTGCTCGCCGAGCGAGCGGCAGCGTGGTGCCTGGCGGCGGTGGCGATCACTTTACGCCGAGGCGAACCCGTGTGGCCCCCTGGCGGTAGGCGGCGATTCGCCTACTACCGGCGAGTGGCCGCGTGGTGCCTGGCGACGGTGGGTGATCACGCCCTGCCCGCCGGGCGTCGGCTCAAGCGGTGGCCGAGCAAGCGGGCGGGTGTTTGGCCCCCCTTGTTAGGCCACGGAGGCAACCAAAGGAATAAAGAGAAAGATTCGCCTCGAAGTCTCCTTCCCCTGACATACCGAGTCAAGGCCATTAATTGTGGAGGATTCTGCTATCGACACGACGACGGCCCATCCCTTCGACGCCTCTCACCAAACCCGTCGCAGGAGTGTCATATCCCGGACGGACCGGGCGAAGCCACACAACGGCATTACATGGGGCTTGAAGGACAAGGCTACAGCGACAGGTGCAATAAATGAGTCATAGTTGAACCGGCCCGTCTATATAAGGGTGCCTCGGTGCATGGAGGAGGGGGACTGAGAGAGGACACATGAAACACACACACGGAGCACATAAGAGACATAGAGAAAGAAGCACAAGACTAGGAGAACCCTTGTAACCTCCTCCACATTTCCTCAACAAAGATCTGGCGGGGACGTGGGGGAACATTACTGCTATTGGGGCACGAACACAGGTACATCACCGTGTTCATTGATTTGCTGATCCCCGAAATCCATCATAGAGAGACATTAGGGTTTCCGGCCACGAAGACGCCCTCTACCGAACCATTCCTTCCATCTTGGGAGTAGTCAACCCTGTTCATTGACGGGTCTGTCGAGCGGAATACACCGGCAGCGCGCGGGTAGAGGCTAGTGGTTGGCTCATCCACCATCTCTCCGTGATTCCGATCTTACATTCGCAAGGACCTCTTGATCTGGTGATGGCGGGTTCGCGCTCAATGGCGACAAGAGGTGGCGGAGGCTAGCGGCGCCCAAGACTCTCGTCGGGTGAGGATCGCCTCACCACCCCGAGAGGTGGTAGCGCCCATGGCGGCCGAGCTTCCGGTTCGGCGTCGGTAGCCATGGAGGCCGCCACTCTGCCGAGAACACGCATGTGGTCTGTCTCCTCCTGGACCACCCTTCGATGGAACTTGCGGGGGACTCCCCGGCCACGCCGTGACTACGGGATATTGCTGGCCTCGTGGACGCAGCCTAGCTCCGTGTAGGGATGCCCGACTGGTCTAGGACCGTCGGTTCCCCTCAGCCAAGGGTGCGCGTCGACCGCACCCAAGCTTCCAGCCGCCCAAATGGAAGTCGCTCTGGCCAGGAGGGCCAGAGTAAAGGAAAGGACTTCCAGTGCTCTGATCCTACCATGGTCGCCTACTTGGCGGAGGTCAGGAAGATGGAGCGCCACTTCGAAGAACTGGGATATATCCATATCCCTTGACACGACAACCATCTGGTGGACGGGATCTCGCAGCTCGCGTCCTTAAGAACCTCTGTTCAAGTCGGGGTCTTTGAAGAAAGACTCTCACGATCGTCCATCGCTGCCCCTAGCTCAGGTGGGGACGATGGTGCAGCCGTCATGGCCTTCGATTCTGGCGAGGATGGCGGTGCGCCTGTCGCGCCTCCGATTGAGGAGGGTAGGCGCGCCTCACCTCAGCCCAGATCCGGAGAGGCGGCGGCGGTGCCGCCGATGCGGCACCCGGGGAAAAGCCTGGCCAAGCGGAGTACCCGGGCGATCACCGTGTGATCACCACTCTCAGTCGGGAAGGTCAGTGGATGGATCCTATCCTAGTCTTCCTGTGAGACCAAGTGAACCCTGACGATGATGCCTTAGCTGAGAAGATTGCACGCAAGGCCAAGTGCTATTCTCTAGTAGGTGGGGACCTATCTGGCCGGGCGAAGCGAATTCTCTTGAAGTGCATCACTCGGGAAGAGGGGCATACGCTCTCGATATCCATGGAGGCATGTGCGAGAGCCATATATCCGGCCAGACGCTTGTCGGCAAAGCGTTCCGCCAAGGATTTTATTGGCCTACTGCCCTCCAAGATGCTTGCGAGCTAGTGAGGAGATGCGAAGCATGCCAATTCTTCGCCAAGCAAATCCACCAACCAACCGAAGCTCTGCAAACCATCCCACTCTCTTGGTCATTTTGCGATGCAGGGTTGGATATCCTAGGCCCGTTCTTGAACCACAGGGCTTCACCCACCTGTTCATCGCCATCGATAAATTCACCAAGTGGGTCGAAGCCGAAGTAGTACGTGCCATCACGGCTTCCGCTGCTATCAAGTTCATCCACGGGATCTTCACCCGCTTTGGAGTCGCCAATCGCATCATCACCGACAACGGCACTTTCGGTTCACCGTAGCGGCCTTCACGGGTTGCGAGGAGATGGGTACCAAGGTGTGTTTTGCTTTGGTGGCCCATCCCAAGAGCAATGGCCAAACTGAGCGTGCCAACGCACTGGTGTTGAGAGGCTTGAAGACCAGAGCATTCGATCGGCGCGATGTACGGAAGAACTCCCGGCTGTGCTATGGTCGCTCCGAACCACACCTAGTCAGGCGACTGGCAAAACACCCTTCTTCCTAGTCTCTGGCCGGTTGTCCTCCCATCCGAAGCGTCATTATTCGCCGCTTCTCGGTGATCGGCGACTACTGGCGATTAGCGAAGTTGTTTGCCTTAAAGGCTTCTGCTTTATTCTCCTTACTTGTCCCCTAGTGGATAGCCTTTCGCGGGGGTGTCATGGGTTCTAGCGGTTTGGCCGCTCCTTGTTGATCTGCGGTAACACCCGGCCTTAGCGTCGTCTTGTGAACGAGCGACGAGGAAGCTTGAGTGTGTACGGTGGCTCAAACGCAGCTCGCACACCGGGTTAGCTCATAAGCACCATTGGTCATCACCATAAGCCCAATACTACTCCTGGGAACCTGCTCCCATGCCACGCAACGTCGCGGGTTGATTCCGAATCACAAGAGCAAGTCCCAAAGAAGGGAACCATGACATACCCACGCCAGAACCTGCGTTCTTCAATATATTTCCTGCATGCTTTGCATAACGCCTACTTATGCTTTCAGTAGCTACATGCAATTGCTGATGAAGTGCTGGAGCAATGACCTGATTCAAACGTCCAAGATGGCCCCGGGGCGGCCTGGCGGGCAGGTGGGCAATCGTGCCCTGCTTGCCGGGCGGTAAGTCCGCGTGTGGGCTTGGCGGGCAGGTGGGCGGCCACGCCTTGCTCGCCGGATGATTGGCTCTCGTGGCTAGCCTGGGGGTTGGTCGCCTGGTGGCCTACAGCAAAGATAAGTTGCTCGCCCTAGCAGTACTGACTTATCTTTTGCATCTGCACCCTGTTGGGTTGAGTTATGCGTGGCTGTCACTGTTCCCGATAACCTGATGGCTCCTCGTTGATAAAAGGAAATGCCCAGCGTCCGTGTCGCAAGGACGAGTGACCAGGAGTGCGAGTGTGGCACGGTGGCTCAAACGCGGCTCGCACACCCCGGGTTAGCTCCGCGAAGCACCGCTGGCTGTCACCCCGAGCGCCGCAAGCCCAATACCGCTCCTGGGAGCTTGCTTCCATGTTGTGCAGCGCTGCAGTCAGGTTCCAAGAGATCATAAGGATATAAGTTTCAAAAGGGCAAGAGTCAGTGACACCCTTACGCAAAGACTCAAGACTTTGCTTGTCTACATCCTGCATGTTTTGTGTAATCTTTATTCGTGTTATTACAATCACTCAAAAAACGCCTAAGTATCGACCTAACCTGAGTGCTTAGGTTCGCATCGTGACAAAATTTGGGTGAACGCCCCATGATTGAGTTGAGCAAGCACAATCAAAACGTGAACAGACAAACATGCACAGGTAAAACTCAAAGATGCCAATTTCATTACAATTGCTAAGATTTTCACGGCATCTGAAGCGAGAACAAAGAAGAAACGAAGAAAATGAAGGACGCGGCCCGGCCATCAGTTGTCGTTGGCAACTTGGATGCCCCCATCGTCCTTTTTCGCCTCCGCCTCCACTGCCGCCGCGCCAAGGCCTGGGCCCTCCGCCGCCATCATGCTGACGACGTGTTCCATGGCTTCGTACACACGCGCCTGCGCCTGGGCCTCATCTCCCTCAATGCCGTTCGCGACGGTCATTGGGTTGAAGGCGGCGTCGTGGCTGGCGTAGCACGCCAGCACGAAGGTCGTGGTGGCCTGGCGACTTCTGGCCGCCCTTCCAGACGAGAGCGGCGGCCATGGCGGTGGCGGTAGGAGAACACCGCGGCGACGAGTGATTGCATCGCTATGGGCTCGAGCGGCTCGTGAAGGTCTATCCCCAGCAGCTCCAAGACACTCTCCATGCGCCGGTAGGATGGCCAGAGCATGGTCGCAATGTTGTGCAGTGCCCGCCGCTGCTCCTCCGCCACCTCCCTGCGCGCTACCTCGGCCTCCTGCGCCCGGGAGAGAAAGGTCGCCCCGGTGGCCCTCTCTTGGGCCAGCTGCGCCTCCTTCCTCTCCAACTCCCCGCGCAGTGCTGCCACTTGTTGTGTCACATAGGCTTCGCACTGGGTGGCTACCGTGAGGAGAGTGCTCACGGCCGTAAGTGCATCGCCAAGCTCGGCGAGCAGTGCATGTAGGCCGGTGGCGCGGGCGACGGGACAATCGCGTGGGGAGGCTGAAGTCGCCTAGCGACGTCGATCCACCGCCGGTGCGGCCGCTGCCTTGGGCAGAAGTGCCCACCACGTTTGTTGGCGCTGCGGATGTCTACGCGGCTGGGGCATGTTGGCGATCCGCCCTCGGGGGCAACTTGAAACTGAAGGAGATGGCCTGAACCGTAAGCCTGCTCAGGCGGGCGCTAGCAGCGGTTGGAGTCGATGCCGCTAAAGTTGACGCCGGTGGAGTCAGTGCCGATGGAGATGGCGCCGCAGGAATTGGAGTCGGCGTCGGTGCGGCAGCGAGGAGGGGTGACGGGCGTCGCCGCCCCAAATGAAGATGTCGCCGCTTCAGCGAGCGCGGCTTAATGACGGCAGCGACGGCGAAGAGTTTAGCCCGGTGCGAGCCCTCTTGGGGTTCGCGCCGGGCGTCGAGCGATCGATCGTTTACTGCGCTCGGTCGTCGGCCGGTGGTCCTCGATCACTAAGGGCAGCGGGCGGTACCTGAGAGGACGATGGAGTCCATCGCGGGAAGGATTGAATGATCCGGGGGCGCTCTACGAACTCCAGATCGCAGAGCGGCCGGGCCTTGGCCGGAAAATCGAGCCGCTTAAGACCTGGCGGGAGCAACGTGGATAGCCACCTGGAGAGGGCAGGACAATCCAGGTTTCCCTCACCTGGCACCAAAAGAAGACAGAAATGTTAGTTGATGGTGACCACGAACAAGAATATGCATTCAAAAGAAGAGCAACAGGACTTACTGCCCGGGTACGTGCGCGTCATGTCGTCGTCCCCTGTATACTGCCATGCAGGGCGGGCATGACAACGAAGGGGGCTGATCCTCCGAGCCATGAAGTCCGGACTACGGCGCCCAATCGGGCGGCGCCATTGTCATCGCGGCGTGAGAGCGATCGCTCGCCACGCCTTCCAGTTGGATCTTGGCTGGAAGGGAATGTAGCGGGGGGCCGACCCATCGCAGAGGCGGAAGTGATAGCTCCCTGCGATTCCAGTATCCGGGGAGCTGCGACAAGTGAAGAAGTAGCGAAAGAGGGGAAGATTGGGCATTACCCCCACGAACATCTTGCAGAGATAAGCGAAGGTGGAGAGAAGAACAATGGAGTTGGGGGGAGAGATGGAGATGATGGATCTCGTAGAAATGGAGGACGGTGAGGAAGAACTCGGAGAATGGCGACACTAGGCCCGCCACAAGCCCCCAAGCAAAGACGATGATCTCCCCTGGCTCGCAGCCCAGCACGAGGGTCCCCTGCGAAGGTGGAGGGAGCCCTCGGGTGCTATTTTGGCGACAAAATCCACCCTGCTCTGGCCGGTGGTGGAAGAAAGAAGAGGCTACGCCATTGAGGCAGAAGCAAAGTTCTTTGAGCAAAGAAAGACGAAAAGGCAAAGCGCGAGAGGATTAGAAAGCGTGAACTGCTGCGTGGGGGCGCGCATATATATAAACCCCCCACGAAGATGGTTCGCGGACAGGCAAAAAGATGTGACGCTTCGGGTCCCAAAGAAGATCGGCGAAAGTGGGGAGGACCGAGGTGGTTGCGTGCTCAGAAGTGGTGGGCCCATCCAGGAACGCACCGACATTAAATGAGGACTAAAAAGGACTGGCGTGCATTCTAGGATGGCCTCGGGGGCTACTGTCGGTGTACTTTGCACCGGGGTACTCTCTCCGCCGCAGAAGTTGCAGGCCCAAAAGGCGGCTTGGCGGCATAAAGGCGTGGGCGGCCGGGCAGTCTGCAATTGCTGCTCAGCCGGCGGCGGCCCACGTGGTGCCCTGGCGGTGGGTGGCGATCACGCCGCCGCCAGGCGTCGGCTCAAGTAGTGACCTGGCAAGCGGGCGGGCGTTTGGCCCCCCCTTGTTAGGCCACGGAGGCAACCAAAGGAATAAGGAGAAGGCTTCGCCTCGAAGTATCCTTCCCCTGACATACCGAGTCAGGACCATTAATTGTGGAGGATTCTGCTATCGACACGACGACGGCCCATCCCTATGACGCCTCTCACCAAACCCGTCGCAGAAGTGTCATATCCCGGGCAGACCGGGCGAAGCCACGCAACGGCATTAAATGGGGCTTGAAGGACAAGGCTACAGCGACGGGTGCAATAAATGAGTCATGGGTCAATGAGATAAGGCTCGAATGATGGGTGTAATTAATGAGTCATAGATCAGTATAGCGTCATCCTCTCACCTGTCCGAGTTGGCACGTCTATATAAGTGCGCCTCGGTGCATAGAGGAGAGGGACCGGGAGAGGACACATGAAACACACAATCAAATTATATATATACCAATCAAACCCAATAAATGTTATAGAAAAAAATACATGTAATCAAATATTCTAATCTTTGGCTATTAATATCTTTTTGGGTGTTTAGTTTGGACACATGAAAATGGTACATGTAGATTTTTCTAAAAATACTTTCATTACATTATAATTTTATTAGGTTGTATTGATATATTAATTAAAAATGAGTGGTAAAAGTTTTATTTTGGGGACGTCCAAAACGATATCATTTTACCAGGAGTGTGTTACGCGTTGCAACAATAGTATAAATAGGATTACGCTCATGCGAAAATCGAAGATACGTTACGGGTACAAATTGCGAACATGTATCAATCGTTGGATAAAGCAATATTGTTTTCCCCCTAAGATAAAAGAGAACCATCTCTTGGTGGTGTGTGAAGTTGTAGCTTTATGTGCATAGTGCTCTTCTCCACCCACCAAGGTTTAAGGGTCTAGTTGTTTCAGATTTTGATTCTGAATTCTGGTCTTAAAAGCAAAATAAAAGACAAACAGGCTGATTCTAGAATCTGATTCTCATAATTCAGCTCACCCATATACACTAGAATCCACGATCCATTTTATATATACTTTTGAATTCCAGCTTTTGAAGAATCAACTTCTCTATAACCACAATCCAGAATCAGTTTTTAAAGAATCTAAAGCTGAAATAAACCGGCCCTAAATACTGATCCGCGCTTCCTCTATCGTCAAAAATAGACCTATGCTGTACAGTTGATTTGACCTTGTACCAATATCTTCACTACACATGAATGCGCTTCACTGATGAGAATCTTATGAGGTTGTGCATTCATTTTCATCCTCTAATCATTGATCATTCTAGACTGACGTGTGCTGGGGGCATAGTCGGGTGGGTACGTGTAGTGATGTTTGTGTAGGTACGCTATAAGGATCTGTTTGATAGGGTTTTAGATCTTAACTTTATCTAAAATCTAAAACTTATATATTAAAAAAAAGTGAATTAAGTTTATATTTTTGGTTTAAAATCTAAACAAGATGATCATCTAAACACTTTTAATGTATTCATAACTCCAACTCCACGAATTTAATAGAGTTAGAAATACCCAGCTTTACTAAATCTACAAATTTAATGAAGCTAAACTCTGCTAAACACACCCTAAATGCGTAAATTACAGCGATATGGCCTGGGCCCTGCAAGGCTGGCTTGATGAACGACGGAGCACCTAGCCACCTACCACTCGTCTCCTGGTCGTGGGGCCCAAGAGGTGACGGGCTTGGTCCACCACATATTCGAGTAAGTAGTGCGCGTATGGAACCCCGCCCCGTGTAAAATCTGAAAATGAGAGATTGGTCCACAGCCTACAGATAACTCTGATTAGGAACAACTAGTCGGCAATCACACGAGCTAGCTTTTTTAAGATAAAGTTACTTGTTCATTAATTTGGATTATATGTGACAGCTATTATACCTTGGTTCTGTTGAATGAACACTAAATCTTTTTTGTTTCCTCGATCAATGTAAAATCTTCTCGCTGTTTATAATTAGTATAGGTAATATATCTTATTACAAATTTTAATATTATTGTAATTTAGATTTTTAATTCACATACAAATAATCTCTAATCATCCTTTAATTTATTTCTAATTTGAATATTTTTGTATCGTACTTGGGGATGATTTTTTTCAGTTTTAGGTTGGATTGGCATCTTCCATTTGAAGTCCCAAATCTACAAATCTCGGTAAGATTGATTTGAAGGAAAATTTTGAAGCCGGGGGGGATTGAAACCTCCAGGCTCAGGGGGAAAAAAAAATCCAAGTCCAAAAATTAGACCACACTGACGACCGTCCAACCATCTCCTGGAGCCCTGGAGGCAGTGTCAACTGTAAACTGCTCTCTCTCCAGTTTTCCTTCAGAAAAATGGGGCAAAACAGGTATTCAATTGCTCTAGGAAAAACAGGAAACCAATGCCATCAAACTTCCAGCAAAGGTTGACAATTTATTAGGGGTGGCAATCATACCCGCGGGTTCGGGTACCCGCGGGTTCTGCACCCGTCGGGTTCGGGTCCGGGTCCTATTTTTACAGTGGGTTTCATGGTCGCTGTACCAAGATTCGGTCGGATCGGATTTAGAAAATTACCCACGGGTATCCGAAAGCCCTCTAGTGCCGTTCCCAAATGGGCCAAATCGCAAGTTCCCAAATGGGCCAAGTCCGGCAGGAAATGAGGCAAAGGCAAACAATCCCTAACCCTAATCCCCCAAGCATTCCCCCCCCCAGACGCTAGGCGGGTCACGGAGACGACGGCAGACCCCAATCCTCACCTCCGTCTCACTGTGGCCGCCGCTCCCGGCTCCCCTCCCGTCGGCCGTCCCCCTCCCTCACCCCATCTCTGGTCTCCAGCTCTGGCCGCCGCTCCCCTCCCGTCGACAACTCGACAGTCCCTCCTCACCCGTCTCCAGTGGGCGCCGCCTCCCTGACCCTCCCGTCGGCCGTCCCCTCTCTCACCCGTAGTCAGCCGATCTCCACTGTGGCCGCCGATCCGTGATCCCTCCGTCGGCCGCCCCTCTCCGTCGGTCTCAGTATGGCCGCCGATCTCCAGCTCCTATCCGGCGCAAAAGTGGTTGCTCTCGTCACGCCACGCGCCCTACTCCCCATCTCTCCGGCCGCCTTTGCATGGTCTCCGCCACTGCTCTGCTTGCTCTCCGCCCGATCGCCCCACACCGATCGGCCATGTTGCATCGCCCCACACCCCACGGTCGGCGGTCACCGGTACAATGAACTATCTTTTCGATCTTGATATGGAGCAATTGTAGTGATTATGTGTGGATTAGGATTCTTGGATTGAGTGCTTATATCATGCGTGTCGGTGGCTCGGTGCTTATATCATGCTTATATTCATACCGGTGAACATTGTCAATACTCTCGTATCCATACTTCCATAGAACATTGTCAATGCTTATTCATCAATACTTATATTTATACTTCCAGTGAACATTGTCGATGCTTATTCTGAATCTATCATTGCCTGCTAGTCTGTCTGTGTTTGGCTGTTTGCTACTGAATAAACCCGTCGGGTACCCATCGGGTTTCGGGTACCTGTCGGGTTCGGGTATAGATATTTACCCGATATGTCATTCGGGTTCGGGTCGGGTTTTTCGTTTCGGGTTTTTTTTCGGGTCGGGTTTTATAAAACCCGCACCCGACCCGACCCGTTGCCATCCCTACAATTTATCCAGCAACTGTGCACATCGATCAATGCAAAACAATCGAAGGCACTTATACAATTCGTAGTACACCATGAGTCCTCATAGCACAGTTGCGTTTACTGAATTGAAGCTAGCTACTATTTCAGTTCCAACTGGGCAATGCAGGACAAAGTACGCCAATCAGTGGCGGAGCCAAGATTCTATCAAGACTCGGGCCAAAAACTAAGCGGCAATAACTAACGTCAAATACTACCCACACTGAGATACAACAAAAACACTACACAAATACATAATTAAAGATAAATTTGAATTCCATGTTTAACATTTCAATAAAATAGATAAAATATGTTAAAACAATATAGCATAGTGGAGTGGTAGAAAAGTTAATACCTAATTAAGAAATGTTTGATGCATCCGAGACTATCATATTTTCATCGACAATAGAACAAGAACATAAACCTGTAAAAAAGTAAATTGCACATGTAAATTAGACATACAAAACTACAAAGGTAACATTAATCACGAAATGTATAAGTTGTTCAAATGATCAAATCAATATATTAAGCTACCATCTACAACCTGCAAGTGGCAGAGTTGGAGCTCTTCCTCAGTTCCAGAATCTAACACCAAGCCTACCTAGATTGAATCATTTATAGTGGTCAGTGTATCACTATCAATATCATTCTATCACAAGTTCATAACTTAATTAATCACCTTATTTTGATAACTAGTCATTAACCCGTGCATCCGCATGAGCCACTTGTTTTCGATTCTTATTTTAATTTATTTTCATATTAATATAATCAACAGTAATTTTTAACTTAGAATTTAAATTTCTTCAAAATTTGAATGTAGACATTGATTCTCAATGAAATTTGAAATTTAAAATTTCTTTCAACATCAAATGGGCAAAACACATATTACACAGTGTTTGAAAAGGAAAGGTAAGAAAAAGGAAAGCATATATTTATTTTTATTTGTGAGGTGCGAACAAGACAAAACCGTGACTTTTGCACGTGAAATTAGCCTTTAGCCTTGTATGTTAGGCATCAGATTAAAGTAGGAGTAATCTTTGTATTATTATTTTATTCCATCTTTCCATATTGAGGGCATAACCTTCTAATTGTTATAAATATATTAAACTTTATTTGTGTAATCTTAACACTATGAGCTTCCATGATCCAGTATAACACAATGCAATATTTAAACTTTTTATTTAGTTGGATGACCCCTTCAAACACAATACCATTCACAATCTACAAACATAAAAAATAAAATGAAAGTGAGATGATTTGAAATTTTGACCATATTCACAATCTACAGCTCAATTTTTTTAAATTTATTTAATTTTATTAGTGTAGACACTCTTGTGTTAGCCAATGCCTAAAGTAGTGAAGCTCGAATTCCATATGTGATTGCGTACTGTATAGTTTGGCTAAGATTTCATCTTGAATGGATTGATTTGGTTTTTTGTGTATGGTATATGCATGCTTCAGTTTGTTGCTTCTTTTTTCATCTTTAACTTTAACATGTGCCAAGCTCATATAAGGCATGTTAGTTTTTTTTCTTTTTCTTAATTGGTACATGTAGTCATGCATACAAAAATAATAATAATGAAATGATTATTGAAAAGACACATTTTGACATCTAAATAGTACAAGGTCAGAATTATCATAAAAGTTTCGAACCTTTTCTACATCTAGAAAATTTACCATAATATCTTCAGTACGGTAGTTATCCCTCATAAAAATATCAAAAATTAATAATATTATTTAAGGCTTTTAAAATTCAAAAACAGAAACCCTAGAAATATGAAAATCATCATATCAGAATTTTTAGAAAATAAATATACAAGATTTTGACTCAAAATTTTTATTGAAGTATTACGAGCTCATGTCCAAGCTCATGTCCAAGTCACACCTTTTATCATTTTTTTTCCAATTATTACTTCTCCTGTGGCAAAAGAAAATCCTTTTTGGAGTACATGTAATCAAATATTCTAATCATTGGCTATTAATATCTTTTTGGGTGTTTAGTTTGGACACATGAAAATGGTACATGTAGATTTTTCTAAAAATACTTTCATTACATTATAATTTTATTAGGTTGTATTGATATATTAAATAAAAATGAGTGGTAAAAGTTTTATTTTGGGGATGTCCAAAACATATCCTTTTACCAGGAGAGGGTTACTTAGAGCTGGGCCTACACGTTGCAACAATAGTATAAAATAGAATTTTGTTCATGTAAAAATCGAGGATATATTAGGGGTACAAATTGCAAACATATATCAATCGTTGAATAAAGCAATATTATTATCTTCCTACGATAAAAGAGACCATTTTCTCTTGGTGATGTGTGAAGTTGTAGCCTCTCCTCTCCACCAACCAAGACCTCACTTCGTCTGCCATAAAAATAGACATGTGCTGTTCAGTTGACTTGACCTTGTGCCAACAATCTTTACGTACACGTGAATACGCTTCACCAACGAGAATCTTGTGGCGTCTACTGGTCGTGGGGCCCAAGTGGTGACGGGCTTGGTCCACCACATATTGGAGTAAGTAGTGCGCGTATGGTCCCCAGCCCCGTGTCAAATATGAAAATGAGAGATTGGTCCACAGCCCACGGATAACTCTGACTAGGAACAGTGCTATGATTGATCACACAGTGCTCCATTCCGCTACCATGGTTTCCTTTGTTTGATTGATAGATCACACAGTGCTGGTGTGCGATCTAAAGAAGCTTGTGATGATGCCTGGTCTGGAGACGCAAGGTGGAGAGCAGCAGCAGCTGCCGCATTATTGTCCATGCATTTTAATGAAGGCAACACGCACCGGTTGCGTTGTGGCTGCCAGCCTCGTGGTTGAGGACAGTACTCTTTCTCTCTTGGAGAGGGCTGTATGGATCTGAATATCTGATACTGCACACTAGCGAGAGCTGGATTAAAAGAGGAGTTTTTTTTACGAAGACTTGCCAGGGTTATATGTGCTCAAGGACTTGGCTGTAATTTTATTTCTTTTGAGTCCTCATTTCCTGTTTCAGTGGCCTTTTTGTAACGTTATATTATTGCGTCCTTTCTGTAAAATGTACGGTGGTTGTACCAACTCTTTTGCTATTAATCCGGAGTTTGATGGCCTTCGGGTTTTAGGGTCTGTTTGATAGAGCTTTAGATCTCAGCTTCATCTAAGATCTGAAACTTGTAGGCTAAAATAAAATGAATTAAGTTTATATTTTTGGTCTAAAATGTAAACAAGATGATCCATCTAAACACTCTTAATTTACTCACAACTCTAGATTCACGGATCTGGTGGAGTTAGAAATACCCAGCTCTACCAGATCCACGGATACAGTGGAGCTGAAGCCCTACCAAACACACCTTTACTCCCTCCGTTGTTTTTTAAATGACATTTTTTATTTTTTAGGGTGTTTGAGACGTGATTTTGATCATTATTTTTATAATATTATTTTATTATATGATATTAAAATTATTAAATTATGAAAGTATTTTTAACGATAAATCTAATGAAATACATATAACCAATCTAGATTGTTTGAAGTGCAAAACTTTGGAAAGTTTGACGGCATGGATTTTAGGTTGTCTACCTCCATTTTTTTTACTTTTTGTTTGAAATATTGAAAATTGTCCGATTTCTTCGATGCACACCTTTTATCATTTTTTTTCCAATTATTAGTTCTCCTGTGGCAAAAGAAAATCCTTTTTGGAGTATATGTAATCAAATATTCTAATCTTTGGCTATTAATATCTTTTTGGGTGTTTAGTTTGGACACATGAAAATGGTACATGTAGATTTTTCTAAAAATACTTTCATTACATTATAATTTTATTAGGTTGTATTGATATATTAAATAAAAATGAGTGGTAAAAGTTTTATTTTGGGGACATCCAAAACGATATCCTTTACCAGGAGAGGGTTACTTGAGCTGGGCCTACACGTTGCAACAATAGTATAAAATAGGATTTTGTTCATGCGAAAATCGAAGATACATTAGGGGTACAATAAAAGCATTATTATTTTCTCTCTAAGATTAAAGAGACCATCTCTTAGTGGTGTGTGAAGTTGTAGCCTTATGCGAGTGAGCTTCGGCTCGATTGGCTGGCGCGAGCGTCGTTTAGCCAGCTCGCCCGCGTTCGAGCCTCGCTTGGCGCCGGTGCGCATGAGTGCTGTGCACAGTGCGTGTGGGGGTAGTGTGAGTGCATGTGTGTGTACGCACTGTGACTTGACTGCTGTTTCTCCTTTTTTTATTGAATGCTAGAGCTTTTGACCAATTTTTTAAAAAAGTTGTGGCCTTATGAGCATACTGCTCCTCTCCACCTACCAAGGTTTAAATCTTGATTCTCACTTCGTCTGCCATCGAACATAGACATATGCTGTGCAGTTGACTTGACTTTGGAAAGTTTGACCGCATGGATTATAGGGTGTCTACCTCCATTTTTTTACTTTTCGTTTCAAATATTGAAAATTGTCCGATGTCTTCAATGCACACCTTTTATCATTATTTTTTTTCCAATTATTACTTCTCCTGTGGCAAAAGAAAATCCTTTTTGGAATACAAGTAATCAAATATTGTAATCTTTGGCTATTAATATCTTTTTGGGTGTTTAGTTTGGACACATGAAAATGGTACATATAGATTTTTTCTAAAAATACACACATTACATTATAATGTTATTAGGTTGTATTGATACATTAAATAAAATGAGGGATAAAAGTTTTATTTTGGGATGTCCAAAACGATATCCTTTTACCCGAAGAGGATTACTTGTGAGGTCGTGCATTCATCTTCAGCCTCTGATCATTGATCATTCTAGACGTGTGCTTGGGGCGTAGTCAGGTGTGCTCTAAGGGCATGTGCAATGGTGCCACTTCAGCTAGCTATAAGGATGTCATCTCAGCATTTTGCTTAGGTGGAAGAGAGAAAATGAGGAGAGAGATATAGACCAGCTACTAATGTATAGTCAGGCTATAACTGATTCTAAGGCACTTATTATCTATTATATGTGGGCCAATATTTAATTTTATAGATAATGCTATAGCTAATCTATTGAAGAGGTTGTTGATAAGCTATCTATAGATGATATAGATATTTTTTATAGCTAGTACCATTGCACATGCCCTAAATAACTAAATTACAGCGATATAGCCTGGGCCCTTGCAAGGCTGGCTTCATGAACGGAGGAGACGAGGAGCACCTTCCTGTCGTGTCCTGGACTCAGTGGCGGATCTAGAATTTTAAGTTAGGGTATGCCGAGCTAATATTATAATATATAATTCGGTAAAATCCAATGAACAATTCGATAAACAACTATAAATATTGCGAGAAATTCGGTATACGAGTATAAAATAACTAGAAACATGATAATACAAGTATAAATTATAATATAAATAGTTCGAACATTTTAAGTATGAAATATGCATAAAAGAAGTTTTCGTACCTACAATAGTTTAAAGAATACAATATTACTTGTCCTTCTTGTCTGGCCTCCGCCTTCTAATAGCCATAAAACTCTTGATTATATCATTTTTATCAATTCGAAAGAAAATATCTCGTTCAATAAACGTTTCTAGAAAAGAGATGCAATATTTAGGAAAGAGATGAAGCAATGACCTTCTTTTGCTTCTCGTTTTGCAATATTTCGGAAAAGAGATGAAGAAGCGGCAGCCTTTATTGCTGCATGTTTCTAGAAAAGAGATGCAATATCTCCGTTCCTCTTTATAATTCAACAACTCTATAAACAAAAAAAGCAATTCATCAACAAGCAACTCTCTAGTCTCTAACAAAGTAGCAATTATATTTGTTTCTACTCTATAAATCAACTAGCGTCTTGCACTCAAATTACATGTAGGATCGATATACACTAATATAGCAATCATAGGGGGTGAATGATTGTGCGGAAGCTAAAACAAATTTTTATTGATTCTCAAATCACCCCTAAACAAATTATAAAAAACTGCTTCGGTTTCAGAAAAACAGACTGACACATGTTAACTAAAACAGTAATTCCTGAAGATCCAACCGTCGGATTGATGTGAAATTTTAACTGTAGAAACTAGATTCAATTTTGAAACTAACCAAACAATAATTAGCTCAATCGGACATACGGATCTAAAGTTATGACCTTCACAAGCTGACTGTATAAAATAATGACGGTATTATAGACTGTATTAGGCCGAATCTACAGGGTATGCCGTGCCATACCGGGCATACCCTGTAGATCCGCCCCTGCCTGGACTCCTGGTGGTTCGGGGTCCTCTTAAACTTGCTGCTGCAACAGCACTGGGTGGACCTCTACCCCTTCGGTTAGATCCTCCTCTGCGTCTTCTGCGTGAACCAAGCATCACACCATCAACGAAGAGCATAAATATCGCCGCGAAATTTGGGATATCTTTATTCAGCAAATCTTCATCCTCCGAAAATGACTAACACACAAGATGAGCACATGAATTAGTGAACTTATGAATAATGCTAAAAAAATTAGTAAAGTGAACATGAATGATGCACATGTTGAGCCGATCACCAACTACCCATACCCAGATTGGCCAGGTTTGGTAGGTTGCCATACAGCTTGAGGCTCCATGGTTTTTTAAGAGGCAGCGACACTCCATCCAAGCAGCTAGACATACCTAGCTCCCTCCGATCATGACCGACAATGATTCGAATTTACCGAGACCGCAAGGGCTGAACACAACTCTTGACTGTTGTTCTTGTTTTTTTTGAATCATGAAACAACAGGGGAAGCCCTTGTTGGGAATTAAAATTAAAGAAGCAAAAGAGGAACAACAGTAGCAAGGCTGGTGAGGGACCAGCCAACGAGAAAAGAGAAGAATCAATCAATCCTAACACCCCAAGCTAGCAAACTCTCTCTAAGATTAACATCTAACCTATAGGACTGCAAGCAAATTTCAGCTAAAAACTAGTCCTTCCAAGTGAGAAAACTAACAGGCAGGGATCTAAAAATTCTATCATTACGCTACTTCCAAATACCCTAAGAAGCAATCATGAAGACATCCATGAAGAAGAGGGCTTCATTAGTTAAACAAGCTTCCGAAATTCTTTGGAAAATACCATTGTCAAGATCCCAGGAAATTTGCAGGGCATTCCAATATCTTTTGCTAAAATGACAAGCAAAGAAAAGATGGTCTCTAGTCTCTTCAACAGCTTGATTGCAGAGAATACAATTACAATTAGATCCGGGAACTAGACAATTATTTCTCTTGAGCATATTCCTTGTATTGAGACGATCCCAACATAGAAGCCAAGTAAAAATTTTCAGCTTAGTAGAACATTTAGCTTTCCAAATCCAGATAATCGGTCTTGGAACAGAGACCTGATTGAAGACCATCCTATAGAACTTACTAGGATTGAAATCCTTACATTTCCAAATATAGGCCCATTCATCTGGGTTATCATTCAGAATATTGTCAGCATGAATCTTGTTGATGCCGGTCACTCCCAACTTTGCGCAACCGGGTGAGCCACTTTATGTCCCGTAGGATAGCTTTCCCAGTGCGACGTTCATGACACCCAGCATGTGATGGGCTTTCAATTTGTTCATCCCTCTTGGCACTAGGACACCATGCGTGTCCAGGCGCATCGCAATAGCAGGGAGTAAAACGCAGCAACACTTAGCGCAAATATCACAGCTGCTCATGCCATGAAGATCCAAAACCGGAGCCGCGGAACAATAGGCGCAAAGCCCCATTTCCCTGGATCCCCGCTGACAGTGAATCTCACTGGTGGGGCGCCTTCAATCCTATCCAGAACCATCCATACACATGCAACTTAATTTTACTTCAAGACCTGCTGGCGAGCGGATACCGCACAGCCACCCAGTCCCAGAGAACGGTTATCAACCTGTACTGTACCCAGAGGATGCTGCCCTTCTTGTGAAGGCTATTATCCCTATCATTTGTGAATATCTCTAAATTAGTCGAAATTGAAATTATTTGTTTCAAGAGAAAACAAGGAATCAGACGCTGAAGGAATCTGAATGATTCTACTTATGTAGTCGGTGTTTTAGGGTTTTCTAGACAGCAGTCCTAGGTATCATTAAGGGCTTTGCTCATCCTACCACGTATGTTTCAGGGCAGAAGCAGAAATATTTGGAAACATGAGCTTACGGCCCAGGGTGCTGCCATTGTAGCCATTGAACATGGTTGTGGTATCGTGACTGCAGTTTTTTTCCCCTCTCAAATCGTGTGTTTCTGAATGTTGCATCAATGCAGCGGTTTGACGATCTTCTGCATAAATTACTGTTTCTGCTTTGATTTTTCACCTGATGCTCTGTTCCTTCGTTTCCTCTGCACATTATTTTTTTCCAACTCTGTGATTTTATAGCGATACCCATATGATATGATACATGCACATCTATGTGATTTTATATCAAGGTTGCGTGATATTGCCACCCTCATTACCATACACGCAGTTCTTTCCTAATTAAGACTTTCCTAACTAAAGGTTAATCCCGTGATTAGCACTTCCTTAATCACGCGCCATGATCGGAGGCGCTTTCCATCCAATGGAACTTGCCCCCGAACTCTTCAGCGCAATATTAAAAGGGAAGAGGTGAGCACGTTCACGGGTAACGATCTGTGCACGGTCTCCATCATCCAAAAACCCTAATCCATCTACCGATCCTCACTTGCGCTAGAGGAGCTTCGAAGGGTGGTTCAAGGACAGTGCAGGTGGCACCCTGAAGGTCGCCGTCATCACCCGCATCATCCTCACAGCGGTAGCGGCGTTCATCTCCCTACCTCACCGACAACCGACTTAATGGCGAATCTCTCTTCACCGGGTTAGTTTCACTACTATTTCTGCATTTGTGATCATGATCTAGGCTAGATGATGAACTTAGTGCTTAGTCTAATCTAATGCCAGCAACGCAAGGCAAAGTCGGGTTGCTTGTTCTACGTACCAGGAACAAGCCGTGGGCACGCAATGAATGATCGCGAACGCGTCCTAGTGATATCGAGCTGGCTTTTGGCGCCGGCGGCTTCCTCTTCCCGGCCGCCAATAGCCTCCGCTCCCAGCAGGCTGCCGGCGGCTTCGTCCTCGGAGTCATCGGACGTTGCTAGGAGTCTGCTGCAGCTCACTTCAACAGGTGCTGTGAATTTTGATTCCTCTGGGCTGGATAATGACTTGGGCACGTTGACGGTGCAATTGGAGCTTGGTTGACATCTCGGAAGGAATAAAGAGACTAAATCCTTCGGAGATAAGTCCAGATCATGTTCGAACAGAAGTTCAATCAGGCACTAATCCTTCCTTACCTTCAATGATATTGGTGCAATAATTCTCCGATGTGTAACCTGCTTATCCTCTGTTTATGACTACAGGGGACTGCCGCTAGAACTTTACATGAAAAATGACAAAAGAACTCAAAACACGGAACTTTGGAGTATACTACAGAAGCCCTCTGTTTTTGAAGTGAGGGAACCTTTATCAGAAGTGAACTTATGAGTAGATACGTGTTTAGGAAAATCATAGAAGTCATCAGCGCGGCTGTTAGTACAGTGAAAGCATAGACCTCCGAAAGCGGTGAAAAAACAAGGAACAAATCATGTTTCTGAAAAACAAAGGTAAAGAAAATATCAAATGTCATCGTGATGCTTACAAAGAAAATGTAGTCACACGTCAATGCGTGGTGTATTACGAATTGGGAGGCACCCGCTGTACGGAGTACATTCAATTGCACGCATTGACCAAATCCTCCAACAAATCTTCCGTCAGGAATGGGCGACCCATGACCAAATCCTCCAACAAATCAAGGACAATGCAACCTCCTGGGCCAGTGCGGGAGCGTCGAAACTCCAGTCTCTCCTTACAAGTCTCCCGTGACAGCCTAATTCTCCCTTTCCTCCCCTCTTTCTCTCCTTTCTTCCTTTTTTTCCTCTTCTGTTTCCTTGGGTGCGATCTCCTCACCTTGTATTCAACTACTGTTTCTTTAACTGCTCACTTCTTCTAATATAACCACGGTGGTTGCCGTTTTCAAAAAAATACAGTAACATTTAGAATTGAATCTTACCTTGCTAGTTAAAGCAGGATTGCACCCAGCGTCTCCGAATCCATCTTAACCATACGAATTCAAAAAGAACACGGGTAGTAAGATAGGAACGGAAATTAACATAGGAGTACACGAGAACAATAAAGATACACGGAAGCTGAAAAGGGAGACCGGCTCGACCCGGCCAGCTACTACAAGTTGAACCTCTTCAAGACTGGTCGGTTTGGATTCTTGGCAAGCTGGGCCCTCAAGTCCTCCACGAAGTCGTTCTCGTAGTCGTCGTTGTCCAGCATAAATTCCTTGAGGCTTGGGAGCAATTGCAGCCCAGAAAACAACCCAGTGCTGGTTTCTGAAGGCTGGCCATAAAACTGCAGCAGCTCAAGCTTAGGCGTTGCTCCTCCTTCAAACTCCACCGACTTGAGGTCACATAGGAGACCCAGCTCCAGCACCACCAGACTCGGGAACGCCTCCCGACGGAAATTGAAACGGAGCTCTTTACCCTGGAACGGCTTCTGCAACAGACGCAGGATCGATGGTCAGGTTAGGCAGCTTGCCAAGGACTTCTATGGTGGCACTGAGCTCCGCCTCCGATACCCTTGTGCTCCTCAGCGACAGCTTCACAAGATTCTGGAGCTCCGTGATCCATGCCGGCAATTAGACTGGTTTGCCGTACAACTTGAGGCTCTGCAGGTTTTTCGGAGGCGAGGACACTCCATCCAGATAGTCTGATAAACCTGGCTCCCCCACGGACTGCACCAGCAATGATTCCAGGCGGCTGAGAGAGGCAATGGCTGTACACAACTCTTGACAGTTTTCCTCGTTAATGCCTGTCACTGCTAACTTGCGCAAACGGGTGAGCATCTTGATGTCCTGTAGGACGGCCTTTCCCCGTGCGACGTCCACGAGACCCATTGTGTACAGGGCTTGCAGCTTCCGGACCCCTCTTGGCAATACAACACCACGTGGACTCATGTGCGCTCCCAAATTAGGCACTACGCAACAGCCAGACGCAGTCTCCAACATCGTTAGCTTGGGCAGCACTACATCATCTTTGTCGAAGTTAGCATCATCACCTCCTACGCTCCCAGCACGAATATACCGTAGCATCCTAAGCTTGATGATGGTCTTTGGCAGCTTGATTATACGTGTACCTGTAATATCTAGTGCCTGCAGTTGCCTCAGGCTACCCACCGAATCTGGCAGGTGAAAAATATCATCACATCCTCTAAGAGAAATGTATCTTAGGTGGAGAAGCTTTGGGATGTGCTCAAGGTGATGATCAACTAGACCCGACACGCCTTCTAAATCTAGCACCCGCAACAATGTCATCTTGTCAGAAATGAAGAATGGCTTCCACTTCCTAAACACTGTTAATGATCGTACTCGGGACACATCCACTATGCTCTCGAACTCACTCTGATCACCCTCCCAACTGTTGCTTATAGCAAGATGACGAATTGTGCCCTGGCTGTTTAAGCCGCAACCTTCCTCTAGTCTAAAAACAAGATTTTCTTTTGTTGACATTGAGATGCCGATTTCACGGATGAGCTCGTGGACTTGGCAGGAGTCTATTCGGCCGTTTCTACTACTCATTGATTGTTGAGATGGTAGGATCATACTCCTCTGAACGAGTTCCATGAAGTAGTTGTCCGCTATTTCCTCCGCAGTCTTGTGATGGATCTCCCTTGAGTAACCCTCTACGGTCCACCGCTGCACCAAGCGTTTCCGACTAACCTTGTGGTCTTCAGGAAAGATGGACAGATACAAGAAACAAGACTTGAGATGATAGGGTAAACCACTGTAGCTTTTATCAAGGACGGTTCTTATAGGCCCAAGCTCTGGATTCATCTCCAACTCAGTACTAATATGCTCATTGAACTTCCTCCACTCCATGGCGGATTTTGGTTGGCTTGCCAAGAAGCCACCTATGGTTACTATTGCAAGGGGAAGTCCGCTGCACTTCTTTAAAATCAGTTTAGCTGCTTCTGCCATCTCAGGATTTTGCCCTTCCAAATCTCTGGTCTCCTTAAATACCTGAAATTGGTGCAATTTAAGTTTCTTTAGTAATCTAATAAAGTACCAATTAAAGTGACTGTGGTATGACATATTGTTTATCTTGAATACAGTTTACTACCACATTTTATTTGTTCTGTTGTTGAACAGATGGGAATTAGAAGTGGAAGATTTCTTTTATTTTTACTCCAGGGTAAGTATTTCTAGCACACCCATCATTTTTATTTATTATATTGTATTATTGTGTACTACAAACCGATGACACAATTTATTTTTGCAATGTTGAATTGTAAATTTAGACAATTTTGGATGCCACAAATACATTTTTTTTTTGGAAATCCTCAATATCCGAAATTGAAATTTCTTAACTGTTAGACCTGTATGAACTATAGGTTCCAATACGTATGACTTCTAAGGTTTACAAATAGCAACATACATGAAATCCTCGTCTCCCAATGAAAAGAACTAGTGATGATAGATTCCTGCTAAAAAAATGAGTTGCTCTTTTCTTAGGTGTGCTGTCTTAAATACGGGTGGCAATGGGTATGAAGAGATCTTGTCGCTGCTACCTTATATATAAGAATGGAGACGGGAATGCTTCCCCATACATGCTCTCTGCTATACACCGATATGTATTTATATGCACATTGATTGATACATTTACATGACCTAATATATTTTTGTATAATCTATATTATATAACTCAATTAGTAATATTTTACTATGTCACATATAAATAAATTCTGTATTTCTACATAACCAATTAATCACACGATAAATTTATAAAATCACCTCAATTTCATTTGAATTAGGTTGTTGTTGGGCCTATTCCCCATTGAATCTCTGGTTGCCCCGATAGCTAAATAGGGAGTGAGGAAATGGGGGTGATCAAGGTGTCCACATGGGGAATAATCTCGTTCCCATTCCTAGTCTTAAATGCCGGCACGACCCGTTTACGGCTAGGCCATGCCGTGCCTGGGTCAGGCCAATAGTACCGTGCCTCGGGCCGACCTGTTTGACCCGACCTAGATGGCCATCTCTACTGCCTAGTTTGCCACTGTGTTGAGGGAGTATACATTTGCTTTCTCGTGTGACGGAGGGCTACTTTTGCCAAAATAAACCAAAATCATGCTAATTAGAGTGTGTTTGGCAGAGATTCAGCTTCTTCAGATTCGTGAATCTGGTGAACCTGAAAATTCTAGCTTCACCAGATTCATGAAGCTGAAACTGTGAGTATATTAAGACTGTTTAGATAGATCATCTTATTTACATTTTAGATCAAAAATATAAACTAAATTCACTTTATTTTAGCCTATAAGTTTCAGATTTCAGGTGAAGCTGGAATCTGAAGCTCTACCAAATAGGCCTTTAATCTGCAGAGAAGTCCCACAAGCGAGGCAGGTGTGGGGGCGGCGAAGTACCGTAAGTCCACGAGGGCAGCCCCGCGGTGGGTGGAAGAGCATCAGAATGGAAGAACATGATGCAGACCAAGGTACGGAAAATAGAATTGACCTTTTGTGTTCAATTGCAAATACGATGGGAAAAAAACTGAAGTATTTCCTATGTGGCCCAGCTATGTGCGTTGTAGCCCAATGTCAGGACCAACTCCAAATTAATTATATCTTTCTAAATATAGGGTAAGTAAAATTGTGCTTACAATGTAATTTTAAATGATACAAATGGAGCATGATAATACCCTATCCGTACCTTTTTCGTGAAGAGGTCCTGCGCGTCCTCGTACTCTAGAAATTTAAGCTTGTATATATTTTCTTGTTTCTTTGAACAATGCTTAGCGATATTCTCTTCCCTTGTGGTGACTACGATCCGGCTTGTATTTTTCATTGCAATGAGACTCGATCTTATCAGGTCCCATTCTGCAGTAGATGATACATTATCAAGAACAATCAAGCAGCTATGTCTGCCTAAAAACTTGGCCAACTCATCTACAAGTCCCAAGTTTGTGCTGCCCAACAAAGGCACCATGCCTTTCTTTGGTTGTTCATCTAGTTGCTGAACTAAGCTCCTAAGGAGCTCCTCTATGTTGAAAGGGCGCATAATTGTTACCCAAGCACGCCTCTTAAACTTAAGCTTTTCGCTTTGGTAGATATCTCTGACTAGAGTGGTTTTCCCAAGACCACCCATTCCCCACACCGAGATCACCTGAAATTGTTGGCTAGCTTGATTTGAAATTACATTGATAATGTCATGTTTTTCGTTCTCTCGCCCAATGAGCTGAGATTCCTCCAAAGCTGCCGCCATCGTCCTGATGCGAGTGAGGCTCTGTCCATCCGCACTCTTAGATAGATCATCAAGTATCTCACCAGTGGGCATTTTAGATATCTTAATAATGGTAATGCCTGCATTTGAGCAAGACCCTGGCTTCGCTGAATCCATTCCATCAGGAGAACCCTAAACACAAGAAAGCAATGATAAGATGCCTACCTTCAGTTTCATTACTAAAAAAAGAAACTAAAAGAAAAGAAAAAAAAGAAAGATTCCTTGGACATTGTTTAGCCGTGTTTAAATATTGAAAGTGTTTCAACAAATATTTTCATTCTTCAATGATACGAGGATCTCTCACAAACTATAGAACTACTATATTCATGAATATGTTCATAAAATAATATAGAACTATTATATTATGGAAAAAATATTTTTCATGATCAATCTAATGATACTATTTTCACATGATCAATCTAAATATTTTTTATATATATTACAAGTCAAAGTTAAGTAAATTTGACTGTATGCTTTCTAAAACATCATGTATTTATGAATAAAGTGAGTAAATGGTTAAATACTATTTTTCACTCTCCAGTCATACGAGAATATCCGACCAATTGTGTAGTCCTTAGATAATTTGCAGAGGATAATCATAATAGTTAAATTCAAAAAATCAATCAATTAGCTTGGAACATAATTATAATTAATTATAATAAATTTTAAAACTGGAGTTTTGACAATCATGAAGGAGAAGTTTAGACAAGAATCACAAATATCGAAAACCGGAGGTACAGTCCTACGCGCAAGGACTCTTGAAAAGCCGTCTAGCCCTTATTACAATTCTTCCAAACCAAGATGGGAAAATATCCACGGTAAACTCTTCTTTCGGTGAAAGCATCAACATTGTTTTTATTTAGGCATCGAATCTGATAGAAGGAACAATTGTTCAATGGAATGATTCCTCAGTATATCGGTGATATAAATAGTGCAAAGTATGATATGCAGCGCATGCAAATTAATCATGGCTAGGCATAATTAGCCGGACAACTAATGAGCTAATTTAGGAGGATTCCAAATATACAAAGAATATGCTTATATACCAAGGCATATTCTAACATTCCCCTACAGTCAGAACAGCAGCAGCATGGACGTTCAGGCTGGACCGAAACTTGGTGAAGACCGACATAGGTAGACCTTTGGTGAAGATATCAGCAATTCTAACACTCCCCCGCAGTCGGAATGGCAGCAGCACGAGCAACACGCTCACAGACAAAGTGCAGATCGATCTCAATATGTTTGGTATGCTGATGCTGCACCGGATTGGTGGAGAGGTAGACAGTGTTGATGTTGTCACAGTAGATGATAGTGGCTCGGCGGAGAGGACTGTGAAGCTCCAAAAGAAGTGGTCGAAGCCGGCAAGCCTCAGCGACACCATTGGTGATGGCTCAATATTCTGCTTCAGCACTTGACCGAGATACGGTATGTTGACGCTTCGAAGACCAAGAGACTAGGTTGTCACCAAGAAACACACCATAGCCAGAGGTGGACTTGCGGGTGTCGGGATAGCCAACCCAGTTAGCGTCAAAGTATACCGTTAGATCAACGGATGTGGTGCGATGCAAGAACAATCCAAGATCAAGAGTGCCTTGAAGGTATCGAAGAATACGTTTCAAAGCAGTGAAGTGAAGCTCCTGGGGGTTATGCATAAACAAACAGACCTGTTGAACAACATATGTGATGTTCGGACGGGTGAAGGTCAGATACTGAAGAGCGCCCGCAAGGCTACGGCAGAGAGTCTGATCAGACACTAGATCCCCATCAGTAGAGAGCTTGGAATGAGTGTCAACAGGGGTATTGCAGGGCTTGCAATCAGTCATGCTAGCACGATCCAAGATATCCACCATATACTACCGCTGAGAGAGAAGAAGCCCACCAGGTTGAGGATGAACTGAAACCCTGAGAAAGTAATGGAGAGGACCAAGATCTTTGAGAGAAAACTTGTGCTCAAGAGCAGAAATGGTCCGACTCAGTAAACCACTGGAAGAAGCAGTCAGAACAATGTCATCGACATAAAGAAGGAGGAAGATCGTGTCCTTGCCATTGGGATAGATAAAAAGTGAAGTGTCTATCTTAGCCTCAACAAAGTTGAGAGACAATAGATGAGAAGTAATCCTACTGTACCACACTTGCGGTGCCTGCTTGAGTCCATAGAGTGACTTGTTTAGTCGACAAACATGATTTGGGCAGGAAGAGTCCACAAAACCTGAGGGTTGAGCATAGTAGACTGTCTTTGTGAGAGTGCCGTGAAGAAAGGCATTGTTGATATCTAGCTGACGTATTGGCCAATCACGGGAAAGTGCCAACGTGAGCATAGTGCAGATGGTGGCTGGCTTGACAACCAGACTAAAAGTTTTGTCAAAGTCAATACCCGGTCGCTGAGTGAAGCCATGAAGAACCCACCAAGCTTTGTATCTGTCAAGAGACCCATCAACGTTGAGCTTGTGTCTAAAGATCCACTTGCCAGTGACAACATTAGCGCTAGGTGGGCGTGGAACCAGATCCCATGTGTGGTTGGCTTGAAGAGTATCAAACTCCTTTGACATGGCATCCCTCCAGTTTGGATCGGACAGAGCACCACAATACATTTTTGGCAAGGGAGACAGTACCGAGGCGTGGAGGTTGAGACGCTCGTGAGGCTGGAGATGAATGCCAGCTTTCCTACGGGTGACCATATGGTGAGCATTGGTCACAGGAGGAACTGGGGTGGCCACACCACTGGCAGTGTCCCATGGTGCTAGACCGACGGGGGCAATAATAATCCATAATAGAGAGATCGCCTTGGACGAATGTGCGAAACTCGGCCTTAATGTAGAGAGCTCAAGTCTCCTGGTTGCTGAGGAACTGGTGCTCGAGGCTAGTCCACACTAAGCGTGCTGCGGCTATCGGCCCGACAGTGGTGGTCGGCCCAGCAGTGGGCGGCAGCCCAGCAGGGAGCGGTGGCCCAGTAGGGGTGGTAGCTGTGCTAGGAGGAAGTGCGCACAGCATGAGGCCGGTCCCCAGTGGTGTCGTAGTCGAGCTGGAGACCGAGAAGGAACTTGAACCTACAAGGAGACGGGAAAGAACCTGGACCTGAACCAGAGGAAGTGGTGGCGACGAAGGCCGTAGAGGGGCCACCTGTAGCAGCATTCTTAGTGAGCTCATGAAGGAGAAGCTGAGACTGGTCCTCCACGAAGGTCGGGAAGGGCTTCTGTGACAGGAGTATAGTCTTTAGCGTCTCGAACTTGTCGGAGAGGCTGAGAATCATAGTAAGCACAAGGGTGCCGTTGCTGACTAGCTCACCTAGGTCACCAAGGGTGTCAGCCATGCTCTTCAATCGACGACAATAATCTGTGATAGAGAGATTGCCTTGGATGAATGTGCGCAACTCGGCCTTAACGTAGAGAGCCTGAGTCTCCTGGTTGCTGAGGAACTGGTGCTCGAGGCTAGTCCACACGAAGCGTGCTATGGCGATGGGAGTCATCACAACCTCCATGAGATCAACAGAGATGCGACCGTAGATCCATGATAAGACAACATAGTCCATACGTGTCCAATCAGGGTCAAATGGGTACCCAGCCGGAGAGAGCACATGGTCGGTAAGCGCAAACTGGCCAAGAGCGACAATGAAGAGGCCACACCACTTGTTGTAGTTGTAGTTGGCGAGGTCGAGGATGATTGGGACGAGCGAGGCGATGTGCATGATGCCGATTGCCTATGTGTGAAGGGTGAAGAGGCCACACCACTTGTTTTTTTTGATGCACCTTGAGTGTTTATTGGTAACATATATATTATTATTATTATTAATTAGAAGGGTCCCGTTTTAAATCTCGTTCCGGGCCCCTGAAATCTCCGGACCGCCACTGTCAACAAAACCAAGCATCGCGGACCAAGTTGGCCATCTCCCCATTTTTGCTCGTATTTAAGTCCTGCATTGGCTGCCTTTGCCCTCTCCGCACTACCCCTAGTTCGCCTCCTTGCCAACCAGAGCTCAAGCTTCCCTGAGGATCCCACATTGCCAGCGAACTCCGTAAAAGGAGGCAACTTCAATTGAGTCATTCTGCTGAAAGCACATGAGCAGAGAGAATGAAGGGGAAAGGAGAGGAGTTCTAGGGCTGACAAATGGGACCAATCAACAGTGCCACCTGTAAGAAAGAAAGAGAAAAGGGAGAGAGAGGCTAAGCCACGGCTGACAGTTGGGGTACAAGTTTGAGTGGGTCCCACATGTAAGTCTCAATGGAAGAGGGCAAATCGATTTCTCCCTCTCAGACAGCACAAGTTAGGCATTAAATTGGGTGGCCAAATCATGTTTAAAAATTCTGTAGATTTTTATATAAAGTCTCCAGAGAGTTATCCAGATTCTATAAAAATTTTGGATTAAAAACTTTTGTAGAATTTTTTTAATAAATCTGACAAGCACTACTGCACAATTAAATCCTTTAAATTTTTTTATTTAATTGGAGATTTAAATAAGGTCAATAATTTTTGAAAAAATTTAAAGCTTTTTTATGGTTTAAGTGATCTTGTGTAAAAATTTCATATTTTTATCTTGAATATTTATTTTCTAATAAATCGATATTGAAATTTCGAGACTTTTAGCTTTCAGTTTTTGCAATTTAAAAGGAACTAAAATTGAATATTATTTTTTATATTTTTAATAAAGATAAGAATTACTCTGAGGAAGGTCTGGTAAAAATTTCAACTCGAGATAATCTTGTATATTTTTAGAAAATTCTGAAATTACACTGTTTATGGTTAAAATTCATTATTTTACACCTCTTGTCTTTAATTAATGCATTCACACGAATTTTTGACTGCTGTAAAGTGATTCCAAAGGTTTCTTACATTTTAATAATATTTTTTAGATTTTTTCTGGCATTTTTTATTACCTTTTACTTTTACCTTTTACTAATTCACATAAATGATTCTCTTTTAGAGCAAAAATCCTAAAAGAATAATAAAAGCCAGAAAATTCAAAATTAGACACGATCAAATTTTTAAATATGCATTCTCTGTTTCTTGTAAATGTTGGGATATTGTTATCAGGCATTCAGACCACTCTGTAGCTACATTTGGTATTGGACTACCAAGATATGACAGCAGCAGTCAACAGAGATCCAGACCATATGTACATCACCAACACCAACCCCTAGTCCACAGGTATGCCCAATTCATGAATCTAGCTCTGAGCAGGTTTAAATTCGGGGCTTATCATTTAACTCTACATATCTACTTTCTAGATAGCCCCCTGCTCAAAAGTAAAGATGCTTCACCTCTTAGGCCATTCTTAGTGGGAGTTTCATTCTCATTAAATGACATGACACATCATCATGTTTGGTGACATGGCAAGGTAATTATGAAGAGAGAGATAGAGAGTTTCACGGAGGTGAGAGAGTTTCATCTAGATGAAACACGAGATACTGTGATTCCAGACAAAAGCGATGTGGCATTTTTGGAAACTGAAAAATAAAACTATGCACTGAGAATGGCCTTAGGTAGTGTTGAATAGCCTGCAATAACCTAAATAGTTGTGAAAAGTGTTCATTTTACAAACCCTAAAAACCTGAATTCTGGTATGCTTGATGGTTTCCATAGGCTATGTGGAAAGCTAAGTAAATATAGCTATTTGCTGCAAGTCATGCCTATTTTTTGGTTTGCTCTTTTTTCTATGCTAAACGTCCTTGCTTAACTCTTATAATGTTCAAATACCACAGGCCCACACCTCGCAATGGAAGCAATTTGGTGGCACTCGCATAGGGTCAGTGCCAGCTGTTATGGCCGAGACTAGAGGGCAGAGGCCAGGGTCATGGTGCAAGGGACATATGTATCAACAGTCGATGCGCTCCACAATGCAGAGCGGCCCATTCCCTCCTCCAACTAGGAGGGTCAGGCCGAGGGCTTTGACAATTACGTCTTTCATTGCAGCGTCATCCTCAGCTGAGATTGGAGGGCCCCATGGATTTGCTCCCCCTGGAGCTGTGAGCACGAGCCTTACAATTGATGGTGAAGGTGTATCTAGTCCTGTTGACCGACAATATGGGTGGGCTCGGGAGGGCTTTGCCCCATTTCCCTGGATCCCTGCTAACAGTGAATCTCACTGGTGGGGCGCCTTCAATCCTATCCAGAACCAACCATACACATGCAACTTAATTTTACTCCAAGACCTGCTGCCGAGCGGATAGCGCAGAGCCACCCAGTCCCAGAGAACGGTTGTCAACCTGTACCTCCCCAGAGGATGCCGCCCTTCTTGTGAAGGCTATTTCTCCTATCATTGTGTATATCTCTAAATTAGTCGAAATTGATATTATTTGTTTCAAGAGAAAACGAGGAATCAGACGCTGAAGGAATCCGAATGATTCTACTTATGTAGTCGGTCTTTTCGGGTTTTCTAGACAGCAGCCCAAGGTATCATTGAGGGCTTTGCTCATCCTACCACGTATGTTTCAGGGCAGAAGCAGAAATATTTGGAAACATGAGCTTACTCCCCAGGGTGCTGCCATTGTAGCCATTGAACATGATTGTGGTATCGTGACTGCAGTTTTTTTTCCTCTCAAATCGTGTGTTTCTGAATGTTGCATCAATGCAGCAGTTTGACGATCTTCTGCATAAACTACTGATGCTGCTTTGATTTGTCACCTGATGCTCTGTTCCTTCGTTTCCTCTGCACATTATTTTTTTTCCAACCCTGTGATTTTATAGCGATACCCATATGATACATGCACATCTATGTGATTTTATAACAATTTAGTAATGTTGTTAAATGATTATGGTAGGGTCCCAGGAAGGCAGTCTGATGCAAATTCAGGAGGCTTTTGCAGGCTTTCAGCAACGCAAGGCAAACTCGGGTTGCTTCGAGCAGACGAACACGACGTCGTCACATGGAAACATTCCTCTAAAGGCACCTATTCGGCAAAATCAGCGTACCAAATGCAGTTCACTGGCAGCATCCGCAGATCTTTCGTGACTACAATCTGGTCGGCTTGGGCACCGCTGCGCTGTAAGTTTTTCATCTGGCTTGCGCAGCTGGATCGACTATGGACGGCACAACGCTTGCAGATTAGAGAATGGCCCAACCAATATTTTTGCTCAATGTGCTGCCGAAGCTTAGAAACGGTTCTCCATCTCCTAGTTGAATGCCCCAAAGCTCGACAGTTGTGGTCGTCCATAGCGCAATGGGTTCACATTCCGTCGCTACAACCAGACACACCAGACAGATCAGATTACCCTACGAATCTTGAGCAATGGAATCTGCGGCGGCTAAACTGCCCACCGGCTCTTCGGAAAGGTGTCAAATCCTTAGTTATCCTGACTTGTTGGAATTGGTGGAAAGAACGCAACAATAGAGTCTTCCGAGCGTCATATGCGACTCATGAAGAAATCCTACAATCGGTCAAAGATGAAGCTTTAACCTGGTCGTTCGCAGGGGCGAAACACCTTACAAAAGTATTAAGCCGTTCAAATTAGCAATCGATCCTTTGCTTTTCTCTTTAATTGACTCTCGCTTGTAATCTCTCCGTTTTCTTTTGTTTGGTGCAGCATCCTGCACCGTGTATCCGTTAAAACTTTGTATTTTGCTCTCTTCCTTCTTAATACTAAACAGCTCGACTGTTTCTTTCAAAAAAAAAAAACTCGGGTTGCTTGTTCTACGTGCCAGGAACAAGCCGTGGCCAAGCAATGAATGATCGCAAACGCGTAATAATGATATCGAGCTGGCTTTTGGCGCTGGCGGCTTCCTCTTCCTGACCGCCAATAGCCTCCGTCCCCAGCAGGCTGCCGGCGGCTTCGTCCTCCGAGTCGTCGGACGTTGCTAGGAGTCTGCTGCAGCTCACTTCAACAGGTGCTGTGAATTGAGTCCTATGGGCTGGATAATGACTTGGGCATGTTGAGGGCGCAATTGGAGGAGTTGACATCTCATGAAGAAGAAAAAGAGTATGCTTTGGAAGTTGAAATCCTTCAGAGAAGTCCAGATCATGTTTGAACAGAAGTTCAATTAGGTACTAATCCTTCCTTACCTTCAATGATATTGGTGCAACAATTCTCCAAAGTGTAACCTGCACATCTTCTGTTTATGACTACAGGGGACTGCCGCTAGAATTTTACATGAAAAATGACAAATGAACTCAAAACATGGAATCTTGGAGTATACCGCAGAATCCCTCCGTTTTTGAAGTGAGGGAACCTTTGTCAGAAGTAAACTTAGGCCCTGTTTGGAAGCAATGTATTTTCATAGTTTCTAGGTAATACCATGGTTTCTAAGAATACCATGGTATTTTATACCATAGGGTGTTTGGTTACCATGCCAAAAACTCTGTATTAAAAACTATGGTTTGGTAGATACCATAGTATTTTTAGAGTATTTAAAACTCCACTCTAACCCAAAATTTTCATGGTTTTGGCTAGCTTCTTGTCTATTTCCATTCAAATACCATGGTTTGTGATGTTGCATCCAAACAGTTGGTAGTTCTAAGAAATACCAAGGAGTTAGGCAAAACCATGGTATTTATATCAAAGCAACTGCAGACCATGGTATTTCAAAACCATGGTTTTAAAAAACTATAGTTCCAAACAGGCCCTATCAGTAGATATGTGTTCCACGAAGTCATCCGTGTAGTCGTCGTTGTCCAGCATAAATTCCTTGAGGCTTGGGAGCAATTGCAGCCCAGAAAACAACCCACTTTTTGTTTCGGAAGGCCAACCATAAAACTGCAGCACCTCAAGCTTAGGCGTTGCTCCTACTTCAACTAGGAGACCCAGCTCCAGCACAGCCAGACTCGGGAACGCCTCCCGACGGAAATTGAAACGACTTCTTCCAAAGATGCAGGATGGTCAGGTTTGGCAGCTTGCCAATGACTTCTATGGTGGCACTGAGCTCTGATATCCTTGTGCTCCTCAGCGACAGTTTCACAAGCTTCTAGAGCTCATTGATCCATTCCGACATTTTGACCAGGTTGCCGTACAGCTTGAGGCTCTGCAGGTTTTTGAGAGGCGACGACATTCCATCCAAACAGCCAGACAAACCTGGCTTCCCCTCTGACCGCACTGACAATTTGCCCTGTCCCGAAATCCAAGATTTTCAATTTCAAATTTTCAATTTGCCCTGTCCCGAAATCCGAGATTTTGCCAAAAATTCACCGAAATTTTATTCCCTGAGGTAAGGTGTCCGTTTTGCTCTGCTCCTCCACGCCAGTTTGTTAATAATTTCCTTGTCCGAATGATACTTTGCGCAACCTTTATCAGAAGTAAATTTATCGGTAGATACATGTTTAGGAAAATCACAGAATCAATCAACACCGCTGTTAGTACACCGAAAGCATAGACAAGAAAACATCTGATGTCATCGTGATGCTTTCAAAGGAATATAGTAACGCACCAATGCATGCAATTGACTGCACTTTCACAATTCGTAATACACCACGAGTCTTTGTATTACAGTTACATTTAGAAATGAATCTTACCTAGCTAGCTAGTTAATGCATGAGGAAGAATACACCTAGAGTCGCCGAAGTCATCTTAATAGTAGAATTCGAAAAGAACACGGGTAATACGATAGGAATGGAAATTAATATAGGAGTGAGCAGACAAGAACAATAAAGATACACGGAGGCTGAAAAGGGAGACCGCCGCGACCCGGCCAGCTCCTACAAGTTGTACCTCTTCAAAACGGGTCGGTTTGGGTTTGGATTAGCGGCAAGCTGGGCCCTCAAGTCCTTCACGAAGTTGACCTTGTACCTGTTTACGTCCAGCATAAATTCCTTGAGGCTTGGGAGCGATTGCAGCCCAGAAAACAACCCAGTGTTGGTTTCGGAAGGCAAACCCTGAAACTGCAGCAGCTCAAGCTTAGGCGTTGCTCCTCCTTCAAACTCCACCGATTTTAGATTATCTAGAGGACCCAGCTCCAGCACCTCCAGACTCGGGAACGCCTCCCGACTGAAATTGAAACGGACGTCTTCACCCTGGAAAGACTTCTTCCTAAGACGCAGGATGGTCAGGTTTGGTAGCTTGCCAAGGACTTCTATGGTGGCACTGAGCTCCGATATCCTTGTGCTCCTCAGCGACAGCTTCACAAGATTCTGGAGCTCCTTGATCCATTCCGGCAATTTGACCAGGTTGCCGTACAACTTGAGGCTCTGCAAGCTTTTAGGAGGTGAGGACACTCCATCCAAACATTCATATAAACCTGGTTCCCCAAGTGACCGCACTAGCAACGATTCTAGGCGGCAGAGAGTGGCAAGGGCTGAACAAAACTCTTGACAGTTTTTCTTGTTGATGCCAATCACTCCTAACTTGCGCAACCGGGTGAGCATCTTGATGTCCTGTAGGACGGCCTTCCCCCGTGCAATGTCCACGATACCCATTGTGCGCAGGGCTTGCAACTTCCGGACCCCTCTTGGAAATACAACACCATCACCTGGATTTATGTGCGCCACAGTTGCAGGGAACATGACGTAGCAAAATGTAGTGCATACATCACGCCTGTTCACGTCACCATCCGTATCGAACGACGATTTCAGAAGCTGAGGTGCGCAACATGATGAACAAAATGCCAACGAAGCAATAGTCAAAAGGCATGGCGTGTTCCTCAATAGCTTCGGCACTTTTTCCAAATCTTCATAAAATCCAGCATCAGAACCTCCTTGGCCCCCAGCACGAATATACTGTAGCTTCCTAAGCTTGATGATGGTCTTTGGCAGCTTGAATATGTTTGTATGTGTAATATCTAGTGTCTGCAGTTGCCTCAGGTTACCCAGAGAATCTGGCAGGTGAAGAATATCATCACATCCTCTAAGAGAAAGGTATCTTAGATGAAGAAGCTTCCCGATATGCTCAAGGTGATGATCGACTAGATCCGACGTGCCTTCTAAGTCCAGCACCCGCAGCAATCTCATCTTGTTAGAAATGAAAAATGGCCTCCACTTCCCAAATACCGTTAACGATCGTATTCGGGCCACATCCACTATGCTCTCGAACTCACTCTGATCACCCTCCCAACTGCTGCTTATAGCAAGATGACGAATTGTGCCCTGGCTGTTTAAGCCGCAACCTTCTTCCAGTCTAAAAACAAGATTTTCTTCCATTGACTTTGAGATGCCGATTTCACGAATGAGATCGTGGACTTGGCAGGAATCAATTCCTTTTCTACTCCCAACTGATTGTTGACATGGTAGGATCATGCTCCTTTGAATGAGTTCCATGAAGTAGCTGTCTGCTATTTCCTCTGCGGACTTCGATGAATCTCCTTGAGTAACCTTCTGCAGTCCACCGCTGCACCAAGCGTCTCTGGCTAACCTTGTGGTCTTGGGAAAGATGGACAGATACAAGAAACAAGACTTAAGATGATAGGGTAAACCATCGTAGCTTTTATTAAGGACAGTTCTTATGGTCCCAAGCTTTGGATTCATCTCCAACTCAGCACTAATATGCTCATTGAACTTCCTCCACTCAATGGCAGTTTTTGGTTGGTTTGCCAAGAAGCCACCTATGGTTACTATTGCAAGGGGAAGTCCATCGCACTTCTTTAAAATCAGTTTCGCTTCTTTAGCCAGCTCAGGATATTGCCCTTCCAAATCTACGGGCCCCTTAAATACCTGCAATTGGTACAATTTAAGTTTCTTTAGTACTCTAAAAATGTAACAATTAAAGTGACTGTAGTACGATTGTTTATCTTGAATACGGTTTACTACCACATTTTATTTGTTCTGTTGTTGAACAGATGGGAACTAGAAGTGGAAGATTTTTTGTTTTTACTCCAGGGTAAGTATTTCTAACACACCCATCATTTTTATTCATTATATTTTATTATTGTATAATACAAACCGATGACACAATTTATCTTTGCAATATTATAAATTGTAAATTTAGACAATTTTTGGAAACCACAAATACTTTATTTGGAATCCTAAATATCCGAAATTGAAATTTCTTAACTGTTAGACCTGTACGAACTATGGGTTCCAATTCAATATGCATAAGTTCTAAGGTTTACTGATAGCAACATCCACGAAATCCTCATCTCCCAATGAAAAGAACTAGTGATGATAGACTCCTGCTAAAAAATGAGTTGCTCTTTTCTTAAGTGTGCAGTCTTAAATAGGGGTGGCAACTGGCAACGGGTATGGAGAGAGTTTGTCCCTGCTACCTCATATATGGATGGAGACGGGAATGCTTCCCCGTACCTGCTCCCTGCTATACCCCGATATGCATTATTTATACTAGATCAATGCCCGTATATTGCTACGAAAAATAAAATTAGTAACAAAACATAAAGGTGAAGTAATAAATGAAAATTGTGCTACAAGATCAAACATCTATTTCTTCCGATTACAAAAGTTTTTATGGTTTCTTCTCCGGTATGAATTAAAACCAAATATATTGTACGTAGTAATATATATTACCAATCTAAAAAATCAATCAATCATTTTTATCTCTTTTTGCAATTTATATTACCAACCCGCGTTCCTCTTCCTCTCTCCATGCCCGCAGCGCGCGCTCCTCGGCGCCGTTGACCTCGTCGCCTCGCTCATCCTCGTCATCCACCGCTTTCGTAGGGGCGACACGGGGGCTTCCCCCGAGCACGAGGCGCTGCTGCCGAAGCCACCGTTATTTCGGACCACTGGCCACTATGCGGTCGCGCTCGGGGCGTCCGTCGTCCTCCTCAGGCTCGCGTTCTTCCTCTTGCCGATCACACCATAGCGCGCTGTGGAGTCCGCCTTCCTCACTGCCCACTTTGTCGTGCATGCCATGGCCGCGTGGTCAGTCGTCCGGAGAAAGGGGCCACCGCCATCATCCAGCCTTTACACCTCTGCGTCTTCTGGATCGCCACAGCCCTCGGTGCAGCGCTCTTCTTCGCTTCGGCGGTGGTCCGCTGTGTCGATGGTTTGTTGCTCTTCTCAAATGACCCTCTCGCCTTTGTCGGTCTACTCGTCTACATGCCTCTGGCATACCTAGCCATCACTGGCCATGACGCCAGAGCCCATGAAGGTGAACCAGGAAACACCATCGCCGAGGCGCCTGCCACGCCGTGCGCCGCCTCGTTGTTCCTCTTTCTCGCGACGTTTAGCTGGATCAACCCGTTTATCTCCAAGGGATATGCCAATGACTCTCTCACCGCTGACGACGTCCCACCGGTGTCGCCGGGCAATCGCGCCGTTGTCGTGCGCTTTGTTCACGCCCAGCCGACCGTGGCTGGGTCACGGCACCGGTGGGCATCGCGCTCGCTATCCTCCGGCTGCGATTACTCGACTACGGCGCTCGGCCTCCTGCGCCTCGCGGCCATGTACGTCGGTCCATCACTTATTGATTAGTTCGTCGAGTTCATTCGACGCGGCGGCACAATATGGGAGATTTTGAATGAATTCCTTTGATTGATTCTATGAAAATTGTACAGCATATATAGAGTACAAAAGGAATGATTGGTCGGCTATTAATTACCAGCAATAATCAGGGATTTTGCTATAATAATTAGTCATATTTAGAGAGATATGACTGGCTGTAAATTAGGAAAGAATAATTAGCTATAATGACCAGCCATTATTGGAGATATGGCGGGGAGTACAAAAGGAATGATTGACCGGCTATTAATTACCAGCAATAATAAGGGATTTTGCTATAATAATCAGCCATATTTAGAGAGATATGGCTGGCTGTAAATTAGGAAAGAATAATTAGCAATAATAACCGGCTATTATTGAAGATATGGGGGGCTAGGAAGAATGGACCGCCGCCATTAACCGCAAATTTATATTAGTAGAGATGCACATAGATTGATACATCTACATGTATAAATTATTGATGTTTTGTCTCTAACCTAATATATTTTCGTATAATTTATTTTACATAACTCAATTAGTATTATTTTACTACGTCGTATATAAATAAATTGTGTATTTCTACATAACCAATTAATCATATGATAAATTTATAAATTTATAAAATTTAATCCCATCATGTGCAGTCACTTGTAGTAAATCTCCTATAGTAGTGCAGTAGACACACAAATAGTATGCAGTAATACACTGTAGTTTTTAAATGGGTGTAGCCATCCAATGTTATACACATTTCACTTGATGTTACTACATGTCTTTTGACGGTCTCTTTGATTCATACGAAAAATAGAGGAAAAATGGAGGAATAAGAATTCCATAGGAATAGCAACTATTATCCATTTGATTAATAGGAACGGAGCAAAGGAAAAATGCACGTAAATTTCCAATCCCTTTGGTTCCAAAGGTAAAACATGAGAAAAATAACATCCACCAAAACCTTTTATTTTTTATTTTTGGTTCCAAACACTCAGTCCTACGAAATTCCTTTGTTTTCCATTCCTCTTTTTTGCACATACATTCCTATCATATTCCTATATTTTTCTATTACTGCGTTTTTAGAACCGTGCCAATCAAAGAGGCCCTAGATTTTAGGCAACGACTGCTGTGCAATCAACCCTCCCGTGCAATTACCATACAATCCAACTAAGAAAAGTTTCAAAAAATTCTGAAAAAAATCATGGATGTACATCTCATCTTACCCCATCTAACATAAATTTTCATCATCAAATTCGTCCTATGTAGAAGGGGTAAAAAGAGAAATTTCTAAAAATTTGTCTTTTTGTCAGAATTTTTGAAACTTTTCTATGCAATTGCACTGTGATTATTGCTGATGATATTGAGACAAGCTGATAGTCGTTTATATTTTAATGAAGTAACAACTGCTGTGAATATGTGTGGTCAACCTTCACATAGAAATGCATGTGTTTTTTTAAGGGACATATGTGTTAATCTTTTTCATTTGATTGAACTAGCCGGATTTTCAGTGCAACTACTCGGCTAGCAACTACAATACATATGCTCTTTTTTGGTCCATACGCCTACCGCACTTCCCACACGCTGCTGTCGCTCATCCTCTACCCACACTCGGTTTGGCTTGCTTCGCTACAACCATTTTGCCGCACGTGGTCTTGGAATGCTACAGGTGCCACATGTCAACTGCCTAGTTTGCCGCTGTGTTGAGGGAGTCTACATTTGCTTTAATTTCTCGTGCGACGGAGGGCTACTTTTGCCAAAATGAATCAAAATCATGCTAATCTGCAGAGAAGTCCCACAAGCAAGAGGCAGGTGTGGGGGCGACGGACATCAGATTAATTGGAAGAACATGATGTAGACCAAGGTAGGGAAAATAGAATTGACCTTTTCGGTTCAATTGCAAATACGATGGAAAAAAACTGAAGTATTTCCTATGTTGCCCAGCTATATGCGTTGTAGCCCAATGTCAGGACCAACTCCAAATTAATTATCTCTTTCCAAAGATAGGGTAAGTAAAATTGTGCTTACAATGTAATTTTAAATGATACAAATGGAGCATGATAATACCCTATTCGTACCTTTTTCATGAAGAGGTCCTGCGCGTCCTTGTACTCTAGAACTTTAAGCTTGTATATGTTTTCTTGTTTCTCTGAACAATGCTTAGCAATATTCTCTTCCCTTGTGGTGACTATGATCCGGCTTGTATTTTCCAATGCATGGAAACTTGGACTTATCAGGTCCCATTCTGCGGTAGATGATACGTCATCAAGAACAATCAAGCAGCTATGTCCATCTAAAAACTTGGCCGCCTTCACAATCAACTCTTCAAGTCCCATCGATGCTAATTCCTCTTTCTTTTTGCTGCCCAACAAACCCACCATGGCTTTCTTTTCAAAAGGTTCTGTATCCAGTTGCCGAACCAAGCTCCTAAGGAGCTCCTCTCTGTTGAAAGGGCGCATGACTGTGACACAAGCACGCTTCTCAAACTTGTAGCTGAGGTCTTGTCTTTGGTAGATATCTTTAACTAGAGTGGTTTTCCCAATACCACCCATTCCCCACACCGCGATCACCTGAAATTGCTGGCTAGTTTGATCTGAAATTAGTTTGATAATTTCATGTTTTTCTTTCTCTCGCCCAATAAGCTGAGATTCCTCCAAAGCAGCCGCCATCGACCTGATGCGAGTGAGGCTCTGTCCATCCGCACTCTTAGATAGATCATCAAGTTTCTCACCAGTGGGCATTTTAGATATCTTAATAATGGTAATGTCTGCATTTGAGCCAGACCCTGGCTTCTCTGAATCCGTTCCATCATGAGAACCCTAAACACAGACAAGCAATTATAAGGTGCCTAGCTACCTTCAGTTTCCTTACTAATAAAAAGAAACTAAAAGAAAAAAATAAATAAAGATTCCTTGGACATTGTTTAGCCGTGTTTAAATATTGAAAGTATTTTAAGAGATATTTTTCATTCTTCAATTATATCATGAGGATCTCTCACACATTGTAGAACTACTATATTTATGAATATGTTCATAAAATAATATAGAACCAATATATTATGAAAAATATTTTCCATGATCAATCTAATGATACTATTTCCACATAACCACTCTAAATAGTTTTGTTTATATATTACTAGTCAAAGTTAAGTAAATTGGACTGCATGCTTTCTAAACATCATATATTTATGAACAAAGTGAGAGCATCTCCAATAGTCAAGCCTTAAAATAGAGTCTTATACCTCAAAATAGGGTCTAAACTAAAAAAAATTAGAACCCAAGATAGCTATTGACTCCAACAATTAGACCCTAAATCTCCAATCCTTCATTCATCCCTATAGGGCCGGAGAGGAGAGTTGCTAAATATAGCAACAGGGGCTCGAGTCCTAAACCTATTTTGATAATTTTTCTCAAAATACAACCTCTGTTGGAGTGCTTTTTTTTCATCAAAGCCCTATAATTACAATTAGCAACCTATTTAGGGCTCCTCTTGGAGATGCTCTGAGTAAATGGTTAAATACTATTTTTCAGTCTTCGGTTATAGGAGAATCTCCAACCAATTGTGTAATCTTCAGATAATTTGCAGCGGATAATCATAATAGTTAAATTAAAAAAAATCAATCAATTATCTAGGAACATAATTATAATTATAATAAGTTTAAGCGAGCAGCTAGCCCAGTCACGAAAGAGAAGTTTAGATAAGAATCACAACCATCGAAAACTGGAGTTACAATCCTACGCGCAAAGACTCTTCAAAAGCCATCTAGCACTTCTTCACAATTCTTCCAAATAAAGTTGGGAAAATATAGGGTAAACTCACCTTTTGGTGAAAGCAACAGAACTGTTTTTATTTAGGCATTGAATCAATATGAAAAATTCTAGAAATATTTATAGATATAGTCTACAGATTGTTTCAGTGCATTGTAAAAATTCAACTATGAGAGGTTTTGTGTGCTAACGGGGTGCACTCGCACGTGTGTTAAAAGAGGGCCTACACACACGCATGTGAGGTGGTGTGTGTCATTGTATTTTGATAGAAGAAACAGAAAGATAGAAGTTTGCTCTGAATAGTACCTTTTGTTCTTTTCTTTTCTCTCTCTCTCTCTCTCTCTCTCTCTCTCTCTCTCTCTCTTTCATTTATCATTTGTATGATCTTTCTCGTTTTTATTAGAGCAGTTACAACCCATGGTTTCTATGAGCAGTGTCTAGAGGAGAGAGAGAACAATAAACTAATGCATAGTTTCCCAATCCATGTTTTCCATGAGCAGTGTCTAGAGGAGAGAGAGAGCAATAAACCAATGCATGCACCACAAACACAGCTTGGTTAGCGCGCAGAAACGTCCAACCCCAATTTTGCTCGTTTCTTGCGTCTTGGTGCCCACGCCGACCCAGTTTCTTGCATGAGACATGATTTCTTTGTTTTCCTTCTCTCTCTTTCTTAATTCCTATGCCACATCAGATTTTTGCTTAGTTGGCAGCGTAATTAATTCTATGGACACCAGCTGAGGTGGAGGGTTGGGACTGCCCTTACTCTCTAACATTAATTGAAGTTTAACTTGAGGTTTTCATCATAGATTGATTAAATTGAGAAGTACATCTATAATTAACTTTCAGAAATTTCATATTGATTTGGCTCCTAAACCAAAACCGTTTTCATGATTGCCCCGAAAGTTTGGTTTCCACAAGATATTTTCCCTCGATCTATTGTTGTATTATGTTCTTAAACGGAGTAGTAACTGCTTTTCTTAGCATGCACTGATATACATATACAAGTTTTGTTGGAAATTGACTGCACTCGGTTCCAAACTGTAGAGAGGATTATCTTGTGAAATTAAGCTACTTTTGCTTTAAGATTCACGAACTTTTTTTTAATAGGAGTATTGAAGCAATTAAACGCCATACATTTCATTTCACGTGCCTAGGGTGTCATCCAGCATGACATGACCCAATGTCCAATGATGTAGCAGCCAGCAGCGCACATGCGGAGGCATATGGCCCATCGGTGGCAGTGACGGTGGCATGCATGTGAAAGCGTGCTGTAATACCCGATCTATTAGTATAGCGGTTAAGGTGGAGTTATAGTGAGATTAGTCATTTTTTTGTCTAAAGTGAACTATAATATCATATAATGCTTGTCGGTCATACACTACAGGAAACGACATCAGTGTCGTCGGCCAAAATATCTATGTCAACGGTTTTATAACCGACGACAAATATATGCTCTGTATCGGCGGCAACATATTGCCCCGACGACATACATACTCCCTGGCACGTTGACTGGTTGGCGCGGGCAGGATTTTGAATTTTGTTTCCCGCTAAAAGTACCTATGTCAGCGGCCAACAGTCTGCCGACGACATAGTCCCTCCCACTAGCGGCATCCTAACGCCCAGGCGGAAGGACTTCAACGCGGTCCCACATGGTAGTGGGCAGAACCACTTGTGTCGGCGGCAAATAGTGAGCCGCCGACAAAAGAGCGGTCCCACATGGCAGTGAACTTCAAAGCGGTCCCACATGACAGCACCACCACTTGTGTCGGCGGTAAAAAATATGCCGACGAAATTATTAATTCCAAATGGGATTAGAAAACATTTTTGTTGTTTTTAAAATTTAGAAAAATCAAATATAGCTTTTAGAATGGTTATTACGTACTCAACATACATTTGTATGAAATGTGGTATATTTATTATTAATTAATTGGTATGTGACGGCAGTGTGTTTATTAAATTAATATACTCTCCTACCAAAAGTTTCAATTAATGCACTTTCTAATGACGATGCACCACTGGGCGATCAAAAAATGAGGAATGACTCTTGCATGTCGAAACCCTAAAGTGACAATTCAAATGTCTTATTCGCCCGTTTAAGGTGACAATTTAAAATAATAATTTGCTTGTGTGTTTCATGTGTTTTACGACCTAGAAGCGGTTGTGGAGGTCGACCTTTTCGAGTCGAGTGAGGGAAAGTGTATGGATGAGATAGGATGGTATTTGCCATGTTGTGGAGGTGCATGCAGGCTGGTTCGGTTGATACCATGGAAGCGAGGAGGACTATTGTCGATTTGTTGGAGCCTCTGTATCGGCGGCTATACGGCTACCGACGACAAAAAGTATACAGCGTCGACGCTTGTCACCAAACCGTCGATAAAACTTGACACAAATGACTCTGTGTCGTCGGCTATAGGTAGACCGACGACACAGAGTATGTGTCTCTGTCTGTGGGACCACCTACTACTACGAAAAGTTGGGCCGTCTGACCTAGACACATATGACTCAGTGTCGTCAGCCTCATATAGGCCGACGACATAGATAGTGTGTCTCTGACGGTGGGACCAGCAACCTCTGTGTCGTCGGCTTAGTGTGGGCGGACGACATAGGGCATGTGTCTCTGCAGGTGGGACCACCTTCTGCCACGTAACTTTGGGTTTAGGGTTTAGGGTCAGTGTCGGCGGTCCTAAGAAGCCGACGACACAAGACTTAGAACACTGCCGCCTGCCGCACTGCGCACCACCGCCGCCACGCCTCAAGCCTTGTGCCCTCCTCACTTTGCCTTGCCCCTCCTATCTTGGCCGCCTCCTCCCGCCTCATGGCCGCCTTGCCCCTCCTCGCGCCTACGCCGCCATCCCTCCATATTGGTTTCCTTCTTTGTGGTCCATATTGATTTTACATCACCATGTATGCCTGTGTGATTTGATACTGATCGATTTACTGTATGATTAGTTGTTAGTTGTAGTTGCCTTTCATTTTTGGGTAGCTTAGCCATCTATTGACAATGCAGTACATCAAATCCACTAATAAAATGAAAAAGTTTTTCTTGTGCTTGATGTTGATGACAACAATAATGATTGTGTAAACTGTGTGCAAAATCACTAGGTCAACCTAGGAGGCCTCTCCTTCAGAGTGGTTGGAGTGTGTTTGTCAGTTCCAAAAGGCTTGTTGCTGGGCGTTCTCTTTAAGGTAATCTCCGGTCGAGCGTTCTCTTTTCGATGATTACTCAAGAATGTGGTATGTTTGTTAGTGATGATTACTCAAGAATGTGGTATGCTTTGTGAGCTCTCAAGAATGTGGTATGATTATTAGCCATTATTCCTAGAATACTGATTGATGCATATCTTTCTATGTCAATGAAATCGCCTTCTCGCTGATTCATTACTATTTGATTCATTGCTATTTGATGCCTAGGCAATTGATAACAGTACTCTTTTAGAACTGTTAGTCTAAATTATATTTTAGTTAATGTTCGTGATAAAATGCATTAGAAATTCTATTCTGTTGATGTATTGATTAACCATGTTGAAGTAAGAATTCATTGTATATTTTGGTTGGTTATCGTTAGTTGCTATATGTGGTTGTTATTATATTAAATACTGTCTTTTGTCTGCTGAGTGGATGTCCTAGTTTTAGGGAGGTCTTTAAATTTCTAATAATTTAGGAGAATGACAACTATAGACGCATACAAATCCGTAATTAGGCTTTTGGTTGGTTCAACATTTAGCATTTATAACGCCAATCGAGCGAGTTAAACCCGTTCGGGTGCTGCATATTTTTCGTAAGGAGCTCGAGCGGTGATTCGTTTGGGTTCCATTACGAAAAGTGTTGCGCTCTCGAGCTGTCCATGTTTTGGACAGCCCACGGATGTCGCTTGAGTGCGATGGTCGTGACACGAGGGTGTACGGGTTGGGATTCGGCGGTATTTCCTTGTCGCTCTCCTAGTGCATAACATAAGTGGTACGCGTGCCGTCGTTGCACTTGGAGAACAACGGATTATATCGCCGAAATTTCGACCGAGCACCCTCGTGCACGACCATCAGATTTAAGCCCACATCGATGGTGGGTAAACCCTCCTATTTAGCAAGGCTTAAACCGTCTAAATCTGAAATTTGGATGCATGCATTGACGTTATGTAGTGGCGATCTTTGGATGGAAGATCGGTGGTGGATGTATGATGGTTGGATGAAGTCAGGAGACACACGGACGAGTGGATCGAGAAGGCTAGAGCATTCGTGGATGATGCTTTCGAAGATTCCCGACCCTAATGTAGCGGTGGTGTGGTGTCCTTCTTTGCGTGCGTTCGAACACCGAGAAGAGGACCAAGAAGGATATTAGCCATCACCTATGTAGGCATGGCTTCAAACCAAATTACTTTGTATGGGTACCTCATGTGCTCTAGGTCGCCGACGCTCTGACTAGCCTCAAGAGATGGGTCTCGCGGCGGGCCGCACCCTCGGCGGTGCTGAGAGCGCCCCTCGTTTACTGCCGGCTCAACCCCCCTACAAACCCTAAAAGCTAAGTTCTACTCCCTCTCCATCTACTGCTATTTATGTTCTCAGATGCTTAAGTATTGAGTTGATTAAGTGCATAGCGTGTTGGTCAACTGAGATGTATTAGCTACCGAGCAAAAGGAAGTTTCATGTGTATTGAATCCTATCAACTTTGCTTGAATGTGACAGAGTTAAACCTTATTTGATGATTTCGGATGTATAGCCTTCGTATAGATTACAATACGGATATCCTGGATGGGTTTGAACTTGAGATATGATAGAGTTTGATGTATTCATTTGTAAGAGGCTAATGGTTGTTTCTAAATTTGTAACTTTTGTATGTTGAATGCTCCCTTTTAATGCTATGAGATCGAGTGAATGGTTCAGAATTTGACTCATGTATATAGATGCTTTGCTACAAAGATGTATAAATTATAAAGAGAGTGATTAGCATTGTTTACATTTTGTCTTTGGTGATGTGTGTGAAATTATATATTGTGATTGTTCTGGGCAATTGGGAATATAAAACTGCTGGGAATGGGGTTTTTTTGCAGGTTAAAATTGGATTTTTTTTAAATTTCCAATATTTTTTTATTTTTACAACCTTTGTCGTCGGCTACAGACAAAGCCGACGACAAAATAGCCCCAGGCTGGTTCTGGATCCAATCCCAGTAAGGGTCTGTGTCGTTCGCCCAAAGAAAGCCGACGACACAGACGTGGCATCTTTGTCGGCGGCCGCAAAGACACCGATGACACAGATGTGGCATCTTTGTCGGCGGCCGCAAAGAAGCCGACGACATAGATGTGGTATCTTTGTTGGCGGCTGCAAGAAAGCCGACGACACAGATGTGGCATCTTTGTCGGCAGCCGCAAAGAAGCCGACGACACAGATGTGGCATCTGTATCGGCAGGCCTTTTTTAGCCGACGATAAAAGTCTGGGTGTCGGGCCGGCTCAGGATGGCAGTTTTGTCGTCGGGTTTTATGCTTGCCGTCGACATAGGTTAGTTGTGTTGTCGACTCTGTGTCGTGGGACTTGTGTCGTCGGCAGGCCGACGACCAAGGTCTCTGTCGACGGTTTTGGGATCTGTGTCGTCGGTAAAAGCCGAGGACAGTGAGCAAGATCCCTGTAGTGATAAATGTAGCACATCTGGATTGACCCTTTTTAATAAGCCAAAACTAAAGTGTAACTCACAGGGGGTCAAGCTTTCAATCGATTTTGGGATAGGGTGTTGCCAATGGTGTCAGAGCATCAATCTTCGCTGCACGTACGCATGCAAGACAGAGGCACAAGCATATGACGCTTGGCAAATGTGGGCCCAAAATAGACACAGGGCATGGCATGTTTGTCGGCACTAGATGCACAAACGTACGTGTATGGAGGGGTGGTTTTGGGTATTTCCTGAGTATGCGGTGTGCTGTTGAATGTGTGTCGGCACTAGACATATGGATGTATACTGAGGGTGTGGTTCTAAGTGTTTACTGAGTGTGCGGTGTGCTATCGAGGGCGTCAGCCTTTAAGGAGAGTGAATGTACTTGACCCGTTAGTGTGGTGGCCCATGAAGAGTTATGGTGGGATTAGTTCCAAATTACTTACCTAAAGTAAGTTGTAATAGCATATAATGCTTATTGGACTCAAACGTAGCACCTCCCGGTTAACCCTTTTACAGGAAGCGAGAATTAAAGTATAAGCTAGGATGATATGCATGCGTGGACTCACCCATGGTGTGTTGGTCTTTGAGCGGATTTTAGACCAAGGTGTTACACATGTGCTTGGCCTAGTCGCCATAGAGGGAGAGAGAGCAGCGGTGAGGGAAAGACAAAAACCAATCTACTAAAAGTCACCTCAAATAATGGACAAGCTAGATCGAACCAATGTACTAGGAAGCCTTAGCGAAAGCGTTATTGTGCTGATAATGTGTTGTATATAGGGATGAAAACGGATAGTAATTCGGATATCAATTTTTTTGTCTTTGTTCTTCAAAGGGAAACAAATAGGATATAGAATTTTCTATCCGAATTCATATTCTTGTTTGTGGTGTTGAGCTTATTCAAATTCATAAAAAATGAACCTCAAATTCATTATATATTTATTTAAATGATAGAAACAAAATTCGGATATCAATCGGATACGGATTCGGATATTTTTTCACCTTTTTATTTATGGGAAGCAAATAATGCGTAATTTTTTTATCTAATTTTATAATCTTATTTTTTATAATGAGCTTGCTAAAGTGTTAAAAAATGAAAACCAAAATCGTTATATATCTATTTAAAAATGTCAAATTTGTTCAGAAATTCGGATATCCGTTTTCATCCCTAGTTGTATATTCGGGGTCGCATTGCGGACAATCAAGCACTTGGCTCATATAAAGGATGAACAGGAGACACATGATGTTGTCCCTAGTTTTCCCTCAACTTTATTTATTCTTTGTCCATAGGTACTGTGCCCCTCCTTATATAGTAGGAGGTAGGGCGTCTTATCAATGAAATAAGTAATATAGGACTAAACTAAGATAATAGGCCTTAAGTAAAGTGTCCACGCTATCGGACCCATAGAATAAGTTGACATACAACATAAACAACATTTTTTAGATTTTTTTAAACTTACTGATTTATCTTTAATTCACACTAGTGCGGATAACTTCATTTTTCGACTTCCTCCATTTCGTAATATTTCTCCATGTCATTATGAAGCGTCGTGTCAAAACATTTGCCCACTGAGAAATTGTAATTTTTGTGATATTTCCATCCTCTGCCCCTGTTTAAGTACTCTAAAAGGGATTAATTAGTTGTAGTATATATGCCATTTATTTGGGTAAAAGTATGGATGGCCATTTCTCAATACTAGTTTTTTCTTAGATTTGAATGGTTCACATTTTCGGCGAAATTTCGTCGAAATTTTCGAAATTTCGTCGAAATTTCCGAAATTTCTTCGAAATTTCGTATTTTCCAGTGGGGCCCGAAAAAAATTTCATACCGGTCAAAAATTTCAGGCGAATTTGAACTCCCGCCCCGAACCCGCGCCAAACTAGCCCAAAAAGGCTTTCCCCCACCGGCCAGCCCATCCAAACCCTAAAACACCCACGATTCACTCACTTTCCCAAATCATTTCCGTGCGGCGTGCGCCTCCAAGTCTCTAGTCTCTACCCCAGTTGGCGGTGACTCGCAGCCTCGCCGTCGCGGCGTGGCCTCGCCTCGCATTGCACCGTCACTCGTTGGCTCAGCCGTGTTTCGGTCTCCTTCCTCGGTTGTTCTGTTGGAGATCATCTGCCTCGCCATTCATCACGCCGACTCAGTAGCGCGGTGCAACCACGGCGCTTCTTTGCCAGCTCCGGTGACCTCCACGACACCAAAGACCTCCCGATCGAGCCTCATCTCCTGCAGCTCACCCTCCAGCCATCTCTAACACTAGCATTGCCAGCGCCATTGCCAACCGAGTTGAGCTCTAGGGTAAGTGAGGTAAGCCTCAAGTAATTTTGCAAGCCACCATAACACAAGCAACAGCTTGGTCCAATGGTACCGCGTGAGAGCTTGGTTCATTCGGTCTGGTGCTCGAATCATGAGTTTTGCATTTTATTTTTCCTTTTTGCCTCATGTGATTCAAACCTTTATACCTTATGTTAGGAGTGTCCAAATGAAGCAAACTCAGTTTCTAAATTTGAGTTAGGCAATAAGGATTTGGATTATGCAATTGTGATGTAAGATGGCCTAGAGATAGTTTCTAGGGAAATCCTGTCAATTTTTTTTTAAAAAAAAATTTGAATTTGTTTGAATTTGATCTGAAATTTCCAAAATTTCCGAAATTTCTTGTTTATCGGTGAGTGCCGAAATTTTTTTTCTACCGGAATTGTAAACATTTTGATGCATTCTTGACCTGTGCACAGGGTGGACATATACAAATATTGTGAAACAGAAGGATCGGAGTTGTTGTATCCAATTCTTAGTTTAGATATAACTGATGCCATCATTAAACACTAGGATCAATTGGGTCGACATTCATTACGTCTTTTCCTTTTCTCTTACTGATCAGTAATGTGAGAAATGTTAGCTGTTTTCTTTTTATTAATGCGGAAATATCGATATAATTTTTCACTTCAACTAATGCGAGAATCTCTAACTTTTTCCCCTTGTAGGAGCAAGGAGGGAGAATATACATAAATGAGACGAAAATTCACAGCACATAACAAGCGTGGGAAAATAGAGCACCATTCATCTAATATTCTAATTATTGGTAAATGGAACATAAAGAATATTACTAGCCGACTAAACTAATCCGCATTTTAAAAGCCGAGTGTTGAACTAGATGAATAACAAGTGGTAACATGAATTAGATGATTTCTGAACATTGAATATTACCTTCTCGTAGAATGCATAAAGAGTCTGATGATGAGTAGACAACTGCTTGAGCTCTGATACTTGTGTCTCTTGGCCTGCGCATAGGCTTGCAATTTCAGCTTGCGCTGTGGACACTATGATTCGGCTCCCTTTCTTGTTGTTTGGGAAGCATGTTTTGATCCAATCCCACTCTTCAATGGTGGACAGATCATTAAGCACAATCAGGTAACTCTTCTCATTCACATATCCATTGAACTCTTGCACCAAATCTTGCCCCGTCTTCTCCATCTTGACCAAGAGATCAGCCCCTACGGTTGCGGAAAACTGCCTTACTAAGCTCTGGATGAAGTCTGTTCGATTGAGAGGATGCATTACACTAACCCAGGCATGGCATTGAAACTTCCCTTTTATCTCTGGATTCTCACAGGCCCTCTTGATGACGGACATCCGCCCAGCATCACCATTTGTTCCCCACACTGCAACCACTCTAAGGTCTTCGTCCTCCTTGTTGACCAGCTGGACAAGATCCACTTTTGTTCTGTCATGCTGCCGACTGGCTTCCTCGATGCCAAACATCGTTGCACCGGCTATGCTGGGCTGCTCAGCGGCGGTGGCAGGTTTGGAGCCAGAAGCCTTGATGAGGCCGTAGCGCTTGTTCCTCTGGCTGACATCTTCCACCTTAGCTCTGAGATCCTTCATCTTCTTGGCCACACGGCGCCGTTCAAGCAGCGTGCGAGGGTTGCCCCAGCAAGATGGTTTCTCCAGACGAATGGCGAAATCCTGGAGGCAATCCTCGACGTCATAGGCGACGTCCCGGACTTGCTTCACCCAGGTCTTGATCAACTTGTTCTCGTCTCGCTGTTCGTGTGCGACCATAAGGAAAGACCGCATCATCTCGAGCTCATCCCTGATGAACGCATGATCACGCTGGATGCCGAGCTGCAAGGCCACCTCCTCCGCAACAGCGGATTGAGCGTAGCCAAGCGCTCCATTCAGCACGGACTTGCCAACGCTCAGTACCGTCGATTCCATCACCACCCTCTCCACACACAATGTGGTTTGTGATTTTTGAACAGTATATGTGGATCAAGTGGTTGAGGAAGTTGTGGCAGCGCAATGTGCAACGAACATATCGATCATCTTTATAAATCAAAAGATACCTAACGTGCTGTTTAGTTGTAAATCAAGGCAAGCAAAAGAAGACACTTTGCTTGCAGGTGAGTGCTGAATCGATTCTTATCTGCTGCTTAGAGGTGACGAGAAGAACAAAGATGCATCGTCCTGTGTGTTTGCTTGCTAGCACACTCAAAAGGATGGATGCTAAAGGCATGCATTTCTTTGAGCTGGTATGTCATTTCTAGCCCATGCAACACAAATATTATTCGGCATTCAATGTACGGTTGATTAGATCCTTTTCTAATACTGCGGGCTTACTAGCGACAGAGCCAGCCAAACATGTCCATGGCTTAATTTCTTAGAACACTAACCTAAAAGTTTCGTGTTAATATCCCGAGTCCTGACAGCATGTTGTTGGGACATGAATCCCAGAACAAATTGAGTTCTACAAAATAGTAGGTGGGTGGGTGTGCGTTATACGTGTCCTGCATTTATTCCCCCCTATTCGAGGGCAATATGCCCTGCATTATGTTCTGTTCGGAACACCCTTCTCCGTACATTATCATGAATCTTGCTGTGTTTCTTTCAGTTCCTGTACGACAGGCAGAATTACAGGCCAAGCTGCTCCCTTGTCTTTCGCCAAAGTTAACTAACTAAAACAAAGGTGCTGGTCCGATTAGAGGACAAACAAAGTGCATTATCATGAATCTTGCTATGTTTCTTTCAACTTTCATACGGCAGAGAATATATTGCAGGCCACGCTGCTTTCTTGTATTTCGCCAGTTAAAGAACTAAAGCAAAGGAGCTGGTCCGCTCGGAGGATAAATAAAGAGAAACACAAGAGACTTTGAATTGGCCACCGTATCGCATTAGGAAGCCCAATGTCAAGAGTCTCCAGAGAACTTTGTCTCTGGTTGTGACAAGTAAATTGAAGAATTTTATGCAACGGGACATATGTATCATCAGTTGAAGATGCACTCCACAATGCCGAGCAGCCCATTGCCCTATACTCCCTCCAAGTTTCCGTGGGGCTTCGCTTATCCTGCATCGTATCTTTCAGTTGGCAGAAGCAGAAACTTCTTGAAAACATGAGCTTAAACCGCAAGTTGCTGCCATCGAACATGACTGTGATATCGTGACTGCTGTTGTTTCTCCCAAAAACACAGGATATTTTAATGTTGCATTAACGCAGTAGTTTGACGATCTTTTGCATAAGTTACAAAAGATGAGATTACAAATGCTGTTTATAGATTTGTCAGCTGATACCTGTTCATTCGTTTCTCTGCGTATAGTTCCTGTGGTACCCAGAAGGTGCATCCACAGCCATGTGGCTTTGGAACGATTTAGCGACGTTGTGAACTGATTATGGTAAGATCCCAGAATTACAGACCACGAGAACACAAAATTGAATGGATCGTCATACCGAAGACCTGATGCGTTCTCCGTTCTGACGTTCTGCATGTACGTACATCAGTACGCGTAACAGGCGTGCTAGCTCGTTAGGAGTAGGAGGGTCTGGCGCCGCTGGACGGCGACGGCCTGAGCTCGCCACCTTCTGCTCGCGGATCAGTTGTTTCGATTTCGTGCTGTCCAGGCTGAGCAAGGAGGGTGGATTGGGCTTGCATTGCTGACACGGAAACCGGAGGATGTAGCAGCAGCTACAAGGATGAACGATTTTACAGTTGGATAGTTAAGTTCTGCCACTCATTTCATCGACTTCCTAACTTCCATTTAATTAAGAGAGGTTTTTCTGCAATGCAACTTTTCTGTACTATGCAAGGCAAACTCTGGCTTGTTATACGACCAGGAATGCGTCGTACTCACATTGTACTGGCGGTCGGCGCCGGCGGCTTCCTCTTCCCGGCCGTCAATCGCCCCCGCTCCCAGCAGGCTGCTGGCGCTTTTGGCCTCCAGTCGTCGGACATGCTCGCCGCCTCTCAAACTTTTGCGGCCCAGAAATTAATTTGAGACATTTTACTATCTCTACAAAGTACTAAAATTTACATTACCAAAAGTTGGTTCCTTCATCCTTTAAAAAAATTTTACCTCTCAATGTAAATTTTATTATCTCCTAAAGATGGCAAAAAAGTCTCGATTAATTTATGCTGCCCATGTGGAAATCCCTTGTTGTTGCGACACTAAGGGGGTGCTTGGGACAGCTCCAGCTCCATCAAAATCTGTAGAATTGGTGGAGCAGGGTATTTCTAGCTCCAGAAATTTATAGAGCTAGAGCTGTGGGTACATTAAGAGTGTTTAAGTAGATCATCTTGCTTACATTTTAGACTAAAAATATAAACTTAATTCACTTTATTTTAGCTTATAAATTTTAGATCTGAGCTGAAGCTGGGATCTGGAACTCTCCCAAATAGGGCCTAACTCAGCCCAGAAACATAGTTACAGGTGAAATGTGCGTTTCGGCCCAAAAACTTCCTGATAATTTTTTCTTCGGCTGCATAGTTACACACTAGGACCATGAAAAAAAGGGAATTGCTAGGAGCCAAACGTCCGATTTTTTCGTTTCGAACATGCAACATTTTTTTCCTACTTGTAAAATATTTTTTTTTCTGCGCGTGAAACATTTTCCTTCGATAATAATAGAAATGTCAAGCCGGATCACTACAATATTTTTTTCCTACGTGTGAAACATTTTTTTCCTACATGTGAAACATTTTCATTCGATAACAGTAGAAATGTGCCTGCGAAAAAAATATTGCACACGTTGAAATAAATGTTGTACATGTTGGAAAAAATATTGCACTGAGCGTCCGACACAACATGCTGAGATCAGATGTCCGGCTGCTAGTATTCGCCTAAAAAAAAAGCAGTGAACACTAAACCGAATTGATCGTCACGTCAAAGACCTGTTTTTTTTTTTTTTGACATTCTGCATGTAACATGCGTGCTAGCTCATTCCGAGTAGGAGGTTCTAGTGCCGGCCGGACGACGCGGAGGAAGCCGGCGAACCACCTTGCCGAGCTCCGGATTTACCTCGTCCGGTCTTCGGCGTGGAAGTCGACACCGTAGGGTGCTGCCATTGTAGCCATTGAACATGAGCTTAAGCCAGTTATCGAGCAGGTCAAAAATATGAAGTTATTGCTTTGTGTGTTTGAACAATTATCGGACCTAAAAATTAATTTTCATAAAAACGAGATTTTTTGTTTTGGTGAAGCTCGCCATCATAAACAAGAGTACACGGACTTGTTTGGCTGTGGGATAGGATCATTTCCATTTCGATACTTAGGTATTCCGATGCACTTTCATAAGCTCCGTAATGCGGACTGGGGTGGAATTGAGGATAGATTTAAAGGAAAGTTAAGTACTTGGAAGGCCAAGCATCTCTCGTACGGGGGTAGACTGGTATTATTAAATTCCGTTCTAAGTAGTCTACCTATGTTCATGATGTCTTTCTTTGAGATTCTCAAGGGTGTTGTGCATTGGCTGGATTCCTATCGATCTCGGTTTTTTTGGCAAGGTAATAATGCTAAGAGAAAATATCGTCTTGCTAAGTGGGATATCCTGTGTCGTCCAAAAGATCAAGGAGGACTGGGTATTGTTGACCTTCAGATTAAGAATAAATGTCTCCTAAGTAAATGGTTATTTAAACTGTTAAATGAAGATGGGATTTGGCAGACATTGCTTAAAAATAAATATTTAAGTTCCAAATATTTGTCCCAAGTTCATATTAAACCAGGGGACTCATATTTTTGGAAAGGTTTATTGAAGGTCAAAAAGGATTTTCTGGGTTGTGGTTCATTTAGGATAAGAGATGGTTCACAAGCTAGGTTTTAGGAAGACATTTGGGTGGATTCTACACCACTTAAGGTTCAATTTCCAAGCCTCTATAACATTGTCCATTACCCCTATAATACTGTGGAGAAGGTTATGTCTCAAATGCCACCAAATATTAATTTTCGAAGAGCATTATTAGGGGATAAATTGACGGCGTGGTATAATCTTGTAGCTAAATTAGCTCATTGTCAGCTTACAACTGGACGGGATATTTTTCACTGGAGTTTACACAAAAATGGACAGTTCTCTGTACGATCTATGTATGCCTATTTAATGAATCAGGGTACTCCTTTCACCAGTAAATTCATTTAGAAGTTGAAACTTCCTTTAAAAATTAAAATTTTTCTCTGGTATTTACAACGAGGAGTACTTCTAACAAAGGACAATCTAGCTAGACGAAATTGGCATGGGAATCAAAAATGTTCTTTCTGTAATTGTAATGAAACAATACAACATTTATTTTTTGATTGCCAACACTCAAAGATTATTTGGAGAATTGTGCATGTTGCTACTGGTTTATTGCCGCCCAAATCTATGACTCATATGCTTGGTTGTTGGTTATCAGGCATTGAAAAATGTGAAAAAAGATTGCTTCTTGTGGGGGGTGCTACTCTGCTATGGGCTATTTGGTGCACACGCAATGATCTAATCTTTTGCGAAAAAATAATATTCTTCTTTTATGCAGGCTATTTTCAGGGGAACAAACTGGCTGCGTTTTTGGGTACTATTGTAGCATGAAAACAAAAGGGAGCTCATTCGACTGGCAAACAGGACACTGGAGGTGGTGGCGATGGAGATCTTTGCTAGGACTGGATGGAGAAGCAATTATAGACTTTGCTTTTAGTTTTGAGTTCTCTTTGTCCTTTTTATTTCTTAAAGTTAGACGGTTATGACCTTTGTAAAACTCTGTTGTGTGCAATTGCAGAGACCGGATTTTTATCCTTTATAAAAAAACTGTCAAATCCGATTTTTTCTAGCATGGCCCACAAATCAATCCAACAAATAGGTTTTTCAAATCCCTTTTTTATTATCTATATTCATTTTTGTTCAAAAACGTATCAAAAAATTTTATGGCAGATGTCAAAAAGCTATTAATACTAATTTTAGGGAACTTTTGGATAATTTTTTTTCAAATTTTCCAATTTTTTGAATTTGAATTTGAATTTGAATTGTATAGTTCCGTTTCTTGAGCTGGACCGATACGGTCGATTTTCGCGATTTTTGAGCAATTTTTGTTGATATTTGAAACCCTGATCAGCACTAATATGTTTATTCAATTCCTTATCATGGAAAAGTGCAGTGTTTTGTAGGTGTAGTTCGTTGCATATTTTCGTTTTGGTCCGGAAGACGTTGTGAGTAGGGTTGAAAACGGTTCGGATATTTTCGGATACGGATTTTGTCGGATCGGATACGGATACGGATATTTTTTTGTCGGATACGAATACGGATTCGATAACCCATTATCCGTCGGATACGGATACGGATTCGGATAATCCGGATAATAGTGGGTCGGATATTCGGATAGCATGTGGGCTGGGCCAATACTACTCTTTTGGCCCAAAAAGATTTCCAAAAAGATTTCTTAATTTCAGAATTGTTTTCTAATTTAGTTAATCTCTAAAGAAAGTTTTAATTATTAAAATTAGCAAACTAACTCTAAAAATTATGAAATATTTTTGAGAAAGTTCTAGTAACAATATAACATTTTAAAATTATTTTCAAGATTTTATCAGATTTTAATTTTTCTCAAAATTCAAAAACTCCTATTCTTGATAGGAAAATATATTAAATAAGTAACTAAAATGCATAAAAACTTATAAATACATAATTTGTTATTTTAAACATAATTCAACTAAGATTATAAATCTTGAGTCATTACATGTAATTGTTATATACTTTTCCTAGAGATATGATATCTAAGTATTATCAAACATTTAGTATGTTATGTGTTTGCTTCTATTTGTATCTCTGAGCAAAGATTATATTTGTATCTCAGAGCAAAGATTATCTTTATTTTGTGTTTTAATCTATGTGTATGATGAACTAATCATATGTGTGTGATTAACTAAACCTTATATAATTTTGTTTGCGATATGGTATCTAACTATTGTCTAAGTGAATGAAAATGCTTATATTTGTTCAATTTTCAATAATATTTTGATCAAATCAATTAGTTATGTGTTTTTGTTGATTTTTTATGTACAATTTAAGGGGTTATCATGTTCCGATAAATATTCGAAACCGTATCCGATTCGATTCGTATTCGATCCGTATCCGTATTCGATACTATCCGTATCCGTATTCGTATCCGGACTATCCGTATCCGTATCCGCATCCCAGAAAAAAATATGAAAACAAATATGGTAGAGCTATTATCCGTTCGTATCCGATCCGTTTTCACCCCTAGTTGTGAGGACTCTGTTTTCCTCCGTTCGTCTTCTTTTTGCAGCATGTGAGCTGGACAGATCTGTTTTCCTCTGTTCGTCTTCCTTTTGCTTTGTAAAGAACTTGTAGTGGTTGAAATAAATAAAATCGGGAGACCTCTCTCTCATTTCTTAAAAAAAACAAAAAGAAAAAGGTGGTGTTTTTAGTAACAGATCTAGCAGACTTTTAGCTCACGGATTCCTATGTTTATGACTACAGGGGACAGCCGTTGCAATGTTAGATGAAAGAAAAATGGCACATGAACTCAAACATAGAACTTTAGCGTATGCTGCCGAATCCCTCTGTTTCTGAAGCAAGGGAACAAATCAAATGGTTGGTGCTAGCTCGTGAGTTTTCTTGCAGATCGGATGGGCACCTCTATCTGAAGGTGATAACATAATATTTTAAGGTGATGGACTCATAGATACGATCAAATGTAAAACTCCATGATGGTTGTCTGTCCTCTAGCAGAAGAGAGAACTGCAATGGAAAAAATTCGCAACCTTTTTTTGCTTCATGCTCTTATACTTTTCAGGATACACACACAATGGAATATTGGATGTTGATGTTGTTTATCTGTTAGAAGCTAGAAATGCAGTTTTTTTTAGGCTTTCTGCAATGCAACTTTTCTGCATTATGCAAGGCAAACCCTGGCTTGTTATACGTACCAGGAACAAGAAGTGGCCAGGCAATGAAAGATCCGGCATGGCGCGTTGAGTGCGTCTGGGGCGTTATAGCTCCCCACCAGTCGCAAATGCGTCGTAGTCATGTCGTACCGGAGGTCGGCGCCGGCGGCTTCCTCTTCTCGGCCGTCCATTGCCCCCGCCCCCAGTAGGCTGCTGGCGGTTTTGGCCTCCCGAGTCGTCGGACGTGCTCGCCGCCTCTCAAACTTTTGCGGCGGACGCAAGAAATTAATTTTACGCGGTGCTGAGGTGACGACAACTCAGCCCAGAAACATAATTAGAGGTGAACGATGCGCTTCGGCCCAAAAACCTACTGATAAATTTTTCTCCGGCAGTATAATTAGGCCATTCCTAGTGGCAAGTTTTATTTCACGGTTTTTAGAAGTGCCATATTATCTAAAGGGGTTTAGGTTGATAAATGAAATAAGGTCTCCCAATGCACAGTTTCATTTCGCGGTTTCATATACTAGCCAAAGCAAGGAGCGCCTACATAGTGCAATTCGAAAATGTTTACTGTAAGATGAAGTTTTCACCAATTTGGAAGGCGAAAGCGCAACCTAAATGTCGCTTCTTTGCGTGGACTCTGCTACACAACAGAATTTTAACAGCTGACAACATGCTCAAAAGGGGTTGGCCATGTAATGCAATTTGCAGCCTATGCAACGGGGCACCTGAAATTATAACTCATCTTTGCAAAGATTGCTACTTCGCTAGACAAGTTTGGGATCTCCTCCTTCAATGGGGAAGGTTGGAACATTGGAGGACTCTGAATTACAGTGGTTCACTATACAAATGGTGGCGAAGATTGAGAGCACAATGCGACAAAGACAAACGACGTGATTTGGATGGGCTTATCATTTACTTCTGGTGGAATCTATGGCTGGAGCGCAACCAACGCATTTTCAATGGGAAGGCTAGAACAACTGAACAGGTGGCTACTACGATCAAGGACGCGGTGCTAAACCATAATTTCGCTTGGGCCACGAAGATTTCGAACTAGTCTTATGCCGTTTTGGTTTCTCGGGGTTTGTATGCTGTTAGTCGTTATGTATTGTTTTTCTGTTCAGTGTGTGGGATTTTTAGTCGAGAGGCTGTTGATGTGCGTGGTGTTTTGGTTGTAAGGTGTTCTATGGTTGTGAGGTTTTTTCGGGCCCGATTTTTTCCCATAAAAATAGGGCCACTACTTTATTTCCCTTCTTAATATATTTGCGGCAATTCTCTTGCTGCTCTTTCAAAAAATATATATATACTAGCCAAAGCATTTAATTGTTGCATGGTGTTGTGATCAAATATTTCATTTGGTGCAGTTTTATTCGGTTTTAGTTCGTGGGAATGCGTGTGATAAAACGATGCGCTCTTAGTACAGTTTCATTCGGTTTCCAATGTGTTGGAAACGGTGTACACCCGGTTTCAACCAAATAAAACTAGTCTTCTCTCTCTTCATAATTTCTTTGCTATGTCACTATTTTTGCTGATGTGTCACCTCATTAAATGATAATGAAACTACACACCAGGACGATTTAGCCATGTTATTAAATGATTATGGTAGGGCCTCAGGAAAGGCAGTAATGCAAATTCAGGAGGCTTTTTCAGCAACGCAAGGCAAAATCGGGTTGCTTGTTCTACGTACCAGGAACAAGCCGTGGCCACGCAATGAATGATCGCGAACGCGTCCTAGTGATATCGAGCTGGCTTTTGGCGCCGGCGGCTTCCTCTTCGTCTGTCTAATGACACACACAAGGTCACAAAACTGAATGGACCATCATATGGAAGACCTGATTGGTCCAGATCAAGCTTCTGTTCTGGCGTTCTGTATGTACATATTCACTACTCAGTACGTGCAACACGCGTGCTCATTCGGAGGAAGACGCTCTAGCGCCGCCAGACGCCGCCACCGGCCTAAGCTCGCCGCCGCGGAGGAAGCCGGATCACCACCGCGCCGATTGCCCCGCGTGCCTCGTGCGGTTCTCGGCGTCGAAGTCGACGCTGTAGAGGCCGAAAGGGAACCTGTAGGCGCAGAGGTACTCAGGTGCTCGAACACATCCAGGAACGATCACACGAAGATGCCGAGCACGTTCGATCCGTCCCTGTGATCAGAGGCAGAAACATAAAAGACTGTATGGTGATCGCGGCGTAAATCTATTATAATAGGAACTTAAATTGATCTCTTTGGTATATCATCTTCTATGCCTCAATATAAACCTGCAGGAAACGTGACCTGAAGTCGTCGTCGTACATGAATTAATCCACCTGATGGATCTGGCTCGTGACCAGCTCCTGGGGCAACCACGCAACTTATTGGAGAATTAATGAGATCGGCTTACCGTCTTCGTTGATGAAACAGGACGATTTCCATATTTCATCTGCAGGCGCTCCAGCATTCTTTGTCTCCATATGGAAACAGTTCAAACCAATATCTTTAAAACTTAAGAGAGTGCGACTGGACTCAGGGTATAATATGGCATTCTTTCAGTGCCGACAGTAAGAGTATCGCTTCTGGCGATTGTCATAATGTTTTAAACTTAATTAGTGTGGTATAACTGTCTTCTAGACAGATTTTCACCTCCGCTATCGGATTATACTTTGTTCTATATTAGGGGTATGTTTTATCAATCAAACAATTGTTGCATGAGGAACAAATTGTAGAATATAGAACAACCATAGCACATTTAAACAAATATCTGGAAAATATCAATTTTAAATGATAATCAGTCAACAGGAGCGAAGACAAAATGTTCATTCAGGAAGTAGGCTAAACTGATAAGGAGACTTATAAGGAATATGTGACATCGACTAGCAAAGTGAATGTATATTTAGGAGACTAATCCAGGCCTCCATATGACTCAGATATGTCCTTCTGGGGCTCCTCGAATTTAATAATCTCAAGAATCATATTATCACACTTCTAAGCACTCGTGTCAACAACAGGTTGAACGGTAAAGTATGATTCAACATCATTTACCTCGGGTCTTGTTGATTTTTCCAGTGGGTTTTGTGGAAAGGTCTGCCACATGCTTCGAGATGCAATAGTTGCATGACCATTGATCAATACATTCATACCTAAAATCGGGCTATTCAGGGTTTGCAGCATTACTTCTGGAAGTCTTTGAACCTTTACCTTTACTTTTCTACTATGAATTGTCTCTTCCCCTTATTTTTTCATTTGCATGTGTTTAGGCACTACAAGACTCCCATTAGGAAGTACATAATGATTCTTCATCAGGAGTTCATCATGTTTGTCTGCAAAATGCATATAAGCTCAAAATACTTCTGGTACTGAGCATGACGATACTATTACAGCAGTATCCTCATATTAGCAGCTTATCATCTTCCATCAACTATTTTGGCCTTTTGGTCTGATTGAAGATGGTGTCTTAGGAGGTGCAGAGCTGTATATCTGGCGGCTTCGGGAAGAGTAGGGGTACCAGCTTCAGGTTGGAAATACAGTAGCTCCAAAAGATCGAGCTATCAAATTAATCTTAATATTCATTGCCCGGGTAAGGTAATTATTGCCGTTTAGAGCAAACTTGATAAATTCCCTCTTTGCGACGTCTAACATATCCTATTTCTATTTATGCGAAATGACTTTTACTACTGGTAAAATCATTATGTTGCATGCTCACTTTTCAATCAGTAAAGCTTGGTCTATATCTATTCGGTAGATAATTATTTAAAATTTCTCAGAATTTTTTTCTTCTTCAGGCAATTTTCATGGATTTCTGCTAATTATTTAGCGATTTTCAGAATTACCATGTAACACAAAAATAAGTTTCAACACATATCAATGTGGAATTATGCTAGGACAATCAATCCAGAGATATGGAGCTTTCAATATGCTTTATGAAAATTTTCTAGCAATTTTCCATACCTTTCTGCTAAACATTAAGCAATTTTCAGAATTACCGATTAACAGAAAATAATATGCCCAGTAAATATAGACATGAAAAACATGCTAAGAAAATTAATCTACCAATATGGCACAGAGCAATGAGTCATACATAATTTCTAGCATTTTCTGTTAATTTTCAATGCAATTTTTAGAATTACTTAAATAACAGAAAATAAATTTCAGCACCTATTAAACATGGCATAAAGTTAGAAAATAAACTCAGAGTATGAAACTTCCAATGATATGGTAAAAACTAATTTACCAAAAATTATGGAAGTCCATAGCCTAGAAAACTAATTTGTAGGATTTATTTATTAATTTTTAGAATTAATATCTATTTCTGAGATTTCTGAAAATCAGAGTGGCAAAAGAGTAAATGTCCCTTTATATATATTTTTTTTCCGAAGAGAAAGCAGGCCGAGAGGGCCTGATCGGCCCAATGGTCTGCATGGCCCATTCGGCCCATTACCGAAGACGCCTGGTATCAAGCCGGCAGCTAGGGTTTTTACCCTAGCCGCCAACTCTCTTATGCGTAAGAGAGCCCACCGTCGCCGCGCCGCCGCGAGGGCTACCGGGACCACGAGCGCCGCCGTCGCCTCCGCGCGGGCGCGGAAGAAGAGTTCGTCATTGCGGACGAGGAGGGCGAGGCGCCGTCGCTCGTCGGCGTGTGCTTCGGGCGTGGGCAGCCATGGCGCAGGCGCGAAAGCCGAACTGTCGGTTGTCGCTGCGGGCGAGAAAAGGCGAGGCGCCACCGCTCATCAGCGCGAGTCACAATGGCGTGGGCGCAGAAGCCAAAGCCGCGAACGGGTCACCGGCCTGTGGCGAAACGCGAAGCGGCGGGAGCCGTCACAGGGCGTGGTCCGCGAAATGCCGTCGAGGCGGAACGCGAAGCGGCAGGCGCCATCGCCACCGCGGGAGGCAAACAAGCGCGAGCACGCTTTCGGCATGTGAGCAAATCGAAGAAGCAGGGTTGCCGCCGCGCGCAGAAGCATAGCAGACACGGGTGCTCGGTCGCCGCCGCCTGCTGGGCGTGCACGAAGGTCGTGACGGCGATCGCGAAGCCTAACGGCTGCAACCATTGCAGTACGGTGGGCGCGTTCTTCAGGACGATTTCAGGCGAACAAGGGCTCGGGGCCGCCTTCTGGGCAAACACCGGTGGTGGGCTGCGCCACCTCGGCTTTCGGAGAGGGTGGTGCCAATTCGGGCGCAGGTGAGGCCGTTGCCGCTGCCTGCTAGACACGCAAATCAGCCACAACTGATTCTTTTTTACTTATTGATGATGAACAGTACCAAGGACCTTTACTTGTTCGATTAGTTTAATCCAGTTGCTAATCAATGATTAGGAACAACTAAACTGTTCATATGCAATTAGGTTACGTAGATTGAACTTACGTATGACTTGGCGTAGGATAATCGCGTGTAGTAGGATGATTTTAATGCTGTGTAGATTGTCGCAGGTAGTCCAAGATTCCTGTTCAGGATCTTCCTCTTCCTGTGTTACTGTTGCAAGGAGCAGATGCATACTAACTATGCATGTGCGCCTGTTCCTCTCACGCGTGTTGATTTGCGAGAGATTTGATTGTTTGTCACTGGACCTACATTTTATTGACTCAGATGATTCCATATGTTATTGACTCAAGTGACATCATAATCTAAAGAGTCAATCTTCAAAGTGGCAAATAATTAAATTTCTCCGTTTGCTGTGCTAGTTGCTTCCCATACTCATCCCCTGCTTTGAGCCCAAGAAAAAAAAACGTGATTAGATGGCTTCGGGCCACATTGCTATCATGAGCTAGATGTTAAAGTGGCTGGACGCTCGGTGCAACATTGGGGAGCAGGTCGTCCTTGGAGCGGTGGTCGAGGCACTCCTCGAGGTTGCGTGCGGTGATGGACTCCACGAAACACGCATCCTCGCCAGTAGTGCCGCCGCGGGGCAGCATGGACACATGCAACTACCGCATCAGGTGGTGCTGGCCCACGACGCCGTCGACGATGCAGTGCGCCGGACAGCTTTCCCGTGCCGACACGTAGGACCGGTTTGTCGCTGTACTTAGATTGATGTAGGGCTTCAGACATGCAGAGTTTCATACTGATAACGTGTTGTAAAACGTAGTCGTTCATCTATGATTAATCACAGAATTCACCGTCACAATCACAAAAGCAAGAATAAAAGGACATATGATATAGGGTGCAATTCTCTCTTACTTTATTAGATTGATTGAATACAGTGGGAAACACCTAATATATATAGGAGAGGAAGAAAGGAGCTCAGATTCGTCTACACAAATAAGAGATAGAGTTTTAACCGAATACGGTTGAACTTCCTTATCTCATAACAGAGACAAGCTGTATTATGATTGAAGGGGCTATATATACTCAGATGTAGACCTATAAATTGGGCTGGGCTCAAATGGGATAGCCCGAGCACGGCACGAAATTGACGGCCCAAAGCACGACACAGCCCAAACCATTATGGGTCGGGCCAGCACGGCTCAAATGCCGTCGATCGGGCCTTAAATCGCAAAGACGGTGCAATACCAAGACGGCCGATTGATCGTGCCGTGCTTGGGCCGGCACGGCCCACCAACGGCTCAACTAATTGGATATCCCCAATCATACACTCCCGCTACTAATTATTGGTCACAACTGACGCCACACTAGATAGTGATTAATTACTGGCTAAAAGTAGTAAGCTAATTAGCTTATGACCAGATAGTGATGGGACAGAGAGAGAGGAGCAAGTGCGACTGCTTCAATCGATCTAGAGTAGGCCTGAACCGTGCTTGGGCCGGCATGGCCTGATGATGGCCCGACGGACTTTAGTGCCGGATCGGGCGAAACCATTTCGAGCCGGCCGACCCGGCCGATGATACTGGCCGTGCCGTCTTGGGCCGTCTGGCGGCCTAAAGCACGATGGGCTTCTTTAACACGCCCAATTTACATGTCTACTCAGATGTGGCATTTCGTTTCAGAGATGAATGCTTGGTTCGATCTACTAGTATGTTGTCCGGTCTACACAATTTCCTATGTGTTCTTCATCCTTTAGTAGTAGCGCTCCAGCATCCGAAGTATGGAATTGAAAATCGCTCGATTTCAGAATCCGAAGGGTTAAAAATTCCAAAATTTTGAAAAAATTCAAAAAAAATCGAACGGTTTTCCCAAAAAACCGGTCGTTTTTGACCGAAAATTGACCGGCCAATTGGTGGGTGCTAACCACTACAGTGTTGCCACACGATTTTGACCTAAAACCGGTCAATTTGATAAAAAAATTGGTCGGTTTTAACCGAAAATCGATCGTTTTTACATTGCATAAATTTTTTTGACTTTTTTTAAAAATTATACTAGTTTATCAACCGGTTTTGGATATCGAATCAACTCGGTATGATCAAAAACCACAGATTTGGAGTGATTTTCATTGTTTTTGTCAACCCTGGGCTCAATGTGAAGAGTCTCCAAGGAATTTTGCCTCTGGTTGTGACAAGTAAATTGAAGAATTTTATGCAACGGGACATATATGTCGAGCAGCCCATTGCCCTATATTCCCTCCAAGTTTCCGAGGGGCTTCGCTTATTCTGCCTCGTATCTTTCGGTGGGCAGAAGTAGAAACTTCCTGAAAACATGAGACATGACTGATATCGTGACTGCAGTTGTTTCTCTCAAAAACATGTACAGGATTTCTGAATGTTGCATTAACGCAGTAGTTTGACGATCTTTTGCATAAATTACAAAAGATGAGATTACAAATGCTGCTTTAAGATTTGTCAGCTGATACCAGTTCATTAATTTCTCTGCGTATAGTTTTTGTGGTACCCAGAAGGTGCATCCACAACTATGTGGCTTTAGAACGATTTAGCGATGTTGTGAAGTGATTATGGTAAGATCCCAGAATTACAGACCAGGAGAACACAAAACTGAATGGATCATCATATGGAAGACCTGATGCGTTCTGACGTTCTGCATGTACATCAGTACGCGTAACAGGCGTGCTAGCTCATTAGGAGTAGGAGGCTCTGGCGCCGCCGGCCTGAGCTCGCCACATTCTGCTCGCGCACGCCTCGGCTGTATCTCTCTACAGAGACAAGTGCCAGGTTAACTCATTATCATTGGTGTCTTGTACATGCATGGTCACTTCTCTTAATTTCCATCACAAATTGTTGCCTCAAGATATCAGTTGTTTTGATTTCGTGCTGTCCAGGCTGAGCAAGGAGGGCGGATTGGGCTCGCATTGCTGACATGGTGGTACGCGAGAAACCGGAGGATGTAGCAGCAGCTGCAAGGATGAACGATTTTACACTCATTTCATCGATTTCCCAACTTCCATTTAACTAAGAGAGGGTTTTCTGTACTATTGCAACTTTTCTGCAATACTTTTTTGTTCGATTCGTTCCAGCACAAGATGAGATTAGCAGGCCATCTTGTACCTGATGGAAAGGAGCGTGGCTTCGATGTAAACCTGCAGGAAATGCGACCTACACTCATCGTCGTACAGGAAGGAGTTCACCCGATGGGTCTGGCTCGTGACCAGCTCCTGAGTCCTGAGACGTAGCAGCAGCTCCTGAAATCATGTCAACTTGTTCGGAAACTAATCGGATTTGAAATGGTGAACCTAGACCTGACTATAGGCCTCTAGGTGAACCTGAATTAGCTACCGTTTTTTTTTTGTTGTCCTGTTTTCTCAAACTCACGATCGTTTATAATAGATGAACTTGCTAACCAAGTCAATAACATGGAAAGCCTAAATAAGGAAATAAACTAACTGATTTAATTTGATTGTTAATTACAATGTGATCTTTATTTGCCTTACATGACACGACAAACCAACAATTTTAGCAAGTATTGATCACTATCCAACAGAGTAAATTCCTTTTCTAGTATAAACTGATTGTTGAGATGGTAGGATCACGCCGATGTGAATGAGTTCCATGAAGTAACTGTCTGCTATTTCCTATGCCAACTTGTGACGAATCTTCCTTGAGTAACCCTCTGGAGTCCACCACTGCACCAAACGTCTCCGGCTAACCTTGTGGTCTTCAGGAAAGACGAGCAGATACAAAAAAAGACTTGAGATGATAGGATAAACAATTGAAGCTTTTACCAAGGATGGTCCCAAGCTCTGGATTCATCTCTATATCAACACCAGGGTTTACATTACCAAACCGAGCTCGAACCCCATGAAAGCAGATCGATTTTCGTCAAAAATCAGTAGAAACTGAACAAAATTCAAAGTCAAATAGTGACGAAGAAAATCAAATACCTACCGGTTTTACCAATTTTTATCAATCTTCAACCTGTTTACATTGAAAATCAGCACACTCAGCGCAAATTGGAAAAAAATCAAGGAAATTTGGAAAAATTGTAGAAAATATTGAAAAAATTGTAAAAACCCTGTATGATATTTCCTACATTTTAACACAACGTCAAATTGTAAAGCACATATTTTGCAATAATATCACAACTATTGAAAAATATGAAAAAAAATTAGCATGACCTTTGCTATATTTTAGACAATATCAAGTTGTAAAGTAGGCACTTAGCAATAATATGTCAACAAATAAACTTTTATTTCAATACCATTCACAAATCAATCCAACAAATAGGTTTTTCAAATCCCTTTTTTATTATCTATATTCATTTTTGTTCAAAAACATATCAAAAATTTTCATGGTGGATGTCAAAAAGCTATTAATAGTAATTTTAGGGAACTTTTGGATAAATTTTTCTAAAATTTTCAATTTTTTTACAATTTGAATTGGACCAGTTTATCGACCGGTTCTGTTTCTTAAGACAGACTGGTACGGTCGATTTTCATGATTTTTTGAACGATTTTCGTCAATATTTGAAACCCTGATCAGCACTAATTTGTTCATTCAATTCCTTATCAAGGAAAAGTGCAGTGTTTTGTGGATGTAGTTCGTTGCTTATTTTCGTTTGGTCCGGAAGACGTTGTGAGGAGTGACGACTCTGTTTTCCTCCGTTCGTCTTCTTTTTGCAGCATGTGACCTGGACAGATCTGTTTTCCTCTGTTCGTCTTCCTTTTGCTTTGTAAAGAACTCTCTCTCATTTCTTTAAAAAAAAGAAAAGAAAAAGGTGGTGTTTTTAGTAACAGATCTAGCAGACTTTGAGCTCACGGATTCCTATGTTTATGACTACAAGGGACAGCCATTGCAATGTTAAATGAAAAAAAATGGCACATTCAAAAACTATTTGGCGAATAGTACATTTTGCTACTGGTTTACCAGGACCAAAATCTTTGATTGATCTGTTTGGTCATTGGTTAATTGGCCATAACAAATGTGCAAAGAAACTGATTTTTGTCGGGAGCGCTGCCCTTTTATGGGCTATTTGGTGTACGCGCAATGATTTAATCTTTGCGAGAAAAAAATATTCTTCTTTTATGCAGGCTACGTTCAGGGGGACATACTGGCTGCGGTTTTGGGCCCTATTGCAGTCTGATGTTCATAGGGAGTCCATTCGACGGATATGCCATGCTTTGGAGGTTGTGGCGTTCGAATTCTTCGACAAGAACGGCTGGCGAAGCAATTATAGGATTTGCTCATAATTTTACGTTCTCTTTGTCGCTTTTGATTTATTGTTTTTGGATGTGAGATTTGTATGGACTTGGACTTGGCTGTGTGCGTTTGCAGAGGCCAGATTTTAATCCATTATCTAAAAAAAAAACATGAACTCAAACATAGAACTTTAGCGTATGCTGCCGAATCCCTCTGTTTCTGAAGCAAGGGAACAAATCAAATGGTTGGTGCTTGCTCGTGAGTTTTCTTGCACATCGGATGGGCACCTCTATCTGAAGGTGATAACATAATATTTTAAGGTGATGGACTCATAGATACGATCAAATGTAAAACTCCATGATGGTTGTCTGTCCTCTAGCAGAAGAGAGAACTGCAATGGAAAAAATTCACAACCTTTTTTGCTTCGTGCTCTTATACTTTTCAGGATACACACACATTGGAATATTGGATGTTAATGTTGTTTATCTGTTAGATGCTAGAAATGCAGTCTAATGCAAAATTCAGAAGGCTTTTTTTTTAGGCTTTCTGCAATGCAACTTTTCTGCATTATGCAAGGCAAACCCTGGCTTGTTATACGTACCAGGAACAAGAAGGGGCCAGGCAATGAAAGATCCGGCATGGGGCGCTGAGTGCGTCTGGGGCGTTATAGCTCCCCATCAGTCGCAAATGTTTTTTTTTTGAAAGAGCGGCAAGAGAATTGCCGTTAATTATATTAAGATAGGAAAAAGGATTGGCCCTGTTTTTATAGGGAAAAAATCGGTCCCGAAAAAACCTCACAACTCACGCCGTTAGCCTCCGAGCTAACCGCAATCACCCAGTTAGCCGCCGAGCTAAAACCACCATTTACCCCCTTACAACAAAAACCAGAGAACTAACCCCAACTCGAACCCAGGAGGACGACCTCCGACTCAATAGAGACACTAATTCGTATGTTGCGAACGCCACGCTAAACCCTGAGCGAGGACCGCATCTTTGATCGATGTCGCCAGTTGTTCAGTTGTTCTGTTCTTCCCTTGAAAAATGCGCTGATTTCTCTCAAGCCATAGGTTCCACCAGAAATAAATTAGCAGCCCGTCCAATTCGCGTCGTTTCTCCCTCTCATATTGGCTTCTTAGTCTTCTCCACCACCTATATATCGAGCCATCATGACTGAGGTTCCGCCATCGATCCAATTTGCCCCATCGCAGCAGAAGCTCCCATACTTGTTTAGCGAAATAGCAATCTTTACAAAGATGAGTCGTTGTTTCCGGTGATGAATTGCAAAGGGTGCAAATTGGATTACATGGCCAACCCCTTTTGAGCATGTTATCAGCTGTCAAAATTTTGTTGTGGAGCAAAGTCCAAGCAAAAAATCGATATTTCGGTTCAGCTTTGGCCTTCCATATTGGTGAGATTTTCATTGTACAGAAAACAGTGTTAAATTGCACGAGGTAGGCACTTCTTGTTGAGTATTGTCCATTAGATGTCCAACGCCAGGTTATTTGGTCTTCCCTGTGTTCATCTCTATTGACGCTTCGTATTGCTTCATGGAGATCTACAAACTCCCGCACTATATTTTGAGAGTCGATGGGTGTACAGAATCGGATCCAGTAGTTGTTCTCCAATGCTTGTTGAACCGAGATGTTTTTTCTTCTTGCTAGTTGGAACAGTGTCGGAGCAATGTTTTTTGGGGCTTTGCCATGTATCCAACTTGATCTCCAAAAGTCTGCTAGTTTGCCGTTTCCTACTATGACCACCGTTGAAGTATTCAATAAGGTAACATCTGTTTCATCGCAAGGTAGCTCCAAACCCGTCCAAGCCCTTTCATTGTTTTTCCACTTGAACCACAGCCACCGAAGTCTAAGGGCGCGGGCAAAACATTCCATATCCCTAATGCCCAGTCCCCCTTTGGTTTTAGGTAGGCAGGTTACTGGCCATTTGATCAAGCATTGACCCCCGCTACAGTTTGCTGGATCTTTTCCAACCCAAAGGAAGCTCCGCCGAAGCTTATCAATGCATCGAATGAGCCATCTTTGCGCTGGGAAGACAGTCATATGATAAATTGGTTGTGAGTTAAGCACGGATTTGACCAAAGTTTCCCTTCCAGCTCTGGAAAGTAATTTACCCTTCCATCCCGCAAGCCTGTCGCTCACTTTATCAATGAGAGGTTGAATTTCGACCCTCTTTAGTTGTCTTATGTGTAGTGGGAGGCCAAGATACTTTCCGAAAAGGTTGATAGCTTGCCTGGAAAAATATTCAACAAATCTTGTACTAAATCCTCTTGGCATATGATCGGATATATCAGTCGCAAATGTGTCGTAGTAATATCGTACCGGAGGTCGGCGCCGGCGGCTTCCTCTTCCCGGCCGTCCATCGCCCCCGCCCCCAGCAGGCTGCTGGCGGTTTTGGTAATTACACTCCAGGACCATCTGAAAAAAAAAAGCAGTGAACACAAAACTGAATTGATCTTCATGACGAAGACCTGTTTTTTGACATTCTGCATGTAAGTGTAACGCGTGCTAGCTCATTCGGAGTAGGAGGATCTGGCGCCGCTGGCCCGCTGGGTGCCGCTGGACGCCGCGAGATCGCCGCCACGGAGGAAGCAGGCGAACCATCGTGCCGAACTCCGGGCTTACCTTGTCCAGTCTTCGGCGCGGAAGTCGACGCCGTAGGGTGATGCCATTGTAGCCATTGAACATGAGCTTAAGCCGCAGGGTACTGAGTTGTCCATTGTAGCCATTGAACAGAGCCTAACTATTTGGAAACATGAGCTTAAGCCGCTGGGTGCTGCCATTGTAGCCATTGAACATGATTGTGATATCGTGACTGCAGTTGTTTGTCTCAAATAGTGTGTTTCTGAATGTTGCATCAATGCAGCGGTTTGATGATCTTCTGCATAAATTGCTGATGCTGTTTTGATTCGCATCTGATACCGAAAGGAAACCTGTAGGCGCAGAGGTACTCAGGTGCTCGAACACATCCAGGAACGACCACACGAAGATGCCGAGCACGTTCGATCCGTCCCTGTGATCAGAGGCAGAAACATAAAAGACTGTATGGTAATCGCGGCGTAAATCTATTATAATAGGAACTTAAATTGATCTCTTTGGTAGATGGTCTTCTATGCCTCAATATAAACCTGCAGGAAACGTGACCTGAAGTCGTCGTCGTACATGAATAAATCCACCTGATGGATCTGGCTCGCGACCAGCTCCTGGGGCAACCATGCAACGTATTGGAGAATTAATGAGATCGGCTCACCGTCTTCGTTGATGAAACAGGAGGATTTCCATATTTCATCTGCAGGTGCTCCAGCATTTTTCTCAGAGCCCGCGGTGACTCATGATTTGTCAGCCCGACGAGTCCAAGCTGTTTAATTATCATGTCCCACGGCTCTGCATAGATGTTAGAAAATAAAGAAGAAAATTTGAAGTAATGTACATTACATTTGGCTGGCCTTTTGAAACGTGCAATGGAAATGAGAAAATTGTAATAAGTTCGCACTTCACGGCTTGGAGCCTTTACTTTGTTCTCAAAATTTCCAGTATCTGACTGATACATTTTCCTTAAATCATGTGCACCACAGGTTTCTTAGGGCCTATTTGGTTTGAAAACAAATTTGACTTGCTAAACCTTACCAAAATTTAGTCACCAAATTGGCTACCAATGTTTTAGTCAAAAATTGACAATAAAATGAACTAGAGAACGAGAAAAGGAATCTTATCAAAATTTGGTAGCAAACTAAATACTTACTAAATTTGATTGATGCTACCAAAATTTGGCAAAGCAAGCATTGATAACCGTCGAAAACAAACCAAACAGATCCTTAGTTCTTAGTGGTAGTATATCTGATAGCCGCATGGCCGTTTTAGCTCGGTCAAATCAGCTTCAATATAGACAGCGCCGTGGCGGTTGATTCCCACGAAATCAAACGACCCGCGCATTCTTGCCGCCCCTTCGGCGGTCAACAGCGGCAACCTGGACCCAGCGTTCCTCCCCATCACCGGTGGGTAGTCTCCGTATACCAAAGGATGCATGAACCTATTTACATTGACCAGAAACACATCAGTTCAGTTATAAACCCATAAGATTCACTCAGTGGAAGTCAGGAAATCGATGAAATGAGCAACCATCCGACTGTGAAATCGTTCATGCTTGCAGATGCTGCTACATCCTCCGGTTTCCGTGTCGCCGGCGCGTGCCACCATGCCAGCAATGTGAGCCCAATCCGTCCTCCTCGCTCAGCCTGGACAGTGCGAAATCAAAACAATTGACTGAAAAACTGGCGAAGCGTTTTCTACCTCCGTAGAGGCCGCTGTACATGTTTATATAATGCACACATGCGTGTGTTGAATACAAGTTGTTAGCGCCTAACCTGGAAGATAGCAAACTGCAGTTTGTTACAAAGATCTTATCTATCTACAATAGCTAACTGCTTCATGCTAATCTGTCCAGGTTAGTTAACGCAAGATTACATCATGTATCTGCTAGTTCTAATAGCCTCCCTCAATCACAACTTTCTTAAGTTGAGATTGTTCTTGAACTCTTCCAGTTTTTGATGTGTCAATGCTTTGGTAAAACCATCTGCTACTTGATCTCTTGTAGATATGAATTGAACCTCCAATCTTTTTTGTAGAACTCTATCTCTAACAAAATGATAATCAACTTCTATGTGTTTCGTTCTGGCATGAAACACAGGATTTGAGGAAAGGTATTTTGCCCCCATATTATCACACCATAATCGAGCACTTCTAGGACATGGTATTTTCAATTCATCTAGCAATGTTTGGATCCACATTACCTCTGCTGTAGCATTTGCCATTGCTTTATACTCTGCCTCAGTACTAGATCTGGACACGGTTGGCTGTTTTCTGGCACTCCATGAAATAAGATTTGATCCAAGAAAAACAGCAAAACCACCAGTTGATTTTCTGTCATCTGAGCATCCAGCCCAATCTGCATCAGAGAACGCACTGACTAGTAGAGAAGATGACTTCTGAATTTTTAAACCAACTTTCGAAGTGAACTTGACATATCTTAGAATCCTTTTAACAGCTGTCAAATGCTGAGTTGTAGGAGCATGTAGATATTGGCATACCTTGTTAACTGCAAAAGAGATATCAGGCCGTGTCAAAGTCAAGTATTGTAAACCCCCTACTAGACTTCTGTATCTTGTTGCGTCCTCTGGTCCAAGAGCATCACCACTATGAACTGAAAGCTTTTCACTGGTAGATAGAGGAGTAATAACTGGCTTGCAGTGCAACATTCCTGCCTTTTTTAATAAATCATTTGTATATTTTTCCTGAGACAACAGTATTCCTTCATTAGCCTTCTTGACCTCTATCCCTAGAAAATAATGGAGAGCTCCTAGATCCTTTAAGGCAAACTCGGCCTTAAGATCTGTTAATAATGCTGTTACGGCCTCCTGTGACGAGCTAGTCACAATTATGTCATCAACATATACAAGCACAAAAATTGTGACAGAACTCTTCATAAGGAAAAATAGAGATGTATCTGCCTTGGAAGCATGAAACCCAAGGGACACCAGTTTCTCACTAAGACGAGAATACCAAGCTCGGGGTGCTTGTTTCAATCCATATAATGCTTTGTCCAACTTGCATACGTACTGTGGGTTAGATGAATCCTCATACCCAGGAGGTTGTTTCATGTACACTTCTTCCTCAAGAACACCATGAAGAAACGCGTTCTGAACATCCAATTGGCGAAGACACCATCCTCTGGACACAGCAATGGATAGAACAAGTCTGATAGTAGCAGGTTTAACTACTGGACTGAATGTATCTTCATAATCAATGCCATACCTTTGCTTGAAGCCTTTTGCCACTAACCTTGCTTTATATCTGTCAATTGACCCATCTGCTTTTCGCTTGATCTTGAACACCTATTTGCAATCAATAATATTCCTCCCTTCACTTGGTGGAACAAGATGCCAAGTACTATTTTTCATGAGATCCATATACTCACTGTCCATTGCAGCTTTCCATTGCGCATGACCAAGAGCTTCTTGAACCGTACTTGGTTCTGCAGTGGCTGCCAAACACCCATATCTCACTGTGCCATCGGTATACATCTTCGGTTTGCGGATCCCACTTTGGAGCCGTGTTCGGCGCGGTTGATATGAGTCTGGATCAGTGCTCGGTTCAACTGATGCCATCGGAGGTGCATCTGGTGCAAGAGATCCAGCGGCAGCAGCAGGATCATCATGAAGTTCATCAGTGTGTGTCCCCGGTGACTCGACGGTGGGCAAAGAAATGCCAGCGACAGCCGAGCACGTGGCCTCCTGTGCCATCGGTGGCAATGCCGTGTCCCCGCCCGTGCATGCAGGTGGACAGATGGTGGAGGTAGAGGCACGGACAGGCGCGCTAGAACCTCCAGGAGTCGGTACGGCTGACAGCGCACGATCCGAAGTCGATGGGGTGGTGACCGATCCAACATCAGTGCTCATGATGGAGGGAAGATGAGCCGCGGGAAACGCGCCGTAGGAAAGCTGGACGTAATCCTGCATGGGGACAGAACTGGAAGCCAAATGTTGTGGACAAACACCGGTACCATCAGTGGGATTAGTAGAACAATAATCAACATGGTTATCAGTAGACACACCCCTAGATAATGAATCAGAAAGAAGAAGATGTTCAGACCGAAACCGAGTGCCTGCAGTGGAATGCAATTTAGAAAATGGAAACACATTTTCATCAAAGAGAACATCGCGAGAGATATACACGCGACCGGCTGCAACGTCGAGGCACTTGAACCCCTTATGCATGTTGCCATAGCCAAGAAAGACGCACTGCTTCGATCTGAACTGAAGTTTATGGGAGTTATAGGGGCGAAGGCAAGGCTAGCATGCACACCCAAAAATCCGAAGACTAGAGTAATCAGGTTGATGGCCAAGAAGACAAAAAAGAGGTGTTTGATTTTCAATGACACGACTAGGAAGTCGATTTATGAGATATGTAGCAGCAAGAAAAGCTTGATCCCAGTATTTTAGTGGCATGGATGCCTGAGCAAGCAAGGCAAGACCAGTTTCAACAATGTGACGATGTTTGCGCTCAGCACTACCATTTTGTTGATGTGCATGAGGACAGGAAACAAAGTGGGAAATGCCAATTTGTCGAAAGAAGGAATTTAAGCGCTCATATTCACCACCCCAATCACTCTGCACAGCGATGATTTTACGACCAAGGAGTCGCTCAACGAGAGATTGAAACTCATGAAAGTATTTAAACACTTCAGATTTATGCCGAAGTAAATAAATCCACATGAATTTGCTATAATCATCAATAAAGCTAACATAATATTTCTTGCCACCAAAAGAATCAATAGCAGGTCCCCAGACATCCGAAAAAATAAGTTGTAAAGGAGCACTAGACTTGCTAGTGGACACAGAATATGGTAACTGATGGGCCTTTGCTTGCTGACAAGCATCACATATCGACCCTTTATTAATGTCACTAGAACATGGAAGATGACAGCTACTAATAACTCGACGAACAACTTCAGAGGATGGATGTCCTAGGCGACCATGCCAGCGGGATATGGATGGTGTAGTGGTAGAGGTGGCAGCAAGACCATGCTTCTGGAGCGCAAATGAGGAGGCCGGCAGAGGGTACAAACCACCTTTACACGGCCCGCGGAGCAGAACCTTCTTCGTGGTCTGATCCTTGACCAAGAAAAAATGAGGATGAAACTCAAGAAAAGTGTGATTATCAATGGTGAATCGGTGAACGGAGACTAGATTCTTTGTTGCTTGTGGAACATGTAATACGTTTTGAAGGTAAAGAGCACGACTAGGGGTATGAATAACTGAGCGACCAATGCGATTAATGTTCATACCTGCACCATTCGCCGTACGGATCTGATCATGCCCGTTGTAGCGATCGTGCATTACCAGTTTGTCGAGTTCCCCTGTGATATGATCCGTGGCTCCTGTGTCGGTATACCATGCGGAGTCGTTGCTGGATGAAGACATTGCAGCAGCTGCTAATCGCTGATCCGGAACATATGTGTCGTCAAAACGGTGCCAACAGGCTGCCGCGGCATGACCGCGTTTGAAGCAGACCTGGCACACGGTGATCTTCTGATGCCGCCCGGCGCCAGCATGAGTCGAATCAGAGTTAGGCCGGGCTGAGTTGTTGTAGGCGCCCTTGGACCGGCCACGACCCCTTCCACGATCTCCGCCACCGCCGCGGTTGTTGTAGTTGCGTCCGCCAGAACCCTGCCCCCCTCGAGAAACAAGGTTGGCGAAGGATTGTGAGCCATGCCCACTGGACTGCATCTCCATCCGGAGCTCATAGCTGAGCATTTGCGCATAGAGCTCGCCAGGGGTGATCGGTTCCACTCGTGCCAAAACAGCCGAGACGAGTGGATTGAAGTCTTCATCAAGACCTGTGAGAAGATAGGAAACAAATTCTTCATTTTCCAGAGATTTACCAGAAGCCGCCATCTCGTCGGCGTAGCCACGCATCTTCGAGTAGTACTCAGCCACCGTAGAGGTACTCTTCCTCGTCGTGGCAAGGGCGATGCGTGTGTTGACGGAGCGCGCTCGCGTTTGGGATGCGAACATCTGCTCCAGGGTACTCCAAACCTGCGCCGCTGTGCGAAACGAAGCAACGCTTGTCAGCACTTCGCGCGTCAGGGAGGAGAAAAGGTAGCTGAGAACAGCTTGATCCTGGGCGATCCACCGAGCGTACTCGGGATTTGCCCTCTTCACGGTCTTGTCCGCAACCTTCTCCTCTAATTCTTTGGGAGGTGGAACAGCCGATCTGTCGAGGAAGCTTTCAAGCTGTGCGCCACGGATTGCAGGGAGAACCTGGGCTTGCCATAGGACATGGTTGGACTTGGAGAGCTTCTCAGTGATAGGAATAGCAAGGGAGGATGGGAGGGTGAAAGTGGAGGAGCTTGAACTCGCCATGGATGCAATCTAGAGGAAGCTAGCTCTGATACCATGAAAAACTGGCGAAGCGTTTTCTACCTCCGTAGAGGCCGCTGTACATGTTTATATAATGCACACATGCGTGTGTTGAATACAAGTTGTTAGCGCCTAACCTGGAAGATAGCAAACTGCAGTTTGTTACAAAGATCTTATCTATCTACAATAGCTAACTGCTTCATGCTAATCTGTCCAGGTTAGTTAACGCAAGATTACATCATGTATCTGCTAGTTCTAATATTGACATCTTGAGGCAACAATTTGTGATGGAATTTAAGAGAAGTGATCATGCATGTACAATATACCAATGAGCTTCAGCGGGAGGATCTTCGAGGGTGGGTTACGGCGGGGTCGCAACTTTTGGTGCAAGCGGCCATGGCTTTCTTCTCCTAGGCATATGGGTGGCGGTCTAGTCTTCGGATTGCGGGTCACTAGGATGTGTCTGTCTTTCTTTTTTTTTCTTATTTTGGCTGTATGTTTTAAATAGAGGCCGGAAGTATGCCAAGGCTTTGTATCTGCTTGATGTACTGTACTTGGTATTAATTTAAAAGCTTTCTTTATCAAAAAAAATATACCAATGAGCATGAGCTAACCTGGTACTCGTCTCTGTAGAGGGACAGCCGAGGCGTGCGCGAGTAGGAGGTGGTACATGCGCAACGACGTAAGGCTCCGTCGTCGTAGATTTGCCTTTGGTGCAGGTAACAGATATGAGTCGTACGTGTGCCTGGAATAAGCCTTGACCAGGCAATCGAGAATTTGTATGCGTCCAAGCCCATCTCATGCATTACCCTCGCATCTTCCTGTGATTAATAGAACATAAGCACATATATTGAAAAAAAAAGCATCTTGCAACTGACGTGCAAAGTAAAGTATATTTAGGCCCCGTTTGGTATGGTTTCAGATTCTAGTAGAAACAAAAACGGTTTCGGATTCTTGGTAGAAACGTTTCAGGTAGAATCAGAATCCGGAGGAACGGGTTGCTAGCCGATTCGACCACGGCGTGTAAAAATCAGAAACGATTCGCTTTGAAACGTTCCGAGTCCTATTCCGTTTGGTTGGATTTATTTCAGATTCTAGGAGAAACAGTCCGGTTCCAAGTTGCCAAACGGGGCCTTAGTATGGGGTCGTTGTTTCAGAAATTAACATACCTTGTACTTGTTGTTAGAGGGAGGCGTCGTGCCGGCCAGCAGCCACAAAACTGGTATGGTGGGCTGTATGTCTAAACCGTGCCGTGTCACTATGGTCTAACAAGCTCATCGTGTCTTGCTGTGTCGGTCCGACTTGTTTTCGATGAGCCTAAACACGGCTTATTTGTGATTTGTATTGGTTTAGACTCAGCCCATTTGCACTGTTGTCACGAGAGGAAAGGAGTCGAGGTGCATAGAGCTGAGGCATTGAACATAAATATTACGAAAAAAGAACTAAAATTTATTCATTCTTGAACATATACAGAGTTATTGCTTCGTTAAAAACCTTACACCCAGTGTAGGGTACCCTAGTGCAGAGCAACTTGATGTGCAAGCTCGGTGTTAATGAGTAAGTACTCTCCAGTCTCTATTCTCCCACCTTTTAGCATTTTCGTTGTCTGCGCTTTCTCCACATGCGAGGACCGCAAAAGATGTCAGCCGTAGGACTAGCCATAACATAACGCAATGTTACGACAAAGCGCTTTGCCTCTTGTCGTACCTGCTTTGAGCCTGTTTTGTGCTATGCCAGCTCAAGCATGTCCCAATCCCATGCAGACGTACTGTACCATGCCATCCATTGTACCGACCGCGAGACTCGGCACAACTCTTTCATTCGTGCCATGCCAGCTTAGCCCGTGTGCATACATGCCGTGCCAGGTTTCAGCCACGCCTACCGTGCCACGGGCTAGCCCAAAATAGCTCAGCCAATGCCTAGGTCTACTTGCGGTACTGATCTGCAGCAACATCTCTAAGTCTGATTGTCAAAAGAATAGCCTTTACAGTTTACACACACTAGTTAGAAATATAGAGTTAAATTGGTACATGAGTGTCTGTTTATCATTACTCATGAGAAAATTTCGATGCGTGGGCGAACTGGCGCCGAAGTTAACCCCGGTGCGTGTGTCCCAGATGCTCGCCTTTTTTTTTTCCATCCTCAGTGACAGTACTAACATCATCAGATGCTAACGGCCTAACACTAGAGGCTACAAGCAACGCACGAATAAAGAGCGCGCTAGCTGGTTCAGTGACTAAATCTAACGTCACGTGAAGCAACATTTCCGCGTTCTAGCAGTATCATAGGATGAAACTTGTTACCATATTTTCCTACCAAGAACCGTAGAAGGTCTCTTCATCCTACACCGCACAAGCTAGCACTACTTATCGCAACAGAACTGAACAGTTGAGTACCTGCCGATGAGCCGGCGCCGAAGACGAACCCCTCCGGAAAGTCATCCCGAGTGATCGCCGCCGCCGCCGCAGCCGAGGCGAATAGGACGGCAAGAACCAGAGAAACCATGAGCACACGCAAGAATGAACCGCCACGGCTCTGCTCCATCACCATACCTCCGATTAATCCCCTCTTCCGCTTCTCCTTTCTGGTTTCTGCTGCCCAACAACTAGAAACCAGAAACCACACGCTGCACTACTACAGTACAGTGCAGGTAATGTAACAGTGCAGAGCGGTGAGCGCGATGGGAGCGTGCGGCTCTGCTTGCACGCTGGCCAAGATGCGTGCTCTCTCGGTAGTCGCCTCCATCCTTGCGGACGATGAGAAGAGATGCGACGCGTGTGCTTGAGAGAGAGAGCTCTCGAGACGACACGTCTCCTCTCCTCACGTCGCCGTATCACCATTTTCTTTTGCGCTACTGTTAACAACAGCGGTGAAAACACCTCTCGAGACAAACGAAAGACGGCAACTACAGAACAGCGTGGGCGTGTAGCGGCCCATCTCTCTCTCGCTGCCGCTTTGATGGATGGATCAAGCGAGAAGTTTTTATCTTCAATCAGTGCGCCTTTTGAAATTCAATCAATGCACTATTTGAAGGCACGTACTAAAGTTAAAAGAGAGTTTTCATACTTTGAAAGTATCATAATGTATCGGCATTTTCTCATCAAATTATCAATAAACTTTTAGTATCTTTTAACTTTTGTCACTGGCTCAGTAGATAGCTTGATACTTTCTAATAATAGTAAAAAATCTTAAATTTAAATTGACACTATACACACGGACAGATCAATCTTTTAAAAAGATTTAAATTTACATAAAACCTCCCTTTATTTAGTACTCAGAAGTTATATCAGTACTCACATAGGTGCGGTCAAATATTACATACTTGCAGGGTTCACAAAACCATTTTTCAAAAACTGTTTCAAAAACCGAAATTCGAAAATCGAAAAATCGAGTCAAAAATCATCAGAAACCGAAGAGTTAGGAAATAAAAAAAATTAAAAATTTAAAAAATTCAAAAAAATCAAAAACCGAACGGTTTTCTAGAAAAACCGGTCGAAAACCGACCGACCAATTAAATCTTCCTTAGAGCCGATTTTGAGTGATTTTCACTCGATTTCATCGAAAATCAAGCAATTTTCACCAATTTTCGGCCAACTTATGTCGTATAAAATTTTCTAATATTTTAAATTCGAATTTGAATCGGACCGATTTTCGTGGGTTTTGCAAAGCATGCATACTTGTATACGCTAACGTGAAAGTTTCCAAGCACAACCTATAAAATGCAAAAACCACCCGAAAAGTTCCACAGAATTCAAACCCAGTCACTCCCTTCGTCTCCACTTCACTTCGATCTCTCCTCCCCATCTCATCTCCCGGGTGCCATGGCGACGAAGGCGAAGCAACCTCACTGCCACCTCCTAAGCCTCGTCGTGATCGTACTGGCAGCTGTGCTTCTTCCCGATTCTCTTGGTGGACGCGGCGGATGGGAAGGGGAGGAACAGATCGTCGCTGGGGGAGCCGAGGCACTGGCCCACCGGGAAGGACGAAGGGAAGATTCTCACTGAGGTGGAAGCGCGCAGTGGCGGAGAAGGGGGGGTCGGTGGTGGAGGACGAGGGCGGCGAGTTCGTCGGCGGCTTCGCCTCCCTCGACAGCATGCTGCAGTGGGCGATCGGTATAGGGAGTTATAAATTCCTCAATTGGTCCAACAATTGTAGTGATTTGAACTGGAAAATGTTTCAAAGTTGATGACGTTTGAACTAGAAAATATGTGCTATTTTAGTTTAGTTGTCATGATTTGTCCAATGGCGTGGGAAATTGGGTAGTTCTCTTCATGCTCTAATTCGGTTTAATTTTGGTTGAATTTTAGCTCATAGGTTAGAGTCCGTAATTTTGATTTGGAAAACTTTCTGTTTTATCATCAATAGTACTTAATTTCGATGGTACATTTAACTTGTTCTGGATATTTAGGGATATGGCCACATTATGCTTAGTTTTTTTTTTTTTGGTTGCTGCTTAGTTAACTTCTAAGTTCTAATCGATCACTGCTGATGCAGGGAACCCTGATCCGGAGAAGTTGAGGGAAAAAGCCGCCGATATGCAGAAGCTATCAGCCGATGAGTTGCTTAAGTGGCGGATGGAGATTAAGGTGAGGAAACAATGGTGGAAGAATTCTGCTTTTGTAAATAAAGCTGGGAAAATCATTTGGTCCAAAAGAATTTCCACTTTGTAGACTTTGTTATCCTCTGTTGTATTTCGTGTCTACAAAGCTGCTGCCACATTTGCACATGTAGGCATTGCTATCTTATCTTCATATCCAGAAGGACCGTTAAAGTCTAGAACTCAATTTTGCTTTCCATGAATTTAGGTTTCACGTGATTGGTATTTCTAGTTTGGTGGTCAAGTCATCATAGAAGTTAACCTTGACGTGAATGCTCAAAAGATGCTAAAACCAAAATCCCTTGAATTTCTTCTTAATGTTGAGTGCTCTACAAAACATCCTTGTTTTTTTTTTGAGAAATTGTGAAAGAATATCATTCTATTAGGGCACCATTGTTAACGACGACCTGAATAGAGCTTTTGGGGGCATAAAATTTGCAGATATCTAATTAATATCACCAACTTGAGATTGAACCTTGATGAGTGGTAAGCACTGAACACCAGGGTCAGCATAACTTGACTTTGCAAGTGGTTTGTGCACAAATAGTGACTACTGTGAATTTTACTAGATTCAAAGTCATGGAATTGTATACACTTAAACAATTGCCTAATTGTCTTGCAGGAGCTGATGGAGATGTTAAAGATACCATCAGATGCTGAGTTGATGAAGATTGCAATTGCTGACTTAAATAATATCTCCATTTCACTGGAGGATTGCCAACATGCACTGCAGGAGCTTTTAGTTCTTGTTGAGCCCATCGACAATGCTAATGGTAAATATGGTGATTCTTTTTTATTGTGAACATAAATGATGGATAGTTGGTCCTGGACTTGGGCAAATCAACACAAGTATGCATTGTAATTACTGAAAACAGAAGTCTCCTTTTGTGACTTTCTTTTAAACTGACATCCTTTTGTGACTTTTGTCCATTGAAGAATATGTGCTTTATATTTCACAAATGTTTTAGGCTTTTAGCTATTTCCTTTTGCAGTCTATGCTTATTAAGTTGCTCCATGTACCTATTGCATGCTTACCCATCCCAGAAATTAAAACCACACTTTGAACTCTCCATTTTCCTTTCATGGAAAGTCAGCAGCGTATTTCTGCGGTGTTTATTGAAAAAAAGGATTATTCTGTATTTTATAGTTTATTACACCAGTGGCCACATGATTTCCTTGCATTCATTTTCAGACCTTGACAAACTTGGCGGCCATTTTCGGTGATTCAAGTACTCAGATGAAAGAATAAGGACAATTTCTGCTTGGCTGCTGGGCAAAGCTAGTCAGAATAATGCCCTTGTCCAAAACCAGGTAATTTCTTTGAAGTTCTCTCGCTAAATAAAATTAATGTTCTTGAACTTAAGAAGATTTCTCCAAGTGTTCTTGCCCGGATGATGGTGATTTTTCTCTCTTTCAAACTAACTTTACTCAAGAAACTATTTGCTATTCCTGCATTGGATCATTCTATGGGCTTTCAATATTGACACCGATTGTTTGGTACTTGGCTAGATCCTTGGTTATGGTGCTCTTGCAAGATTAGTGAAGATGGGTTATTCTAATTCTGCAGAAGAAGCTGCAAAGGTGATGTATACTGTATCTGCTTTGATTAGGAACAATGAAAATGGTCAGGAGTTGTTCGTTTCATAAAATGGGGATCCAATGTTGCAGGTAGCAAAAATCATATCATGAATATAGACAGAAACAAAGTTGAGGTGTACCAGTGCTTTGTTCTTTTGCAGCATATATTGTCAAGTGTGAGCACCAACATACGTCTTCAGAAAAAAGGTGGTCTTTTTAGTAACAGATCTAGAAGATTTTGAGCTAAATTCAGGAAAGTCACGGGTTCTGTTCTTAAGCGGTCACCTTTTTAATAAAGTCCATAATTGATATGATATCGGCGTCTAACCTTGACCTTCAGGAGAAGGTATTCCTCAAAACTGCTTCTGAGTTAGTACATGCTTACGATTAGCATGAGTTAGCAAATACTATAGTCTGCATGATGACACATCTTATTGATGCTATGTTACTATGATTTTTTTTTAACAGAGGGCAATCCTCTAAATTCATTAATGGAAGAGTTTTGTACACTATGTTACTATGTATGATGACACATCTTATTATGCAAGCTTTGTTAGCTGTTAGGAGTATGCTGCAGCTCACTTCAACAGGTGCTGTGAATTTTGAGTCCTCTGGGCTGGATAATGCCTTAGGCACGTTGAGGGTGCAATTGGAGGAGTTGACATGTCAGTGAGAACAAAGAGAGTATGCATACTCTGGAAGTCGAAATCCTTCGGAGAGAAGTCCAGATCATGTTCGAACAGAAGTTTAATCAGGTACTAATCCTTTGTTACCTTCAATGATGTTGGTGCAACAATTCTCTGACATGTAACCTGCATATCTTCGGTTTATGACTACAGGAGACTGCCTTTAAAACTTTACATGAAAAATGACAAATGAACTCAAACATGGAACCTTGGAGTATACCGCAGAATCCCTCTGTTTTTTAAGTGAGGGAAGCTTTATCTGAAGTAAACTTATGAGTAGATACGTGTTTAGGAAAATCATAAAAGTCATCAGCGCTGCTGTTAGTACACTGAAAGCATAGACCTCCGAAAGGGGTGAAAAAAGAAGGAACAAATCATGTTTCTGAAAAACAAAGGTAAAGAAAACATCTAATATCGTCGTGATGCTTACAAAGAAAATATATTAACACATCAATGCGTGCAACTGACTGCACTTACACAATTCGTAATACACCACTAGTCTTTGTATTACAGTTACATTCAGAATTGAATCTAACCTAGCTGGGCGATGCAGGACGAAGAATGCACCCAGAGTCGCCGAAGCCATCTTAATAGTACGAATTCAAAAACAACACGGGCAGTACGATAGGAACGGAAATTAATATAGGAGTACACAATAACAATTAAGATACATGGAAGCTGAAAATGGAGACCGCCTCGACCCGGCCAGCTCCTAGAAGCCCTTCAAGACGGGTCGGTTCGGATTCTCGGCAAGCTGGATCCGCAAGTCCTCCACGAAGTCGTTCTTGTAGTCGTCTTCGTCCAGCATAAATTCCTTGAGGCTTGGGAGCAATTGCAGCCCAGAAAACAACCCAGTGTTGGTTTCAGAAGGGCGACCATAAAACTGCAGGAGCTCAAGCTTAGGTGCTGCTCCTCCTTCAAACTCCACCGATTCTAGGTTATATTGGAAACCCAGCACCAGCACCACCAGACTCGGGAACGCCTCCCGACAGAAATTGAAACGGACTACACCCTGGAACGACCTCTTCCGCAGACGCAGGGAGGTCAGGTTTGGTAGCTTGCCAAGGACTTCTATGGTGGCACTGATCTCTGATATCATTGTGCTCCTTAGCGACAGCTTCACAAGATTCTGGAGCTCCTTGATCCATTCCGGCAATTTGACCAAGTTGCCGTACAACTTGAGGCTCTGCAGGTTTTTGGGAGGCGACGACACTCCATCCAAACAGCCAGACAAACCTGGCTCCCCCTCTGACCTCACTGACAATGATTCTAGGCGGCTGAGAGCGGCAAGTGCTGCACAAAACTCTTTACCATTTTTCTTGTTAACGCCGGTCACTCCCAACTTGCGCAACCGGGTGAGACTTTTTATTTCCTGTAGGACAACCTTCCCCCGTGCGATGTTCACGACACCCAGCGTGTGCAGTGCTTTCAGATTGCTCATCCCTCTTGGCGCTAGGACACCACACATGTCCAAGCGCATCGCAACGGCAGGGAGTGCCACGTAGCAACACATAGTGCATACATCACGGCTGCTCGCGCCTTCAAGATCCAAAAATGGAGCCACGGAACAAAGTGTGCAGAGCATCACCAACAAGAAAGTCAAACTGCATAACCTGCTCCTCCTAATTAGCTTTGGTGCACCTCTTGTAATATTTTCATACGAGACGTCCTCACCTCCCATTTCGTTGCCCGCACGCAGATAGTTTAGTTTCCGAAGCTTGATGACGCTCTTCGGCAGCTTAATTACTTCTGTGTCTCTGATATCTAGTGTCTCCAACTGCCTCAGGTTACCAAGAGAATCTGGCAGGTGAACAGTACCATCACATCCTCTAAGAGAAAGGTATCTTAGGTGAAGAAGCTTTCCGATGTGCTTGAGGTGATCATTAGATATAAAATGGCCTTCTGTGTCTTCCAAGTCAAGCACTCGCAGCAATCTCATCTTGTCAGAAATGAAAAATGGCCTCCACTTCCCAAACACTGTCAGTGATCGTATTCGGGACATGTCCACCATGCTCTCGAACTCACTCTTGTCTCCCTCCCAGCTTCTGCTTATAGCAAGGTGACGTATTGTGCCCTGGGTGTTTATGTTGCAACCTTCCTCTAGTCTGAAAACAAGACATTCCTCCTTTGACTTCGAGATGCCTATATCACGCATGAGATCGTGAATTTGGCAAGAGTCAATTCCTTTTCTGCTATGAATTGATTCCTGAGCTGGTAAAATCATGCTCCTGTCCATGAGTTCCATGAAGTATTTGTCCGCTATTTCCTCCGCAGACTTGTTGTGGACCTCCCTTGAGTAACCCTCTGCAGTCCACCGACGCACCAAACATCTCCGGCTAACCACTTGATCTTCAAGAAAGATGGACAGATATAAGAAGCAAGACTTGAGGTGATAAGGTAAACCATTGTAACTTTTCTCAAGAACGGCTTTTATGGTCCCAAGCTCTGGATTCATCTCCAACTCAGCACTAATATGCTCATTCAATTTTCTCCACTCCACAACAGTTTTTGGCTGGTTTGCCAAGAAGCCACCGATGGTGACTATTGCAAGGGGAAGTCCCCTACACTTGTTTAGAATCGGTTTAGCTTCTTCTGCCAACTCAGGATATTGCTCATCCAAATCAACAGTCTCCTTTATAAATACCTGAAATTGGTATAATTTAAATTATTCAATACTCAAAAATTAAATTAGGCAGAAACTAGTCCTTTTAATTATTTATTAGAGTTACTATGATAGAATGTCATTTTTCCGCCCTTTGGGGTAACAGCTCCTATTATATTGGTTGGGACATAAGAAATGTAATACATCAGCTCCTATAATATTGTAGCATTATGTTTGGCTCCCTTTACTCTGCTATTGCAAATTTCATGCACGTGGAATTTTTAAGTTTGTATACAAGGTCAAGCAATCAAATGACAGCTGATATTCCTTTAAAAAAGGGTTAATTGGATATATGCCACTGTAGGAACCGCTTATTCGAGATTTGCCATCGTTCCTTTGCTTTTTCCTAAAAAATACCTAACCAAACACGTTCTCAGTTCACTCCACTACCGAACTACTCCCGAAGCTCTGACCAAATTCCACTTCCTCACTGCGAATCTTTGGCCATAAACCGCACCCCAGCATTCGCAGTGAGCTCCTCCCTCATTCCCCCTCAGCCCCCTTCACCTTCCTCAAGCCAGGCGCAAGAAAGCATTCTCCAAATCGCCATAGCCAGCATCTTCTGTTGCTTGAGCGCGAAGGGAAATCCAAGCCCTAGAGCCAGCCATTTCCAAATCCCCTTGAGCTGAAGCATCTCCAAGGCTCAAGCATCGAAAGCCCTCAAGAACGTCCAGCTCCTTCCATGCGAAATAGTGCCGCCACCGTGCACCCTTCTTCCCCAAGTCCGGCCACCGTGGGCGGAGCTCCCCGGTGAGTTTCCACCTCGTTCGACCTCTCGAACAGGATCTTTGGCATCCGTTAATGCTTAAATTGTTACCTCTTCCAACCCTAATGCTACTGTTCTTCTTCTTCGTGGGTCACCGCCATTTCCGCCTTTGGAGTTCGGTTGCGCCCGTCTGCGATCTCTTCATGAATCGGTTACACCACCGAAGCTCTCCTCGCCGAGCTGCTGACTTTCAAGCGTCGCCGCCACGGAAAGTGGCGGAAGACCCTTCGCCGGCCAGCCATAGAAGTGCCCTGTTTTCCCTCTCTGCGCATCGGGGTCAGCAAGTCAGGCGCCTGGGGTTGAAGGAGAATAGAGCCAAAAGGCGCCTCTCAGCTGCGAAAACGTATTTTCATTTCCAATACATTTCCAACTCTGAAATGAATTCATTCTTGTATATCTTGTGCAATCTTAATTAAAATTCAATGAGATAAATTTTATTATTCATGTAAAATCATAAAGAACATAAATATGTAAAAACATTTAATTCTTGATCTGCGGAATAATTATTTATATTAAACATTGATTATGGTGTTAATATGGATGTTAATAAGAATTTGTGTATAATAAGCCATGAAATGATGAAATCAATATTAATGAGAAGTTTAGGATCGAGCATATTCAAATACACAAAATACTTAATTCTTGAGTCACAAAACAATTAGTAAAACTAAATTTAGGAATAAACATTATTATGGATGTTGTTGTATTCAAAGAAATGCAATTCCAAAAATAATTACCTAAAGTGATATGTGTCCTGGAATCATAATAAGCTCAAACATGTAAAGATGCTCAATTGTTGAATTAAGTTTATATTGTTGCTTTGCCATCCTTAACGAACCTTATTATGGCCATTAGCAAAATAATAGCATGATAGCTCATAAAATGGTGACAACACTTTGAATAGGTTCACTGAAACAACAAGAACCCATGTATGCATAAATATGTAAAATCAAACTCAATTTGCATTCTCATAATGAAAAGAAATGTTAATCATAACGATAAGTAAATAGTTAATCTATTGCAATTAAAGTTAAAATAAAGCCAAACCAACTTTATAACATTTCTAGGATGGTATTCTGTTGATGCCTGAAAAATGAATCCAGAATCATGTATAGATTAGTTGGAAATTAAGATTTGAACTTGGCCGATTTAAGATTTCCAACATGATCATTTAGTCTATTTCAACAATAGATGAAATGACTCATCCAAATGCTAAAATCAGTAAAATCAGTTTAGAAACATTGTACAAAGTTTATGCTACCATATTCTGTAAAAAGAATCATATTCCATTAAGGTTTTCATATTAATCTCATTAGTTCAAAACCCTTAAGTGTTAACCTTTTGATTCACTCTTTTGGCCGATTCCAAATAGTGTCCACTTTACAATGCCACTTAAGACTTTTCAACAATGATTATAATGTATCAGCTAAAGCCTAGAATTCATAGAATCAGCTTAGGATTGTTATACAAAGTATAAATCATCTTATTATGAAGAAATAACCATATTTCATCATGTTTTGCATACAAATCTAAATAGCTGAATAACCCTAAATGACCATATTCATGAATTCGGTAGAAAGAACAATTGGACTTTAATTGCGAAGTTTGTAAATACCAGAACCTCCTCAAGCATCATGTAAAATAAGCCAGTAGCCTAAATCAGATGATTTAACTTGTACAAAGCTAATTCTAAGTGAAATCAATTTGAGGTAAAGGAACTAATCACTCATGAACTTATATGATCACTTAAGACTTTTCATTGATTCGCAAAGCTCGTAAGTAATAAAGTTGCAGAAACTCATATTATGAATAGTAAATCAATGAACTTTGCAACTAATGATTAATCCAACAAATCTTTGCATCTTGAATTCGTAAATTAAGGCTAATAAATCCATAAAGAGCAATCCCTATTTCTTTATCAGAGTTTAATTGTTTTGTTGTCTATTTTCTTTATGCCTTTATTGAAGTTAGTTTATTGCTTTGCGTTCTTTCCGTTGTTCGACGAGTAGACCCGACGTCTCTAGCTTCGTCTTCGTCGTCGTCATCCGCAATCCTCATCTTCGCCGTAAGCAATAATTAAGCAAGGCAAGCATCCTTTGACCATATTGATCCCAATATTTTATATTCCTTTTGTGCATCAAATTGTTTTATGCATGCGTTTACTTTATGTAAATTGCTATCTTGTGGATTGGTAGTTATACCTGTTGTTTCGTGAATCTCCTTGGATGATTATGAACCTGTGAACCTTGATAACCATAGATTGAGGTTAGGCATTACTTAATGTCATCATGGGTATATGCGCTCATATTATTCATGCTTAGTCATGCTTTAGAATAAATGATGTACATGATCAAACCAGTATTTGTTTCCTGAAATCATTGAAAATGTCACTGTTGGTTGTGGGTACTTTGATTAAAAACCCAAAAGAAAACTATGTGTTGATGCGGGCGATTATTGGCAATAGCCGGTTGTGCAATAAGGGTCTTGCACGTAGTGTAGGGTGGAGTGTCGCCCGTGTCAGTTTAAGGACCGAGCAATGGGACGCTATTGATCCGAGATTTCCGTGCAACCACAAGGGTGAGGATGGGTTAGCCATAGCTTGTTATGTTAATTAGACATGGCTTTGTACATTGGTAGGCGGAGCTATACGAGTTTTCCGACCGGGATGCTCGACGGGTATTCGGTCAGTCTACTTGCTAATGCTGCTGTATGCGCCTGCCGTGTTTAGAAACGTTGTGTTGGGTGTGAATGTGGATCCACGGCTTGGGTGTGTGTTTCTAATTCTACGGCGGGGGTTAACGTCCCGGGCTGGTCAAAGCTATGTCTAGGTATTATAACGACTATGTATGGTCTTCTTGACGTCACACCTAAGGAAGTGTGTCGGGCAAAAGTTGATCATTCCTTGCGGGTAAAGTTGTACACCTCTGCAGAGTTTAAATCTAATTAATTAGCCGTGCTCGCGGTCATGAGCACTCGGTGAAGTCATTCCAATGTTAGATGTTTTATTATTTTCAAAAGGGTTGGTTCTATTTGTTTTACAACTGTGTTTTATGTCGAAGGGCTGACATTGATGGAATTTCAGGAATGTGAATGTTTCGCCGCTCACGTCATGGAGGACTGTGAGTGTTATTATGCTTTATTTACTTGCTATCAATTAAACTTGCTCTTTTAAATTCCGTTTGCAAATAACTTGATTTACAAATGCAAATTCGCTTTATGCAAATGAACTGTAGTAGCCTCATTTGAAATGGCCTGCATATATGATAGGTGTTGCTCAAGTCTTGCTGAGTACGTAAAGTACTCACCCTTGCTTAATTATTATGTAGGTGGATGAGAATGCGAAGCTTCAAAGTTTGTTCATCGCAGGTTGCGGGTTCTTCCTTGAAGCGTGTTCTATCTGGAGTTTATGCTCGGTCGGTTGCTGCGGGATCGGTTGGGCAAACTACGGGTTATTGCTTCTTTTGCTGCTAAAATCTCGAGTTGTAATATTTCGGTAATTATTCGCTTCCGCTTAATTAATGTTTTGTATGGTTGTGATTTCCAATTGTTGTAAACATGTAAGTGCTAGCTACTGATCCAGGGAATAGCACAGTAATCACATGGAGGTTCCTGTTCTCCGGAACGGGGTCTCACAAGGAACTTCTGCGCCTGCACCTGTGGATTCATCTGCACAGCGTCCTCACACCAGACTTCAAGCCGGCATCCGAAAGCCCAAGGTATACAGTGACGGTACAGTCCGCTATGGTTGTTTTACTTCATCTGGTGAACCTCATTGCTTAGAAGAAGCCATAGGAGATAAACATTGGAAGCATGCAATGGATGTTGAATATGATGCATTGATCAAAAATAAAACATGGCACCTAGTTCCACCTCAGAAAGGTAGAAACATAATAGACTGCAAATGGGTTTATAAGATCAAACGTAAAGCTGATGGGAGTCTAGACAGGTATAAGGCTAGACTGGTTGCGAAAGGATTTAAACAAAGATATGGTATAGATTATGAAGACACTTTCAGTCCAGTTGTCAAATCTGCCACTATTAGAATAGTTCTATCTATAGCTGTATCAAAAGGATGGAGTCTTCGCCAGTTAGATGTTCAAAATGCTTTTTTACATGGGTATCTAGAGGAAGAAGTATACATGAAACAACCCCCAGGCTATGAGGATAAAACCAAACTTAATTATGTATGTAAGTTGGATAAAGCTCTATATGGTTTAAAACAAGCGCCACGAGCATGGTACTCCCGGCTAAGTGTAAAACTGCAGAGTCTTGGATTTAGTCCTTCAAAGGCAGACACTTCTTTATTCTTCTTCAATAAAGGGGGCATTGTTATATTTCTTTTGATATATGTGGATGACATAATAGTTGCAAGCTCAACACATGATGCTACTCAAACTCTGTTACACCAGCTTAGTCAAGAATTTGCTCTAAAAGATTTAGGCAAACTTAGCTACTTTCTGGGAATAGAAGTGAATCAGATAAGAGATGGCATAGTGCTGACTCAAGAAAAATATGCCTTTGATCTATTGAAGAGTGGGCATGACCAACTGTAAAACAGTAACCACGCCTCTTGCCGTAAATGAGAAGCTTTCAGCATCTGAAGGAACTCCTTTAGGACCAAATGATGCAACTCAGTATAGAAGCATAGTTGGTGCTCTTCAGTACTTGACTCTCACAAGACCTGATCTTGCATTTCCGGTAAATAAAGTGTGTCAGTTTTTGCACAATCCCACAGTTGTTCATTGGGCAGCTGTGAAGAGAATTTTGAGATATCTAAAACAGTCAATTAAGATTGGGATAAAAATTGGCAAATCCAGCTCTCTTCTTGTCAGTGGTTTCTCAGATGCAGATTGGGCTGGCTGTCTTGATGATAGAAGATCTACAGGAGGTTTTGCTGTGTTCTTAGGTTCTAATCTGGTATCATGGAGTGCACGTAAGCAACCAACTGTATCGAGGTCAAGTACAGAAGCTGAATATAAAGCTGTAGCCAATGCAACAGCAGAGATTATGTGGATTCAAACACTTTTACAGGAACTTGGCATTGAGTCTCCGCGTACTGCAAAATTGTGGTGTGATAATACGGGAGCTAAGTATCTTTCTGCAAATCCTATCTTCCATGCTCGAACTAAACATATTGAAGTTGACTATCATTTTGTACGAGAACGAGTCTCAAGAAAATTGCTATATATTGACTATGTTCCTTCAGGAGATCAAATTGCAGATGGCTTCACCAAGGCTCTTCCTACACGACAGTTAGAAAATTTCAAGCACAATCTCAACCTAGCTCGGTTGTGATTGAGGGGGGCTGTTAGATGATTATGTATCTCATCCTTGTATTGTTGCAACAACTCTGATACGCCCAGCCAAATATAGCTGTCGTAGCTTACCAGGTTTAGATCTGTTGTATTAGGTAGTTTTGCTATCTATGGCTGATTGGCTATCCGGTTGATTGCACGCATGATGTAAATCTTCTGGCACGATTTGCTGCCCTTTATAAACGCGCAGGCAACGCACGGACGAGGTGCGTCTGCTTCCTCCAATCCTTCCGCTCCTCTGATTTCGTTCAGAGGAGTTGGCTAAAAATTAGCCCACCTATTAGTCTTCCTGTTTGGATAGACTAGGACTAATTTTTAGCCAACTAACAATTAGTCTAGGGATCCAAACATGGCCTTACTATCAACAGAGCCAGCCAAACATGTCTATGGCTTTCCTAATTTCTTAGAACAGTAACCTAAACAGCACGTTGTTGGGACATGAATCCCGGAACAAATTGTGTTCTACAAAATAGTAGGTGAGTCGGCGTGCATTATACGTGTCCTGCATTTTTTTCCCTATTTGAGGGCAATATGCCCTGCATTTTGTTCTGTTCGGCAGGGTTTGCTTTCTCGCGGTTTTTCAGACGAAAATCAAGCGAAAACCGCCTCTCGCCTGCGGTTAATTTTTCAAACCTAACGGTTTCTGCCGAATTCAAATCCAAATTCAAAAATTCAAAAATTTAGAAAAATTTATCCAAAAAATTCCTAAAATTAGTATTAATTATTTTATGAGCTCTGGTGTAATTTTTTTTTTGAAAAAACGAATGTATACAACTTTTTTAAATGATTCAAAGTCTTCAATATAGAAAAAGCAAAAAAAAAAAATCCGGCCTGTGGGCTTTCAGCCCACAGGCCAAACCTATTTGGGCCGGCCAGGCCCAAGCCGCCCAGCTAGGCCCAGCTCGGCCAAAAATGGGGCCCACTCCAATGCCTAATGCTGCCGAAAGTCTCAGAACGCCCAGACGCTTTCCATCTTCACGCAAACACTTTCCCCACTCCCATACTCGCCGACCGACGCTCCTCCGCTCAGATCCAGCGTCGCCGCGCAAGGAAACCGCCGGCGAGAGTTCGGTTTTCGCTAGGTTTTGCTCAGAAACCGCGCGGTTTTTGCGGTTTACCGCGAGAAGCTCGGCTTTTGCGAAAAACTCGAAAATCGCGGTATGAACTTCATTTTTCGCTCGGTTTGATTCGGTTTTCGTTCGGCTTTTTCGAAAATCGCTTAGCGTTTGAATGAGAGAGTAAGACCATGTCGATTTGTGTTTAGGGTTGTGAATTTATGTGTTGCTTGCTAATTAGGGTTAGGGTTTAGGCAGCAAGAGCATATCATTGAAGCTAGGTATATTTGTATATTTGTAATTTTGTATATATTAATGTTGAATTAGTAGTTGATGACTTGATGGCTTGATGTAATTGAAGCTAGGTATAAAAGTAGAAAATGAGAGTAAGAGCATATCATTGATGTAGTTGTATATTTGTATGTGTTCATCTTATATTTGTATGTGTAAATGTGTTCATGTTGAATGATTAGTTGATGCGCTACTTGTTGGCATGCTGTCCGTGAATTCACTGGAATAATGGACTGTATTGTTTTGCCATGAGGTTAAATGAACATATATGTACTTATTTGTGATGATTGTGAATTTGTGATGTTTGTGGCTTGTGAATTGTGTGATCATTCGTTGAGTAAGTACTAAATAGTGATATTTGTACATATGCTTAGTTTTGTTGTGTTGTTTTAACAGATGGCAGATGTCGACGTGGTGTGGGAGCATGGCGATAAGGCGGTCTTTGGATTTCGATGCAAATCTTGTCTCAAAGAGAAGAAAGGAGGCGGTGCGACTGATTCAAGCAAAGACTTGGCGGGGACGTGAATACGGTGTCGTCCATTGTAGTAAAGTTCCAGCGGACATTCGTGAGTACTTTCGGCGTGAGCTGGACAGGACGAAGGATAAGAAGAGGGACGGAGGGAAGAGATGATGAGAAAAGAAGAAGCAGCAGCTGGAGATTCCCCACCGAGGCATAGTGCATACTCAGCGTACACGGTGATGCTGATGAGGAGGCCCAATCTGCATGACATGCCATGCATGCCTCGATGAGGCGAATTTAGAAGCCGGCGGTGAGAGTACGAGCACGGTGGTGGAAGTGGCGCTAGGGGAGCTGGAGATGATCGCGGTCTGATGTCCAGGTTGTTACGTCGCAGTTCATCGCGTCGAGAAAAACAACCGGCGGTGGGAGATTACAATATTAGTTCAGCCCGTGCCCCGGTACAACCAAGGATTGACACCCATCCGTGGACACAGAAGGGGAAGACTGGGAAGGATGTAGTCCATGGCGGGTGGGCCAGATTTTTTCTGTCTGCTGGTATCCCAGGGCGGAAAGCAGATAGTCCGTATTTTGTTAGTGCTATACGGGAAACACAAAAATACGGTAAGTGAGATTTCAAATACTCGCCCAGTTGTACGGCGATTCATAGCTAACATTTATGTTTCATTTGCAGGAGAGGGTATCCCGTCCCCGAGTGGACGAGATATAGATGGAAAATATTTAGATGCCAACGAAGCAGAAATTAAGAAAAACTTTGCAAGGTTCATGAAGGAATGGCCTACATACGGAGTAACAATCATGTGTGATTCTTGGACAGGGCCAACACGCATGAGTATAATAAACTTCATGATTTATTGTAATGGCACAATGTTCTTCCATAAATCCGTCGATGCCACCGGTGTCTCCCAGGATGCCTCATACTTGAAAAAGGTAACTAGTTTTGTTTGTACTCTTCTGAAGTTGAAGTAGTGCACTCACAATGTAACTTTCGTAATTTGTTTTATTTGGTCATGCAGGAAATAGATTCTGTAGTCAACGAGGTGGGTCCGAAAAATGTGGTGCAGATTGTTACGGATAATGGTGCGAACTACAAGAAGGCGTGCAAGCTCATCGCACGGCAGCACCGCAACATAGTGTGGCAGCCTTGTGTGGCCCACACCATTAATCTGATGCTGAAGGAGATTGGAGAGTTCGCAGATCACACCGCGGCCATCGAGAGTGCAAGGAAAATCTCTCGATGGATATACAACCGTTTCAAGATACATGCTATGATGAAAAAGTATATTGGAGGCGAGTTGGTCAAGTGGAATGCAACTCGGTTTGGCACTAATTACATGTTCTTGGACAGTTTCCTTCGTCGCAAGGAAAAGTTCATGCAATGGATGGTTACCGAGGGGAAGTACGTGTGTGGCTGTCTCTCAAGCTTGGAATGGTGGGAGAATCTTCAATCTGTTGTGAAGGCGGTGGAACCGTTGTACGGCTTCTTGCGATTCGCCGATCAGGATAGAGTGCCCACATTGAGCGAGACGATCCTACGGTATACCATAGTACGGCAGGAGTATGAAAGTTTGTTCCATGGGTCACCATCAATAAGAGACATGTACATAGATGTGGTGGACCGATTTAATGGACGACTTAACGCGAGACACTTATATGAATTTGGTAATATATTCTTTCATGCAACATATTACATTGCAATTGTACATATATATTATACTTGCATCGACATGCTTCGTTTCACATCATATACCGCCGCTTTAAACCCGCGGATCGCTTACGCTTTTAACGACCAACACCTTCTTGCCAAATCTCCGGGATGCCTTCGAAGCGCTTGCTGATGATACGAGCGCCGCGCAAGCTCTTCTTGACGCCGATATGTTCAGAAGGAAGCTTGGATCGTTCTCAACACCTCTAGCTGCGAAGATGGCAATAGATGGCAAAACCCTCCCTGGTACACCTTCTTGCACCGTCTCAAATGTAATGGTAATCTCACAAGATTAACTGCTTTTGTTCGTTAATTTGCAGACATTGGTGGGATGTGTTCGGATCGGACACACCAACCCTTCAATGTGATATCAGACGCCTCGTGTCGCAATGCGGGTCATCTAGTGGTTGTGAGCGCAATCGAGTACATTTGCCTTCATCCACACAAAAGTTCGCAATCGCTTGTCATACAAGAAGCTACATAAGCCGGTGTCGCCAACTACAACCTTCGTCTTGAATTCAAGCCGCAGAAACTCAAAAGCGCCAGATGAAGACGATCCATTCCAGCGGCTTATGGAGCTAACATTATCCGATGACACAAACCCGATCCGCCAGTGGATGGAGAAAGGAAGATCGAACGGTGAACCATTACTTGATGAGGAGGGTACAGAGAGTGACACTCCTCTTCCATCACAACTTATCACAGATCCGGTTCATCCAACTGAGCTAAGAAAGGACACGGGAGCTGCAACCATCTCTGAATGGGCAGAAAAGACAGTCGGGGACACTCATACGGGGAAGAGGAAGCACCAATCAGTCCCGAGAAGGGATACAACAAAAAGAAGAGCTTCCTCCGTAGGTGAAACCCATTACGTGAGGAGTGATGACTCTACTGAGGAGGGGGATCGTCGGAGCCCAACATACCAAGAGTCCGATGATAGCAGCTCCAAAACAGACACCGATGACGGTGGCGATGAAAATACCCCGAGGCCTCTTCAGCAACAATCGAGAGCAGCCTCGCCCATCCAATTCTGGAGTCGCATTTCACTCATGCGACACAAGATAGAGATCATGGCGCCTCAATCACAAAGAACAAGCTCATTAAGGGAAGGGAAAGGAAAGGAAAGGCCGCACAAGCACCACAGATAGCCGCACACCACGTAATGCGACTATAGTTCCTATGGAGTCGCTGAGACGCAAGGGAGCTATAGCTCATATAGCAGCTACGACTACGCCGTCCCCGATGCTCATGCACAACCTCCCACGCAATGGGTCTATGAGTGGCAGGACCCTCACTATTATACCATGTTGTATCAACAATGGGAAACAACAAGCATATGGACGGGGCAAAGCTGGCACGAATACAAGGCGGAGTTGCTAGCCACACGAGGATTGGCCTTGATGTCCACCGAGGAATACAACGCGGCCAACCAAGTGTTCCCGCAACAATACTACTAGCCATAGCCCCGAAGGTAATGTTTCATTTGCATATTTCATTTCATTGCAACTTGATTTTATACTAACATAGCGTCCATACTCCATAGTCCATACAGGTACAACATGGCATTTGTGTGAGAACGGCGATGAAAATATGCCCACCTTACAACATCAAATGGAAGGTATGTAAATGTAAATGATATGCCTACTTCACAACTTCAATTCAAAGGTATTATAACGTAAATGGTGTTGACAATTGAATGGTAATGAAATTGCGCATGATTTTGCTACGTGGTTATGTAAATATGTATCTTTGCACTGTGTGATTGTAATATTGCAATGAAAGATTATTTATTGACATATTATTGTGAAATGTCTAATTTACAACTTCCAAATGTCCAAAATACAGCAAAGATCATGTCGAATTTTTTCCAAATTTAGGAGAGATCATTCTGGAGTTTTTTCATGTCTTCACATACCTTATTTATATATTTATTATATTTTTACTAAAATTTAGCATTCCCACTATTTTTACAAATTTTACCAGATTTTTTTTGCATTTTCCCCTATTTTTTAGTGATTTTTCCTCATTTTCTCGGTTTTTGCGGCTTTCACTCAAATTTCTCGCGGTTTTTCGCCAAAACCGCTCGGTTTTTAACCCAAACCGAGCGGTTTCGGTTTTCTCGGTTTACGCCAAAAACCGAGCGGTTTACCGCAAAAACCGAGCGGTTTTTCGCCAAAAACCGCGGTTTTCTCGCGTGAGTTTGACCCGAATTCAAATTTATTTGAAAATGCAAACCGTTCGGTTTTTCGCGATTTTCGCGCGGTTTTTCGCGAAAACCGGTACCGCCGGGCTAGCGAAATTCGTCTACAAAACGGTTTTGCGAACCCTGCTGTTCGGAACACCCTTCTCCGTACATTATCATGAATCATGCTGTGTTTCGCCAAACTGCTCCCTGGTCTTTCGCCGAAGTTAACTAACTAAAACAAAGGTGCCGGTACGACTAGAGGGCAAACAAAATGGATTATCATGAATCTTTCTATGTTTCTTTCAGCTTTTATACGTCAAAGAGAATGTTTGCAGGCCACGCTGCTTTCTTGTATTTCGGCAAAGTTAAAGAACTAAAGCAAAGGAGGTGGTCCACTCGGAGGATAAATAAACACAAGAGACTTTGAATCGGCCACCGTAACGCATTAGGAGGCCCAATGTCAAGAGTCTCGAGGGAATTTTGCCTCTGGTTGTGACAAGTAAATTGACGAATTTTATGCAACGGAACATATGCATCATCAGTTGAAGATGCACTCCACAATGCCTAGCAGCCCATTGCCCTATATCCCCTCCAAGTTTCCGAGGGGCTTCGCTTATCCTGCCTCGTATCTTCCAGTTGGCAGAAGCAGAAACTTCTTGAAAACATGAGCTTAAACTGCAAGTTGCTGCCATCGAACAATTTTAGCAAGTATTGATTACCATCCAATAGAGTAAATTCCTTTTCTAGTATAAACTGTTTGTTGAGATGGTAGGATCATGCTCATGTGAATGAGTTCCAAGAAGTAGCTGTCCGCTATTTCCTCTGTGACTTGTGACGAATCTTCGTTGAGTAACTCTATGCAGTCCACTGCTGTAGCTGTCCACTATTTCCTCTGTCAACTTGTGACAAATCTTCCTTGAGTAACCCTATGCAGTCCACCGCTACACTAAGTGTCTCCGGCTAACCTTGTGGTCTTCACGGCTAACCTTGTGGTCTTCAGGAAAGATGAACAGATACAAGAAAAAAGACTTGAAATGATATGATAAACCATTGTAGCTTTTACCAAGGACGGTTCTTATGGTCCCAAACTTTGGAATTTTGGATTCATCTCCATATCAGCACTAGGGTTTACATTACCGAACCGAGCTCAGAAATTGCCCACCCCCCAGTGGTATAGATTTTCGTCGAAAATCGATAGAAACCGAACAAAATACAAAGTCAAATTTGTTGAAATCAGTGGTCAAATAGCAACGAAGAAAATAAAAAACCAACCAGTTTTACCAATTTTTAGAGATTTTCAACCTGTTTACATCAAAGATTAGCACACTCAGCAGAAATTGAAAAAAATCAAGGGAAATTAGAAAAATTGAAAAAAAATGCTGAAAATTTGTATAAACCCAGCATGATCTTTCTCACATTTTAAGACAACATCAAGTTGTAAAGTACACATTTTGCAATAATAGTATAACTATGAAAAAATTCGACATGATCTTTACTATATTTTAGACAATATCAAGTTATAAAGTAGACACTTAGCAATACTATCTCAACAGATAAACTTTCATTTCAATACCATTTACAAACTAATCCAACGATTAGGTTTTTCAAATCCCTTTTTTATAATCTATATTCGTTTTTGTTCTCAAAAACGTATCAAAAATTTTCATAGTAAATGTCAAAAAGATATTAATACTAATTTTAGGTAACTTTTGGGTAAATTTTTCAAATTTTCTTATTTTTTGAATATTAATTTGAATTGCACCGGTTTATTGATCGGTTCCATTTCTCGAGCCAGACCGATATGATCGATTTTCATCGATATTTGAAACCCCGATTAGCACTATTATGTTCATTCAATTCCTTATCAAGGAAAAGTGCAGTGTTTTGTGGGTGTAGTTCGTCGCCCTATTTCGTTTTGGCCCGGAAGACGTTGTGACGACTCTGTTTTCCTCTGTTCGTCTTCTTTTTGCAGCATATGGACTAGACAGATCTGTTTTTCTATGTAGGATTGAGGCGCACCAAGAGAGGAGTGAATTAGTACAAACTAACACTTTAATCTAATTTTTTTTAGTTTTTATTAATCCTAAAAATTACCAAAATAATGATTAAACTGAATAAATCAATCTAGGATAATCTAATACTATAAGAGAAAACTAGGCTAAACATGCATGCTAGAAAGTAATTGTACGTAAATAGTAATTAGTAGATTGGAATCTGCACTCGCTAGTTTTCTTCAAAAAATATGTATATAGAGCCATTTATATGAAAGCACAACTCTTAAATAATCTCTAAATTTTTTGTCAAATTTTTTTCTCTTCTCTTTTAAATTCTCCTCAATCTTCTATCTTTTCTCTGTCATGCGTCGCGCAGTGCCGCTGAACTTCTGGCTGCTTCTCTTGCGCCTTAGGCCATTCACAGTGCAAGTTTCATAGGAGTTTCATTCTCATTAAATGAGATGCTACATAGGCAAAAGTGGTGACATGGCAACAAATTTATGAGGAGAGAGAGAGTTGAGTTTCATGGGATGAAACACGGTGTACACTTGATTACCAAGTGCTTTGAAACTGAGATGAAACCCCACTGAGAGTGATTTGTTTCATCTCCACACCTTTTTTGGATCCCGTGTGGCCATATAGTAGTGTGCTAGATATAATTGCAAGTGGCTACACAATTTATATGGCATATTTGATCACAACACCATGCAGCAATTAAATGTTATGTCATGCCTATGAAACTGCAAAATAAAACTGTGCATTGAGAGAGGTTGTTTCATTCATCAACCCAAACATCTAAATATGACGTGGCACTATCGAAAACCGTGTAACGAAACTCTCCACTGTGAATGGCCTTACAACCTCCAAGGAACTAATCTGCTACTACTGCCCTTTGCTTGGCACAGCCACCGAGATCTTCCTTGCATGCGCACTGTAGCGATCCTGTAGCGCGTACTGCATCAATCCTCACCGAACTAGCTTTTCGCTCCTGTCGCCTGCTCCTTTTTTTTTTCCGTGCGTCATCTCTGCTTTTTCCTGCGGCCGCCGCAAGGCTCTGACGTTTCCCTTTTCTTTTTCTTTTCACGCGCGCAACAGGGGGCCTTCTCCTTCTGCCTTTTATACCTCATGCTAGCACTAATCTCTCTACGTGCATATCTATCTGATCCAACTATACAAGATCCAATACATGCATGCACAAAACCCAAAATACACATATGCATACGTACGGCTCACCTGCTGCTCTCATGTGACTCACTTGCTTGTACGACCGTCTCGTTGTACCTGCATTCTTCGCGTGTTGCGCCTCTTGCACCTGAGATCTTGCGCACCACCTGTACTTCTGCGACCTTGCGTACTGCACCTGCACCTCTGTGACTTTTGCATGTGCTGCTCTCGGGCTACACGCCACCTGCGCGGATTCTCCCCAACCTACAGCGTACGTCCGTCTATGTCTGCCTACGCTGCAGCATGCATCTTACGTCCCTACGTTGCACTTCTTGTTACCTACGCTACATCTCCTGTCACAAATAAAACAAACTCTCACAATACCTTGTTCTATAATAAATATTGTTATCCATAAATCATCACATGTATATTATATTGTTGTCAAATTAATCATCACACATATATATCGCAAATAGATTTAACATCCTCTCTTGGTCTTCCTTTTCCTTTGTAAAGAACTACTAGTGGTTTCAAAAAATGAAATCGGGAGACCTCTTTCTCATTTCTTAAAAAAAAAAAAAGAAAAAGGTAGTGTTTTTATCTAAAAAAAGGAAAAAGAAAAAGGTAGTGTTTTTAGTAACAGATCTAGCAGATTTTGAGCTCACGGATTCCTATGTTTATGACTACAGGGGACCGCCATTGCAACGTTAACCTGAATGAAAAAATGGCACATGAACTCAAACATAGAACTTCAGCGTATGCTGTCGAATCCCTCTGTTTTTGAAGCAAGGGAACAAATCAAATGGTTGGTGCTAGCTCGTGAGTTTTCTTGCAGATCAGATGGGCACTTATTCAGAGTGGATTATCCTCTATCTGAAGGTGATAACATAGTATTTTAAGGTGATGGAATCATAGATACGATCATATGTAAAACTCCATGATGGTTGTCTGTCCTCTAGCAGAAGAGAGTACTGCAATGGAACAAATTTCGCACCGTTTTCTGTTTCATGCGCTTGTACTTTTCAGGATACACACATTGGAATATTGGATGCTGATGTTGTTTATCTGTTAGATGCTAGAAATTCAGTTGATGCAAAATCCAGGAGGTTTTTTTTTAGGCTTTCTGCAATGCAACTTTTCTGCATTATGCAAGGCAAACCCTGGCTTGTTATACGTACCAGGAACAAGAAGTGGCCAGGCAATGAAAGATCCGGCATGGCGCGTTGAGTGCGTCTGGGGCGTTATAGCTCCCCACCAGTCGCAAATGCGTCGTAGTCATGTCGTACCGGAGGTCGGCGCCGGCGGCTTCCTCTTCTCGGCCGTCCATTGCCCCCGCCCCCAACAGGCTGCTGGCGGTTTTGGCCTCCCGTCCCGAGTCGTCAGACGTGCTCGCCGCCTCTCAAACTTTTGCGGCGGACGCAAGAAATTAATTTTACGTGGTGCTGAGGTGACGATAACTCAGCCCAGGCGGAAGTCACGTTCCGTGCTAGATGCCTTCACAAAAATAAACATCGGAAATGGTCAAAAAGCGGCATTCTGGACTGACAGTTGGCTATATGGTACAACACCTTCTATGCTTGCGCCGGAGCTCTTCAGGCACTCCAGGCGGAAGTCACGTTCCGTGCTAGATGCTCTCACAAACAATAACTAGATTCGAGATATCCGCCAGAATCTAACATTACCGCTTCTTCTTCAATATGTCGACTTGTGGCGGAAATTGCAAACGGTACAACTCCAGTCGCAAGTCCACGATGTCATAACCTGGACGCAAATAGCCTCGGGGGTCTACTCGGCTGCCTCTGCATACCGCATGTAGTTCACAGGAGCTACATGCAAATCCTTCCATACTACGATCTGGCAGGCTTGGTCTCCATCGCGATGCAAAGTCTTCCTATGGCTTGCCAGCCAAAATCGGCTTTGGACTGCGCAGCGGCTACAACGAAGGGGGTGGCCCAATCAATATTTCTGCCCAATGTGCTGCCGAAACCTGGAAACTGCGCATCATCTTTTCATTGACTGCCCACAAGTTCGAAAGTTGTGGGAACTAATCGCTGCATGGGCTCGATTGCCGTCTCTTTCGCCGGACCGGTAGGACCCGGCTGCAGCCTTAAGCTTACAAGATTGGAGTCTTCGCCTAATAAACGAACATCCAGGATTTCGAAAAGGGCTAAAGTCACTCATCATCCTAACTTGCTGGCAATGGTAGAAAGAACGAAATAGCAGAATTTTTCGAAGCAAAGAAAATGACATTGAGGAGATCTTACATTCTATCAAAGAGGAGGCCAGAATTTGGATTCTCGTCGGTGCGGAACACCTAAAAAAGATCCTGGACCCACTAGCTTAATTTTAGTTCTTTTATTTTCCTTCTTCTACTTGTTCCCTTCCTGCGGTTCCTCGGGTGATACTTTCCGACTTCCTCTTTCTAATTTATTTCGCAGCTGCGCTGCCCTTTCAAAAAAAAACTCAGCCCAGAAACATAATTAGAGGTGAACGATGCGCTTCGGCTCAAAAACCTACTGATAAATTTTTCTCCGGCAGTGTAATTACACACCAGGACCATCTGAAAAAAATAGCAGTAAACACAAAACTGAATTGATCTTCATGACGAAGACCTGTTTTTTGACATTCTGCATGTAAGTGTAACACGCGTGCTAGCTATTCGGAGTAGGAGGATCTGGCGCCGCTGGGTGCCGCTGGACGCCGCAAGATAGCCGCCACAGAGGAAGCAGGCGAACCATCGTGCCGAGCTCCGGGCTTGGGCGCGGAAGTCGATACCGTAGGGTGTTGCCATTGTAGCCATTGAACATGAGCTTAAGCTGCAGGGTGCTGAGTTGTCCATTGTAGCCATTGAACAGAGCCTAACTATTTGGAAACATGAGCTTAAGCCGCTGGGTGCTGCCATTGTAGCCATTGAACATGATTGTGATATCGTGCCTGCAGTTGTTTATCTCAAATAGTGTGTTTCTGAATGTTGCATCAATGGAGCGGTTTGATGATCTTCTGCATAAATTACTGATGCTGTTTTGATTCGTCATCTGATGCCTCTGCTCCTTCGTTTCCTCTGCACGTTATTTTTTTTCCATCTCTGTGATTTTATAGCGATACCCAGACGATACATCCACATCTACGTGATTTTATAACGATTTAGCGATGCTATTAAATGATTATGGTAGGGTCTCAGGAAGGCAGTCTGATGCAAATTCAGGAGGCTTTTTAAGCAACGCAAGGCAAAGTCGGGTTGCTTGTTCTACGTACCAGGAACAAGCCGTGGGCACGCAATGAATGATCGCGAACGCGTCCTAGTGATATCGAGCTGGCTTTTGGCGGCGGCGGCTTCCTCTTCGTCTGTCTAATTACACACACAAGATCACAAAACTGAATGGACCATCATATGGAAGACCTGATTGGTCCTGATCAAGCTTCTGTTCTGGCGTTCTGCATGTACATATTCACTATTCAGTACGTGCAACACGCGCGCTCATTCGGAGCAAGATGCTCTAGTGTTGGATGTGATCTTCAGTTAAAACGGAAAGTTAGAGAATTAAGGAAAGTAAGGGAATTAACGAAGGTCAGAGAATTAAGGAAATCGCGCCTTGATCGGGAGCGCTCCTACCAAACTGGTTCAGTCCCGTTAGCTGGCGCAAGAATAAAAGGGAGAGGCTGGCGCTCGGTTTAGGGTTAATGAAAATCACGAGTTTTGCCCCTCTCTCATATTTGGTCCGATCAAAAGGTCTGCGCTAAGCTAACGAAGATCCGTTCCATCGCCAAGAGGATCTTGACGATTTTCGTTGTGCATCTACACCGGTCTTTCTTCTTCATTGGGTTTGGTGCTGCGCATCTACGTCGACGGTTCTTCCTCACCGACACTCAAGAACACCACCGAATACTCTAATGGCATCTTCGTCTCCGGGTCAGTGATCTAATGATTCTTCCGCATATTATTTAGTGATCATTCTTAAGGCTAGCTAATGATTTATGTTAATCAAGTCATAGATTCTAACATTTGGTATCAGAGCCACCAAGCCTTAGTATGATCCGTCAATTTTAGCCCGGTTTTAATCCCGTGTTAGTGTCGGTTAATGATCGGGTTGGTGTTCTTCAGCTCGGGTAAGAATAGAGAAGGAGGGGAAAAGCCAAATCAAGAACCCTAGCGCTAAAATCCCCAAACCCCGAGCCCTAATCCTGGGTTTATCCCAGATCAGAATCATAGATCCCAAATCCCGAACCGAAAACCCCAAAGCAATCAAGAAAACCTAAAATTTTAAGGAGTTTCGGGGCTTATCTCTTATCTGTTGCGCGTCAGCCGTGATTGCTCGTCGCATTCACGCGCCGGCTTACCGCTCCTCGTCTGCGTCTGGGCGCATCCTTGCCGGAGCCGTGAGCATTCCCGCGTCTTCTCCCTCCGCGTGTTGCCTCTCCCGTGTGCGTGTCTCGGTTGGACCTTCGCGCGGCATCAGTTCGTCGCACGAGCATCCACGCGCTCCGATTCCGCCGCTTTGCTGGCATCCCTCTCGCCTCAGACTGCCATCGCCGCTACTTCGTCTTCGCGCGCGTCGCCGTCGCTTCGCTCGGTCGCCATTTGCCAAAGCGGAATTTTCGGGGAGAGGAAGAGGAAATGCATTAGGGTTTTCGTGTCGCGCCAGTTTTTCTTCGCCCGACGGTCAATCTCATCCGTTCATCAGATCGGACGGTTCGGATTTGCGGCTCTGGCGGCCGGCGTTTCTCAGGCAGGCGCTTGGAGTGGTGGATTGGGCAAGCGCTGGCTGGGCCGAGCGAGGATGGGCTACGCCAGCGCTTTGGGTGCATGCATTTATTTAATTTAATTTGTTTTTCTCCCAATTAATTTATTTAATTCAGTATTCTCATTTCCAGCAAATAAGTATTGATTAATTATTTATTTCCTGGGCATTTATGTCATGATTAATTTTGTTGGCTAATTAATTGATGTGACAATTAATTTTTACATGATGATTATTTATGACCATGATCATATACTGATCAACGTTGTTTATGAACATGTGTCACCTATAAGATAATTTAGTTCTTTTTGTTTCTACCCAACGGTGATGCGAAATAGAACTTTAAATTTTTCCTATCATTAGCATCATTATTAATCAAACCAACGTAGAGTTCAATTTTGGGCTAAGCTGAGCAAGGCATAAGTTAAATTTTGGACTTTAATTAATTTTAGTGCATTTTCTTGTGATTAATGTTGTTCTTTTATGCACTGCAATAATTAATGTCAATTGCCCAGTAATAATGCATCATTTTATACATCCTTTGGTTAATGTTTAGTTGCCCTAAGTGATGCAATTATGATAATTGAGGAATGCACAAATTTAGTTAATATTTTCTGGTCTATTATGATTAAGTTTGTCTCAAATCAAAATAGAACCAACGGGAAATTTTGATTTGGGACTATAACCAAGTTTTGGACATTAATATGCTTAAGTATTGACTTTTCATGATTATATTTCTGACCAAAGTTGTTATAATCATGAATTGCCAAAATTTATTGTCCACTAATGAAAAATTTTAGATCCTAAGCCATGCATTATTAATGAGCTCATCTTTGGGCATAAGTTTTATGCTGGTTTTTGAATGTTTTCTCTGATAGGCCACAAATAACGTTTTAGTGCATTCCGGGAATAAGTTAAAATGGGATTAGTTAAGTACTATGTTTCTACCTGAGTTGTTTATATTTCCATATATGTTACATTTTCTTACGCCCTAGATTTTGAGCTTAAGTTTTCCCCTTATTTTAATTTAGCATTTAATTTACTGTTCATTAATTATTAATTGTTTACGCTTCCGCAATTTAGTACTGGATATCTAATGCTCAGTAATTTTTGATCATGTGATTAATTTTGTCTCTTAATAATGTATTCTACTTTAAGACAATGTGATTATGATTAATTAAATGCTTCATGACTATATACTGACCAACGTCTTTATGGGTCATGTGACATTTAATTAATTCTCATATTAATTAAGTTATTGAGTCTTTTCAAGCATTTATATGATAAAGACTACATTATAATTAAGATATCTCTAATTAAGATGGAACCAACGAGAAGTCTTAATTAGAGATTTTATGAATTTTTTTGGATTATGTTATGGGTATAATTGCATTCTGACCAAAGTTGTTTGCAATTGTGTACCATTCCTACAGATTAAGTTCTTTTTTGTTATGTACCCAAAGGTAATACTGTTTGGAACTGTAGTTATGTTTTGGGATTATGTTGTGACACACGGTTATATTCTGACCAAAGTTGATTATAGTCATGTGTCATTCCCATAGTTTCTCTAATCAAGATGGAACCAACGAGAAGTTTTGGTTAGAGATTGCATATTGATTTAAGGATTACGTTTATGGCTCATGGTTATATACTGACCAGCATTGTGTGTGATCATTTGCCATCCCTATTAGTGAATCCAGTTATTCTTCATTTTCTACCAAAATGTGATGCGAAAATGAACTGCTAATTCTTTCCTCATGTTAAGTTCTTCTTCTTTTTTGTCTAATGGTGAAACGAATTAAAATTGATAAGTTTTGTCATTGGCATGTTATTAACCTGATCAACGTAGGGTTAATTTTCATGACAGATAATTATTCACATTTTTGTGGATATTAAGTAATGACGAGTGTAATATCCCTATTATCAATTCAGTCATAAGTTATTTAGTTGTTTCTAGTACCCTAATAAGAAATAGAGTAATTCATTAGCATATTATTCTTGAGGTTATTGATTATGCACACAAATATAATGTTGATGATTAGCTCCTATTAGAACAAGCATCTAATAACTTAGACATTGACAAGAATTCAATATTCTGATGACTAGTGGGAGCAATTTTAAGCAAATGTCCCTTTTGATCATAAAATTTAGGATCAGGGGGAGCAATCCTCCAATTAAATTATGACAATACGACAATAGTAGAAAAGCATTATGAAACTCCTCAAAAGTTCCTGCTAGTATACTGTTCATAAGAGTGCTTAAAGTCAATGAATTAGGACATAAAAAAATATTGCTGAAGCCTTTCTAATTCACTTCATTACGTCATTTATAGAAAATGTAACAATAATAATGAAGAATGAGAAGTGAACTATAATTGTGCCTATAAATGTGTGCATTCATAAAGAAAGTTGGCTAAATACTAAGACTGCGTTTATGCTGCCAACATTGCCTCAAGACTATGAAAGTTTTAAAGCGAAGCCTTAGAGAATGAATAAGAGGCTAATATTGAAGCTGTTGGAAATTTTCCATCAGTACTAAGTTATATTTTCACCCTCCATTCTAATAATGTAATTTATGTTCCCATTATAAAAAGTAATTTGCTTACACTTTTATAAATTATTTGGAGAGCATTAAGTATTGCTAACTTTAATAGAGTAAAGATTTATGAGATTTCATCGAAATTGTGGCATTGATGCTTGTACCACATTTCGAGGGGGAGAATGGAACGTCTCATTAAGAAAAGAGAAGCTTCATTATGTGAGACATAAACCCCATAAATAAATCATTTACTCTATTAAAGTTACTCTCCTTGTCAATAAGTTTAATGGATGGGAGGATTAAAGATAATCAATGTAAATACATTACACTATTAAAAAAAAGATACTTATAAAGCTTGACTAAAGGGTAACACTGATTTTTGAACCACTGGGTTGATAAACATGTTGATTCTAGTGGGAGCTCTGAGGCAAGGTAAAACTATACTTGACACAATCGTGCTTATGTTCTAATGTCGATAGTCTGAAAGAATAGCAATCATTGTCTCTAAAAATTCCACCTCTAGTTGATTATGGAGTTTATGATAATGCGAGCCTCACATAAATATACCTTAAGTTTTAACCTTAAGACCAGTGGGAGTAAATTTAACATCTTAGCTGTTTATATGGACTTAATTGTTTATATAGACGATGCATTGTTGGCTATCAGCAATAGGGATATTAATGTTTGTCTTGGTGATGTTTCTCATGTTTTGACTATTAAGATTCACCAAGATAGGTCCAATATTAAGGGAGTTTACTCCGATTATTAAGGGCGACATAAGTTTTTTTATTACTATGTTCCACTGTCATTAACATTATGTATATTTAAGCTTGTATGCGCCCTTATTTAACGTTTGTAACCAGGAAAATTGGTAGATATTAATCCAGGACTGGACCACTGGAAAATTACTAAAGACAACTTTGCATCATAGGCAAAGTGCTAATGATTACATGCTCACATATAAAAGGTCTGATAATCATAAAGTTGTGGATTATTCATACACAGATTATGCAAGGTGTGTTGATATTAAGAAATCCACACTAAGTCAAATCTTCAACCTTGCAGAAAGAGCCATATTGTGGAATGGCTCTAGTCATTATCTTAAAGCGTGGCATGTCATAAGACTATTAAATAATAAGAAATCCACAATAGGCTGTTGTGGTTTAAGAATAAGGAAATTTATTTTTTGGCTTAAGATTCTATCCTGGAATTTATTATGTAAAAGTGCAATTTTGCTTCGAGTAACAACATGTCAAGTTGTACTGCCAAACACATGACGTTGTGAAAGATGTAATTCAGAATCAAATTATTAATGTTCAGCCTATAAGAATTGAGTATCATGTTTGATATATAAGTTTATGCATCATGTTTAGTTTAATGATCCCTATTAAAGGCTTGTGTCAAAATTAATGCCGGCATAAGACTTATTGACAGCCTATACTTTGGGACAAATTGAGATCTCAATACTTCGATTCTGGAAATTACAAAGTTTGTTTTCACTCTTTTAATGTGCACATGATGACAAATGAAAACAAACTGCACAAAATAACCATAAGAATAAACCAACTCCCGTTAAGTTTAAGTGGCTATCCTATCGAGATGGAATAGTACTCTATAGATGATGGGGTTTCAGTGGCATTAATTGACCGCTGTAACGCATTACCTTGGTGTGCTGTTCTGTTTAGTGTGGAATTATGTTAGCCTTATGATCAAGTGGGAGAATGTTGGATGTGATCTTCAGTTAAAACGGAAAGTTAGAGAATTAAGGAAAGTAAGGGAATTAACGGAAGGTCAGAGAATTAAGGAAATCGCGCCTTGATCAGAGCGCCCTACCAAACCGGTTCGGTCCGTTAGTGGCGCAAGAATAAAGGGAGAGGTCGGCGCCGGTTTAGGGTTAATGAAAATCACGAGTTTTGCCCCTCTCTCACATTTGGTCCGATCAAAAGGTCTGCGCTAAGCTAACGAAGATCCGTTCCATCGCCAAGAGGATATTGACGATTTTCGTTGTGCATCTACACCGGTCTTTCTTCTTCTTCATTGGGTTTGGTGCTGCGCATCTACCTCGACGGTTCTTCTTCACCGACACTCAAGAACACCACCGAATACTCTAATGGCATCTTCGTCTCCGGGTCAGTGATCTAATGATTCTTCCGCATATTATTTAGTGATCATTCTTAAGGCTAGCTAATGATTTATGTTAATCAAGTCTTAGATTCTAACATCTAGCGCCGCCAGACGCCGCCACCGGCCTGTAGGATCGAGGATGCGCCTAGAGGGGGGGTGAATAGGCGTTTTACAAAATTCGATCGCTCACTAAAATAATTCGCTCTAATACACCCCTAAGTCAAAACCTAAACAAAGATATATGCGGAAGCAATAAACTCGGTTTTGACAATTAAAGCCTAAATCAACTAGGCTTACTAGTGCACTAACTAAATTATGTCTCTATACTAGAATTGCTAAATTAAGCAAACAATCAATACTAAGCAATTCTAATTATAATCAAGCAATTGATAAATATACAATAAAGTAAATGCTTGAAGGTAAAAGAGACAACCGATATTTTTCCGTGGTGTTTGGAGACTTGCCGGTCACCCCTAGTCCACGTTGAGGCAAGCCCAACCACTTGGACCGGCTCCCGCTCGAGCACCCGCCTCGTTTCCACTAGTCGTGGTTTTTCACGCTATGCGTAGGCTCAACCCGAACCTTTACAAACTTGCCGGGCTTCACACATTGAGAGCTCCAGCAAGACGACGCCCACGCCGCCTAGGAGTCGGCAACCTCCAAGAGTAACAAGTCGCTCCTTCGCTGAACTTCACCGAGCACAACGAATGCGCTCCGGTGATCACCAAGTGCAACACATGCACAAGGACCTCCTCAAGTGCAACACATGCACAAGAGACTCTCAACCCACTTCTAATTGCAACACATGCAATTAGTCTCACTCTTGCTCAAGAACATATTATGAAATGCAATACATGCAAATCACCTCTCAAATACTCACACAAGAGCCAATACACAAATGAGAGCTTCAATACATGAACCACCTCACCCAATATACTCTAGCAACCAGCAAATGCCCCCATGACCTCCTTTTATAGCCTCACAAAGAAAACTAGCCGTTGGGGGGCCAAACGGGCATTAAACGAGCTAAAACTAGCCGTTGCTACAGTATTTGCGGTACTACCGGCCCCTACGGGCGGTAGTACCTGCCTAGGAACTCTCTCTGCCAAATAACTACCGCACGGGCGGTAGTACCGCTTTTGCGGTAGTATCATGACTTACTGACCACCAAAAAGCTCATAACTTTTTGCTCCGAACTCCGATTTGGGTGATTTTTGATTCTATGCGAAGCTTATCATGAGGGCTACAATCTCCACTCATTTTCAAGATTTAATCAACCATAGATATTTTTAAATATCACCAAAACTAAACTCTAATGTAGTCATTCAAGTCTAAAATCTGATTTTCTCGAAATACTTCACATAGACTTAATAAAAAACATGACTACAAGCTAGCAAGGGTCAACAACATTGAACCATGTGATGATCAACTCATGATCAAAATAATTTGCAAAACACATTTGCAAATACTATTCACATGCTTCAAAGAACCGTACGTAAATTCCAAATCCAACTAGCTTGAGCATCCTCATTTTGCAACACATGCAAAACCTAGCTCCAAGCAACCACTTTGATTTTGAAAGATTTATTTTGTAAAGAGAAAACAAAACATGAAGCTTTAACAATTGCAATACATGCAAAAGTGAACTTCATGCAAAAGCCAATGCATACGCTTATCCCACTTGCAACACATGCAAATCAAAGCGTAAGTAAAACCAAATGCATATACTCTTCTTCTTTGCAACACATGCAAATCCGAGCATAATGCAACAACAACCAAGCATAAGCTTAACTCATTCGCAACACATGCCAAATGGTTAGCGCTAATGCAAAAACCAAATCCAAATGATTTGAGCTCGAGTGAACACGGGATTGAGATCATCAACACATGATGAAGCTCAAGCTAGGAGACAACCCCTCTTAATAGTACGGCGATAAAACTAGACTTAAAGACTACAAAAGTCCTTAGCCTATCTAGTTATACCTTCGTCGCCGCGCGCAAGCAATCCCCTTTGGGTTCTTTATGATCATCACTTTGATACTCCCTCGGGATCATCACTCGATTCTTCTCTTTGTCTTCGGGATCTTCTCTTGACGCCCATCATCTCATGATGCCGTCTTTATCCCGTTCTCAATCATCTCATTCATCTTTGGACCTAACTCAATCACCACTCATAAAACTTGTTAGTCCAAGATGCATGGTTGTCTCAATTATCTCTTGCACTCCATTAACACATAATGGATGCCTTTAGATCAATTGAGCACAACCTAAATCAATTTGAATGATTTAAGTGTGTCTTAAGTACAATAGTGCAACTCATGCTTTATTATACTTAAGAGCTATTCATTTGTCCTTAATTAATCAAGGAACACCATCAACACATGATGAAATGTTCTTTAATGATTAACAAGACAAATGAACTCAATTTAAATTATCATTTAAATTGATATGAGTATATATTAACTACTCAAGTTTTCATATACTCATGTATTTAGTTTCTTTGTCTTGATCCTTATATGTGTCAATAAGAATTAGATCAATACAAAGAGACTTTCAAGTTAAACTATAAACTCCCCCTAAGTGTGTGCATCCATGTAATATATGGATTGGAAAACATGATGCACATTTTGTGGTTAATATAATGAGGACATTCATATTTTAACTTGACTCCAAAGCATGCAACTAATAACAGAATGGATACGCAAACATACCTTGGGTTTTCCATTCTTTTAATGCGATGAGACTAATCAAAGATATTCTAAATAAACAAGTTAGTCTCAATATAAGATTTGTCATTAATAATAAAATCACATTAAGGGATATTAGATTTGTCATTAACACCAAAACCATAACTAATGAAGGTTGAACTTACAATCTCCCCCTTTTTGGTGATTAATGACAAATCCAAGCTTAATAAGCACATTTGGATTAAAACTAACATATTGAGAGAATTTAAACTATTTGAATGCATATGAGAATCAATTCTCCCCTTAATCATATTAAGCTCCTTTTAAGCCAAATGATATTAAGCTCCTAATTCTCCCCTTTGGCATTAAACACCAAAAAATGTTTCTCTTAGATGGTTTCTCCATTTTAAGCAATCTACCCCTTTTGGCATTAATGAGATTTATCATTATCTCCCCTTTTGGGTATTTAATTATCTCTTTTAATGAAGGTCATACAAGAAATAGAATGAACACTTATGACCTTTGCAAGGAATAAGATTTGGATACCACTTGAAAAGATAAGCATAAAAAGGCAAGGAAGGGTATCACACGGGTTATTTGAAACATATTCAAATAACCCACTCCTCATTTTATTAGGCTTTGCAAATTTTCAACATTATTCTTTTGAAGAATCCAATAAATTACCTAACCGGGTTAAACGAGGAACCCAAAAGAAATGAACACCACTTGAGCAAATAGATATCACTTTAAATCTATCTCAAGGGCTTTACTTGAAGATTCAAGAGAAATGAGCATTTTCAAATTTTTGTTGAAGAACAATGCTCAACTAGAGATTTTCCTCTTTAATGTATTTCAATTCATAAAGAATCTCACAAAGAGAATTCTTAAGCGATTGAACTTACAATTTTAGTTTAGGAGGAAAAATCTTAATCAAGAATGTGGGTATCGGTGTAATGCTACAAATAGGCAATGAAATACCACTTGTAGGAAATAATTGAATTCAATGATACCACTTAAAAAGGAAATCAAATAGTCAAGGATATCATATAAGAAATGAGCAATAAAGTCCAAGATACCACTTATGGGAAAGAAAACATTGATATTTATTTCAAAACAGTCTCATTTTCTTGAAAACGAACACTATATATCAATTTAAGATCAACTTGATATTATGACATAGCCAAAATGAGAGCATCTTCCAAATACACAAAACTCGATTAAACAAGCTCCAAAAAGATTCTAAGATAAATCATAGAGCTAATACATCTAAACATGCTTATGTTTTGTTTTGGGAGATTCTTTCAACTTAAAACAACTTTGAAGATATGAAAATCACAAGGATTTCAAAAGCTGAAATTTCAGGTTTTCAGATTTTAGCATTTCATTTAGGCTTTAAATGAGGGCTGAAAAACTGCTCATATGAAGTCTAAAAAATCTGATAAAATTTTGTGTTATATACCAACTATTGAGGATCAATTCTTACAAATATGTTTCTCTCAAATTATGCTCTTATTTGAAGATACGAAAATCACAAATCAGCTCAAAATCATGCAAAAGTCTGAATTTTCAGCATTTGATCAAAGTGAGAAAAAGCCATAACTTTTGCAAATTAAGTTGAAATTATTTCAAATTGTGCAAAAACATGCTTTGGACTCCTAAGAAACTTTTCCAAAAAGAATTTTCCAAAAAGGAGTCTCCAATCAAAAGATGTGCCAAATTTTGCTTTGTAGGCATGAATTTTACTCAAAGAGAAGAAAAGTCAAAACTTTTTCAAATAAAGTCAAAACATTTTAAAAATTTCCAGAAATGAACTTTAAGCTATTTAGAAGGTTTCTCAAAAAGAATTTCCTTAAAAGCACATTTTGTTCAAAAGATATGGCAGGTTGCGCTTTGTAGGTATAAGGACAAGTTCAATTTGTATCGAAAACTCAAAATGCAATATAACTTGGATTTCATGGAGATTTGAATTGGAAAATGACTTGAAGAGGTGCGTTAAATTGGAAAATGACTTGAAGAGGTGCGTTAAAGGAAAAGCCCTCCTCGACGAAATCTTGAGCAAGCCAAGGGCGCCTCAAGATAAGCGAGGACTCGGCTACAACTCCAAGAAGGAGAATAGCAAGACGAGGCCTAATGCGCGACACACGAAGACAATCAAATGCTTTGCATGCAACAAGAAGGGCCACCTCGCCTCTGTGTGCCCTAATCAAGTGGATAACAAGGCCACAACACCAACAATGAGGCAAATCGGCGTTGAGCACAACAAGAAGGTCAAGAGAGGACCAAACGGAGTAAAGTGCTTCAATTGTCGAGAAAAGGGACACTTCGGTAAGGATTGTCCCAAAGGTACTACCCCTAAGCTCATTCTCATAAATGATAATTATTTGCTTAGGAAGGACAAAAATGGCAATGTGTTTGCCAAACTTGTCAAGTCCCCTATACCCGCTAGAAATGATATTCATTTGCATAGGAAGAGTATTTCTAGAAATGTAATTGCTCAAAATAATAGATTTCCTAAGAATAAGAAAATTCATGATAATCATATGCTTAGGAAAAATAATTATAGCAAAACATTTGCTAGAAATGCTAGATCCTCTAAGCGCTCTTACTATAATGATTATCATATGCTTAGAAGAGATCAAACTAGAAATAATTTTGCAAAGTATCATTGCCCTCCTAAGCCATTTCATAAAAATGCAAATCATTTGCCTAGGAGGAATAATTATTGCAATTCTATTTCTAGTCATGTTAGTCAATTCAAAAATGCTAAAATTAGGACCATTTGGATTCCTAAATCCATTGTGACTAACATTGTCGGACCCAACAAGGATTGGGTACCAAAAACCGCCTAAAAGAATTTTAGGCAATAAAGAGATGGATTGGACGCTTGCACATCAAGAGGAGAAGGATTAAGCTCGTCTACAAGTGGTGTCAAGCTTGAAGAAAATCAAGTCCATCATGAGCCAATGCCATCTCGGTAACAAGTATTTAAATTGATTACTATTATGTCTTCTAGCCTTGTGTAGGTTTGGATGCATTGAAATATTAATGAATATCAATTTAGATTACTTATTATGGCCACTTGCTCTCGCCTCTCATCTATTCTCTTATTGCAAATCTTGAGCAAGTTAGGTAGTGGCACATTTAGGGGATGTGTTAATTCATACTCATGTGTACCACATCCCTACGTGTGCCCATATTAAAATAAGTGCATATATGTATATATTTTCAAAATCAACCATTTAGCCAAAAGTCAAAATTTTGAATATTATTAGTAAACTTGTGAAAAACTAGTTGCAAAATATATACAAATGTATTTGAAATGTTTTCCAAAGGTTTTGGCTTCACAAAATCTATTTTGAAAAGAAAATGAGTTTTACGCCCTAAATATAGTTACTAGTATCTTGATTTTGATTTAAACTTATAATTTTTATAGAAATGAAAGTAAAAGGATTTTGAAAATAATCCCAAAACAAAAATCCTAGAGTTGGTCATTCTTAACAAATTACGTGTTCAAAAGATTCTCAAAAGACCAACCTATCAAAAGATATTTGATTTTGAAACTCGCCGAAAAACTACTCTAGACCCGAAATGGTCATATTGTTGCACTTAGTGAGTTTCTCCATTTTGAATCAATTCTTGTGTAGAATTGTGATTCAAACTGGTATTTTAGACTCATACACACAATTCAAATTCTTTCATCTTACCCTTGCTTTCATTTGAATTCTTGTGTTAATTGGATTTGACTTTTGTTTCTTCAATTTGGACTATTTAGGTCAAAAGTCAAAAATCATATTTAAAAGAACCCAACTTGTGAAAAGCTCTGTAAAAGTATCATATTAAGTATTCCAAATGTTTTACAAGCTTTCAAAATGAAAATATTATGTTAAAATCGAATTTGGCTCAAAAACGATTTGATTTGATCCAAAAGGCCTATTTAAGCATATAGCTCAAATGTTGGCATTCGAGTTGGATTTCATCATAAATCTTGGCTAGAAACATTCTTGATACACCAATCTAAGCCATGAAAATTGAAATTGCATGAAATCCAAATTGAATTGCATTTTGAGGCTTTTCGTGAAAATCAATTTCCTTTTATGCCTCAAAGCACAAATTGCCATATCTGTTAAAATAAAATTGATTTTGAGAAAATTCTTTTTTTTACAATACCTTCTAATTAGTCCAAAGTTCATCTCTGCAAAATTTCATATTTTTTGGACTTCATTTGAATCATTTTTTTGCCAAAATTTGCAAAAATCTGAGTTGTCGGTCGACAGTGCGGTTGCCTTAGAGTCTTGCGGTCACACCGCCCTTAGGGCCGGTTGGACCGGGCATGGAGTGGTCGGACCGGCCATGTCAATTCAGCTCTGAAATTTCAGAATTTTTCTCGGGCTTCGCTTTGGGATATCTTTTCATTGGTACTTCCTTTTTCAAAAATTCTTTTTGAAAATGATTCTTACTATCCCAAAGTTCATTTGTGCAAAATTTGAAAAATTATAAAAATTTATTTGATCAAGTTTTCAAGTGGTATCAGTTATGAGCACTTTAATTAATCTAAAGAGTGATTCTCACTTGATCTTTTGAAAAGACAAAACTTGAGCAATTCAAATGCAAATAACTTCATGATTCATTCGTTGAACATCTTGGGGAGTTTATTTATATCAAGTTTTGGGCACTTTAATGCTTCCAAGTGAGATCATGTCTTTATTGTGCTCTGATACTAAATCTTTTGGATTTTATCGATAATTCTTTCAAGTGGTATCAATTCTTCGTGAGTTGATCCTAAGTGGTATCAAATTGAGCATTTATTTATCCATATGCTTACAAGTGGTATAATTGAGATTCTTTTCTCCAAGTGGTATCATGGATCTTATTGTTCATTTTTTTTAATGATATCCTTGATTATTTGATTTCCTTTTTAAGTGGTATCATTGAGTTCCTATTTTCTACAAGTGGTATCATTAAGGTCATTGCTCATTCCTTCTAGTGATATCCTTGGTTAAATAAATCTTTTCAAGTGGTATCATTAAATTCAATTTTTTCCTACAAGTGGTATGTTCATTGCCTCTTTGTAGCATTACTACGATACCCACATTTTTGAGTAAGAATTTCCTCTCAAATTAAAATTGTAAGTTCAACCGCTTAAGATTTCTCTGTGTGAGAGTCTTTATGTGTTGAAATATATAAAAGAGGAAAATCTCAATTGAGCATTGTTCTTCAATCACAATCTGAAGATGCTCATTTCTTTGGATTTTCAAGCAAAAACCCTTGAGATAGATTTAAAGTGGTATCTAACCTCTCAAGTGGTATCTATTTCTTTTGGGTTCCTCGTTAACCCGTTTAGGCAAATTGTTGGATTCTTCAAGAGAATCATGTTTAAACTTGCAAAGCCTAATAAAATGAGGAGTGAGTTATTTGAATTATTCATTTGAAACTCATTCAAATATTTCAAATAAACCGTGTGATACCCTTCTTTGTTTTTATTGCTTATCACATGGGTCATTTGCTTTTGATACCCTTCCTTCGTTGTCTTTCATGCATATCTTTACAAGTGGTATCCATAATTGCAAGTGTTTATTCTTCCTTCAAAGTGGTATTCAAAATCCCGAATATGGTCTCTTTTCGAGTTTTTCTTCTTTTGGTATAAGGCCATATTTCAAATGAAAACTTGTTTTATTCCTTGTATATCCTTTTCATTTGGGATTTCATTGCTTATCCTTTTAAGTGGAATCTAAAATTTAAAATTCCAATCCAAGGTCATAAGTATGCATTTCAATTCTTGTATGACCTTCATTTAAAAGAAATGATTTAAATGCCAAAAGGGAGAATAATTGAATATTTAAAAGGGAAAAAGGGGGAGAAGGATTAAGTTAAATGTTTAAATGCCAAAAAGGGGAATGTATTTCAAGTTAATCTTTTAGTTTTTCCATTTTTGGTGCTTAATGCCAAAAGGGGGAGAATTAGGAAGCTTAATGTCATTTGGTTTAAAAAGTAAGCTTAATATGATTAAGGGGGAGAATTAATATGCATATGTGTTCAATTATTTGGTTTAAAAAGTAAGCTTAATATGCATATGTGTTCAATTATTTGGTTTAAAAAGTAAGCTTAATATGCATATGTGTTCAATTATTTGGTTTAAAAAGTAAGCTTAATATGATTAAGGGGGAGAATTAATATGCATATGTGTTCAATTAGTTCTAAATTCTCTTCAACATGTTAGTTTTAATCCAAATATGCTCATTAAGCTTGGATTTGTCATTAATCACCAAAAAGGGGGAGATTGTAAGTTCAACCATCATTAGTTATGGTTTTGGTGTTAATGACAAATCTAACCTATTGTTAATGACAAATCTAGTATTAAGATTATCCCCTAATGCGATATTATTATTAATGACAAATCTTGTATCGAGACTAACTTGTTTATTTAGAATATCTTTGGTTAGTCTCATCGCATTGAAAAATGGAAAACCCAAGGTATGTATGCGTATTCATCGTAGTATTATTTGCGTACTTTGGAGTCAAGTTAAAGTATGGATATCCCCGTTAACTTAACCACAAAATGTGCATCATGTTTCCCAATCCATATATTACATGGATGCACATATTTAGGGGGAGTTCACACTCTAACTTGAAGAGTCAATTTAAATGATAATTTAAATTGAGTTCATTTGTCTTGTTAATCATTAAAGAACACTTCATCATGTGTTGATGGTGTTTTGTGATTAATTAAGGACAAATGGATAGCTCTAAAGTATAATCAAGCATGTGTTGCATTATTATACTTAAGACACACATACAATCATTTCAATTGATTTAGGTTGTGCTCAATTGATCTAAAGGCATCCATTATGTATTAATGGAGTGCGAAAGATAATTGAGACAACCATGCATCTTGGACTAACAAGTTTTATGAGTTGTGATTGAGTTAGGTCCAAAGATGGATGAGATGATTGAGAATGGGACAAGAACGACATCATGAGTTGATGGGCGTCAAGGATGGATCCCGAAGAAAAGAAGAGTGATAATCCCGGGGGAGCTTAAGTGAAGATTATAAAGGCCCCAAAGGTGATTGTTTGCGCGGCGGCGAAGGTATAACTAGATAGGCTAAGGACTTTTGTAGTCTTTGAGTCTAGTTCTTTTATCGCCGTTCTATTAAGAGGGGCTGCCTTTTTGCTTGAGCTTCATCATGTGTTGGTGATCTCAATCCGCGTTCACTCAAGCTCAAATCTTATTTGATTTGGTGTTTGCATATGGGTTAACCATTTGGCATGTGTTGCAAATGTGTTAAACCTATGCTTGGTTGTTTTACATTATGCTCTGATTTGCATGTGTTGCAAAGATGAAAGAGTATATGCATTTGGTTTTCACGTGTTGCTTTGATTTGCATGTGTTGCAAATAGGATAAGCAAATGTGTTGGCATTTGCGTGAAGTTCACCTTTGCATGTGTTGCAAATGTTGAAGCTTCATGTTTTGGTTCGCAAAACAAATCTTTCTAAAACCGTGTGGTTGCTTGGAGCTAAGTTTTGCATGTGTTGCAAAAGGAGAGAGCTCAAGCATGTTTTAGTGGTTGTGTGGTTGTATGGAGCTAGAGGCTTGCATGTGTTGCGAGTAAAGAGCTCATACATGAGAATGTGTTTAATGTGTTATTTGCAAGTTCGTTGTGCGAATAAACTGAGGTTTATGAGTCCGGAATCCCGAGAGCATGTGAGTAGGGCTTGCAACGGGTGTTGGCAAGTTGACTGGGTATCGTGTTGACCTTCACATGGCTAGGGGGATTAATCTCATAAACTCGAGGTTGATTTGCTTAATACGTTTTGCAAATAGATTTTGAGTTGACGGCGAAATGTGTTTTCGCTAATTGGAGTTATGGTTTGCAAATGTGTTTTGCAAACGAACTTTGAAGTTATGTGTTTCGATCCTAGAGCATGTGTTGGCATTTGCAAATGTGTTTTGCAAAGTGTCGGGGTCATGTGTTGATCCTTACATGGCTAGAGGGTTGAATGCGTAAGTTCGGGTTCGATTGCGAAATGTGTTTTCGTGAATTTGGATGAATTCTTTGAGCATGAGCTAATGTAGTGCAAATGTGTTTTGCACGGGTGTTTGATCATGTGTTGATCACCTAGAAGCTCAAAGAATGGTTTTTGGTTTGTCGGAGAAGAGTTTGCGCAAAAATTAGAAGTTTTCTCGGTCTTGGCGGTTGGGCCGTGGCTTGGTGATGACCGGCTTTGGGCGGTTGGACCGCCCAGTCCGGCCGGACCGGCCGTGTGTGGTGCAACCGCCACCCGTCGCGCGGTTGAGTTTTTTTTTTGGGCGGTGCAACCGGTTGAAGGGCGGTGTGACCGCCGAGGTTGGTGCAACCTGGCGTGGCGTCTGGCTGCTTGCGGTCTGGCTGGCGTGGGCGGTCGGCCGCCCGGTCCGTCGGACCGCCGAAGCGTAACGGCCCCAGCGGCTTGATTTTTCCGTAGCTTCGCATTTTCGGTGTTTTGCTGATTTTGTGCGGCGGTCGGATCGGAGGTAGTCTTGGTCGGACCGGCCGTGATCGCGACCGGGTGAATGCATGCGCGGCCGTGGTAACGGTCGGTTTTTCGACCGTTGGATTGTGAGGACGGTCGGACGGCCGAGGTCTTGGTCGGACCGGAATTCCTCTGATTCTGCCCGTTTGGAGCCCAAACGGCTAGTTTCTTTGGTGGAGACTATAAATACCCCCTTGGGGGGCTTGGGCTTGTTGTTGTTGCTGTGTTTGAGTATTTGGGAGAGGTGTTGCATGTGTTGCACACTCTCATTTGATTCTTGAGCCTAAGAGTGAACTAATTGCATGTGTTGCAATTAGAAGTGGTTTGAGTGAGCTCTTGTGCATGTGTTGCACTTGAGTGAGGTCCTTGTATATGTGTTGCACTTGGTGATCGCTGGAACGCATTCGTTGTGCTCGGTGAAGTTCAAGCGGAGGAGCGGCCTATTCTCTTGGAGGTTGCCGACTCCTAGGCAGCGTGGCGTCGTCTGTGTGGAGCTCTCAAGGTGTGAGAAGCCCCGGCAAGTTTGTGAAGGTTCGGGTTGAGCCTACGCGCAAGCGTGAAAAACCACACTAGTGGAAAGAGGCGGGTGCTCGAGCGGGAGCCGGTCCGAGTCATTGGGCTTGCCTCAACGTGGACTAGGGGAGACCGGCAAGTCTCCGAACACCACGAAAAAAGTCGTTTGTCTCTTGTCTCCTTTACTTTCAAGTAATTACATTTATTGTATATTCATGATTGCTTGACTTAGAATTGCTTAGTATTATTTGTTAGATCAATTTAGCAATTCATACATAGAGACATAAATTAGTTAGTGCACTAGTGAGCCTAGTTGATTTAGGCTTTAATTGTCAAAACCTAGATTATCGCTTCCGCATTTATATTTGAGTAGGTTTTGACTTAGGGGTGTATTAGAGCGAATTGTTTAGCAAGAGATCGAATTTTGTAAATCGCCTATTCACCCCCCCCTCTAGTCGCATCCTCGACCCTACAGACGACGGCGGAAACTAGAGACGTCGGCTCTACACGTTGAACAACGGAAATAAAGCAAACAAAGGACTTCGATAAGAGCAAAAGAAATAGATAGCAAAACAAATAAACTCTTTATAAGAAACAGGAATTGCTCTTTATGAATTTATTAATCTTATTTTACGAATTCAAGACATAAAAATAGTTTAGATTAAATAGAATTAATCATTAGTTGCAAGTTTTATACTTTAATATTCATAATATGAGTTTCTGCCAATTCTTATTACTTACAGGTTTTGCTCTATTAGGATTCAGATTCCAAGCAAGATGAAATAAGAATATTTTCTTAGATTGCTGCAGATTATATCTTAAAGATCAATTCTAGGCTATTCTTTACTAAATTCAAATTTAGATGAGCTGCTTTGCGAGTTAATGAATAGGCTTAAACAATCACATTGGACTATGAGCGATTAGTTCTTTATCTTTAATTGATTTTGCTTAGAATTAGTTTTACGCAAGTTAAATCTATTGATTTAGGCTACTGGCTTAATTTACATGATACTTGAGAAGGTTTTGGTGATACAAATATCTTAACTACAGGTTTACTCATTTGCAACTACAGCTCGTTTATTCATATTACGCACTTATGTAATGTGAATACTTAGTGTTATTAAGCTAATAGAATTAATATGCAATTCACAGTGAAATGAGATTATCTTTTCGTATTTGGGTAGGCTATACTTTGAAGAACATTACTAAACTAGTTCCATAAGTTTTAGGATTTTGGGCGAGGCTATAATCTTATCGCTAAAATGGTTCATGTTATACTTAAAGACTACTATTCAAAATCGGCAAGAAAGGTGAAATGAAAGATTAACGCGTAATGGTTTTAAGCTATTTGGATTAATATGCAAACCTTAATGAAATAAGATTCTTTTTATGGAATATGGTAGTATGAACTTTGTACAGTGTTTCTAAATGAGTTTTACTGATTTCGGTATTTAAACGAGTTATTTTATCTATCGCTAAAATAGCCTAAATGATCACATTGGTAACGATAAATCGGCCAAGATTCAAAGTTAGTTTCTGACTAACCTATACATGATTCTGGATTCATTTTTCATGCATTAACAGAATACCATCCTAGGAATGTTTTAAAGTTGGTTTGGCATTGTTTTGACTTAAACTGCAATAGGTTTTCTATTTGATTATCGTTACATTTGACATTTCTTTATGATAAAAGAATTCAAGTTAAACTTTATTCCAAATATTTTTACATATATATGTCCTCACTGTTTTTAGGAACTTAATATAAATTACTTTATCATTTTGTGAGCCATTATGCTATTGTTTTGTTAATAGCCATAACAAGGTTAATTAATGATTATGAAGCAAATAATTTAAACATGGTTCACAGTTCGAATATTTCTGCATATTTGAATATCTCAGGGTCAGATTCACATATAAGAATTTATTTTATCATGTTATAATTTACTATGCATAGATTTGCATTAAAGACCATAATGGGATACTAACCAAAGTTTAATTCGAATAATAATTCTGTAGTTCAGGAATTAAATACTTTTGCATATTTGGATTCTTCTTGATTTTAGATGAATATAGGAATTTGTTCCACTGGAATTGAATTAAAATTACAGAAGATATTCAAGTCTCAATTATCAATCAGCTGGAAATTGCTAGAAAAAGGAAAATACGCTTTGCTGAGAGGAAGGCGCCTTTTGAATCTAGTCTTCTTCCACCTCAGGAGCTTCTGACCCATTGGCCCCATTGCGTAGAGACAGAAAAACAGGGCACGGCTAGGGCTCGGCGGCGACGGCTCTACGGTGGTTCTCCGGGACGGCGAGGGCACAGCGAGCTGAAGCACGACGAGGCGCAACCGGTGGTGGAAGCCCTTCGGTCGAAGACGAAGCAGGGAGGCGCGCCATCGAGCTCAAGCGGCGGCCATGGCGGTGACCAGGCGAGGAAGATGACCAGGGCGATTCCGGCTTGAATCGGCAGCCTTGTGAGCATCAGGGAGTCGAGATGATTCCATTTTTGAGGTTGGTTCGGTGGAAGAGTATCCGAGCTGAGCTCCCACCGACGGCCATTCATGGAGGAAGAGGGCGCACGGCAGCAGCAGCTTCTTGCATGTGGGAGACCAAATCTTTTTGCTGGAGTTTGATCACTAGAAGGTATAGATGGTGTATCTGGAAGGAATTTGGAAATAAGTCGCTCTATCTCTCGAATTGATTTCGGATCAGAGCTCTGAAGCTTGGCAATGGCGGCAAGGAACGACGGCATTCCTGCGCTGGCTTGAGGGGAAAAGGGAAGAAGTGAGGGGAAGTAGAGCACTGCGTCTGGTGGTCTCTGAGGCGCAATGTATGGTTTGGTAGTGGGCTGAGCTCGCAGTGGAGGTGGGACGCGCGGCAGCAATCGCCTTGCTTCTGCAGCGGGAGGACGGGCGTTGGCAGGGAAGAATTAATGACGAGCTTAGTGCGCTGCGAGAGTCTCAAGGCTGAATTCGTGCGGTGATGAGGGAAGTGATGCTGAGGACACGACTGATCAACGGGGCAATACATTGAATGGAGCTGGTCAAGCAGCGCTGGACTCAGGAGACTTCCGCTCGGTCGCAAGAACAGAGAAAAGGATTTGCTTCGGGGCTTTACTAGCTGGAGGAAGGAGACAACGTGAGGGTGAGGCTGCCGAGTGGGCCTGAACGAAGATGAGGACCCCCATGTCAGTCGGAGAAACTGGGGAAATCTAGCGAAAATAGGAAATGAGCTACGGCTTCGGTCCACCAGTCAGTGAGGCGTGCAAGCTACAGTGGCGACTAGATAATGGTTGTTGCAATTTGTACATGCATCCGATTATTTTGATCACAAGTTCAATTAGTTTAAAAGTAGTTTTAGCTCTTTTGAAATATTCTAGAAATTTTTATGTAGAGAGAATAAGATATGTAGTTTCCATTTCCTTTGGTTTCGCTCAATTCGCTACTTTAGTTTTCATACAATAATTCCTTAAATTTAACTAGTTTTCAAAATGATTTTGAATTTTTCCTTGAGAGAAATTGAAGTCCATTATTTTTCAATTTTTTTTTCATAAGGATTTGAGCTAAGAATGTTTCTGTAAAATTTTCAGCTCAAAGTATGGTTCCGTTATTTTATAAAAATTCTGACATATCAATTTTCAGATTTTCATAGTTTCTGTTTCTAAATTTGGAAAAGCCTTAAACCACATTATTAATTTATAATATTTTTACCAGAGGTAGATATTGCATTGAGGTTTTCATGATAATTTTTACAGCTCCAAATAAGATTTATAAATATTTTATAAATTCGACAATACATTATTTTGATTTAAAATTATCTTTTCCTTTTATCTCTTCATTTCTTTATGCATAACATTTCAATTGCTGGCTAAAATGATTTAATTGAATGATCAGGGTTCTCATGGCAATTTTCCAAATTTTTACTTTTTACATTTTTGCCTTTTTACCATTATCCATTCATTAATTCTCTTTATTTGATTTTTCATGCAATGCAAAACTCCAAAGGAAATCCAAATAAAACCAATAATGTCAAGAAACTCAGAAATAAATATTTTCAAATTTAAAATATTTATTTTTACTTTATTAAATTTTTGAGATGTTACAGTTGTTTCTCTTCTGTTGGGTTTTCGTGCCTTTTATTTGATTTGCTCGCAGCGCTGCTTTTTGCTCAAAAAAAACATGCACTGCAGCAGCTTTTAGTTCTTGTTGAGCCCATCGACAATGCTAATGATAAATATGGTGATTCTTTTTTATTGTGAACATAAGTAATGGATAGTTGGTCCTGGACTTGGGCAAATCAACAAAAGCATGCATTGTAATTACTGAAAACAGAAGTCTCCTTTTGTGACCTTTTTTTAAAAAAAAAACTGACGTCCTTTTGTGACTTTTGTTCATTGAAGAATATGTGGTTTATACTTCACAAATGTTTTAGGCTTTTAGCTATTTCCTTTTGCAATATATGCTTATTTTTTTTAGATAAAGGATATATTTTGCAATATATGCTTATTAAGTTGCTCCATGTACCTATTGCATGCTTACCCATCCCAGAAATTAAAACCACACTTTGAACTCTCCATTTTCCTTTCATGGAAAGTCAGCAGTGTATTTCTACGGTGTTTATTGAAAAAAAAGGATTATTCTGTATTTTATAGTTTATTACGCGGAAGTCGAGACGGCCGATGCAGAATATGAAGCAACGGTGCAACGGGAGGTGGCTGCGGATCCGGGGCGTGCGGAGGACACAGGAGCGGCGGAATCCGCCGTGTGCAGAGGACGGCGCCGACGCGTGATGAAGCCGACGGCGCAGATAAAAAAAACCCAGAAGCATGCGGCTTGCTCTGATACTACTTATTAGGGTTCGTAGACCAAGCACACGCACAAAAGGGAGACATAAGATTTTATGTGGAAAACCTTTGCAGAAAAAACCACCGGAGACTATAGCCAATTAGGATTCCAAAATTGTAGAAGATAAGGTATCCAAAGATATGATAAATTAAGATTTAAGGCATCCGCTGATTATCCTAACAATTTGTTTCAAGAGAAAACGAGGAATCAGATGTGTGCAATTGAATGTACTCCATACAGTGGGTGTCTCCCAATTGACTGCACTTACACAATTCGTAATATACCACTAGTCTTTGTATTACTGTTACATTCAGAAGTGAATCTTACCTAGCTGGGCGAAGCAGGACGAAGAATGCACCCAGAGTCGCCGAAGCCATCTTAATCGTACGAATTCAAAAGGAACACGGGTAGAAATGGAAATTAATATAGGAGTACACAAGAACAATTAAGATACATGGAAGCTGAAAATGGAGACCGCCTTGGCCCGGTTTGGATTATCGGCAAGCTGAAAATGGAAGCTCCTAGAACCTCTTCAAGACGGGTCGGTTTGGATTATCGGCAAGCTGGGCCCGCAAGTCTTCCACAAAGTCGTCCTTGTAGTCGTCGTTGTCCAGCATAAATTCCTTGAGGCTTGGGAGCAATTGCAGCCCAGAAAACAACCCAGTGTTGGTTTCTGAAGGCCAACCGTAAAACTGCAGCAGCTCAAGCTTAGGCGTTGCTCCTACTTCATACTCCACCGACTTGAGGTCACCTAGGAGACCCAGCTCCAGCACAGCCAGACTCGGGAACGCCTCCCGACGGAAATTGAAACGGAGCTCTTCACCCTGGAAAGACTTCTTCCAAAGACGCAGGATGGTCAGGTTGGGCAGCTTGCCAAGGACTTCTATGGTGGCACTGAGCTCTGATATCCTTGTGCTACTCAGCGACAGCTTCACAAGATTCTGGAGCTCCTTGATCCATTCCGGCAATTTGACCAGGTTGCCGTACAACTTGAGGCTCTGCAGGCTTTTAGGAGGTGAGGACACTCCATCCAAACATTCATATAAACCTGGTTCCCCAACTGACCGCACTAGCAATGATTCCAGACGGCTGAGAGCGACAAGGGCTGAACAAAACTCTTGACAATTTCTCTTGTTAATGCCGGTCACTCCTAACTTGCGCAACCGGGTGAGCATCTTGATGTCCTGTAGGACGGCCTTCCCATGTGCGACGTCCACGATACCCATTGTGTGCAGGGCTTGCAGCTTCCGGACCCCTCTTGGCAATACAACACCACCTGGAGTTTTGTGCGCCACAACTAAAGGGAACCAGAAGTAGCAACATGAAGTGCATACATCACGCCTGTTCACGTCGCCATCCATATCCAACGCCGATTTCAGAAGCTCAGGTGCACAACAAAATGAACAAAATAGCAACGAAAATAAAGTCAAAAGGCATGGCGTGTTCCTCAATAGCTTCGGCAGTTCTTCCAATTCTCCATAAAATCCAGCATCAGCACCTCCTAGCCCCCCAGCACGAATATTCTGTAGCTTCCTAAGCTTGATGATGGTCTTTGGCAGATTGATTATCCATGTACCTGTAATATCTAGTGTCTGGAGTTGCCTAAGGTTACCTAGAGAATCTGGCAGGTGAGAAATATTATCACATCCTCTAAGAGAAAGGTATCTTAGATGAAGAAGCTTCCCAATATGCTCAAGGTGATGATCAACTAGACCCGACGTGCCTTCTAAGTCTAGCACCCGCAGCAATCTCATCTTGTTAGAAATGAAAAATGGCCTCCACTTCCCAAACACTGTTAGTGATCGTATTCGGGCCACATCCACTATGCTCTCAAACTCACTCTGATCACCCTCCCAACTGCTGCTTATAGCAAGATGACGAATTGTGCCCTGGCTGTTTAAGCCACAACCTTCTTCCAGTCTAAAAACAAGATTTTCTTCCATTGACTTTGAGATGCCGAATTCACGAATGAGATCGTGGACTTGGAAGGAGTCAATTCCTTTTCTACTCCAACGTGATTGTTGAGATGGTAGTATCATGCTCCTGTCAATGAGTTCCATGAAGTAGCTATCCGCTATTTCCTCCACGGACTTGTGACGGATCTCCCTTGAGTAACCCTCTGCAGTCCACCTCTGCACCAGGCGTCTCCGGCTAACCTTGTGGTCTTCAGGAAAGATGGACAGATACAAGAAACAAGGCTTAAGATGGTAAGGTAAACCATCGTAGCTTTTATCAAGGATGGTTCTTATGGTCCCAAGCGCTGGATTCATCTCCAACTCAGCACTAATATGCTCATTGAACTTCCTCCACTCCATGGCGGTTTTTGGTTGGTTTGCCAAGAAGCCACCTATGGTTACTATTGCAAGGGGAAGTCCATTGCACTTCTTTAAAATCAGTTTCGCTTCTTCTGCCAGTTCAGGATATCGCACATCCAAATCTACGGCCTCCTTAAATACCTGCAATTGGTACAATTTAAGTTTCTTTAGTACTCTAAAAATGTAATAGTTAAAGTGACTATGGTACGATTGTTTATCTTGAATACGGTTTACTACCACATTTTACTTGTTCTGTTGTTGAACAGATGGGAACTAGAAGTGGAAGATTTTTTGTTTTTACTCCAGGGCAAGTATTTCTAACACACCCAATCATTTTTATTTATTATATTGTATTATTGTATAATCCAAACCGATGATACAATTTACTTTTGCAATGTTATAAATTGTAAATTTAGACAATTTTTGGAAACCACAAATACTTTATTTGGAATCCTAAATATCCAAAATTGAAATTTCTTAACTGTTAGACCTGTACGAACTATAGGTTCCAATATGGACAAGTTCTAAGGCTTACTGATAGCAACATACATGAAATTCTCATCTCCCAATGAAAAGAACTAGTGATGATAAGACTCCTGCTAAAAAATGAGTTGCTCTTTTCTAAAGTACGCAGTCTTAAATAGGGGTGGCAATGGGTATGGAGTGTGTTTGTCCCTGCTACCTCATATACGGATGGAGACGGGAATGCTTCCCCATGCCTGCTCTCTGGTATACCCCGATATGCATTTATATGCACATAGATTGATACATCTACATGTATAAATTATTTTTTTTGACGGAGTACATGTATAAATTATTGATGTTTTGTCTCTAACCTAATATATTTTCGTATAATCTATATTACATAACTCAATTAGTATTATTTTTACTACATCGTATATAAATAAATTGTGTATTTCTACACAACCAATTAATCATATGATAAATTTATAAAATTACCTCAATTTCATTCGAATTAGGTTCTTGTTGGGCCTATTCCCCGTTGAATCTCGAGTTGCCCTGATAGCTAAATAGGGAGTGTGGAGATGGGGATGAGAAGGTGTCCCCGCGGGGAATAACCTCTTGCCATTCCTAGTCTTAAATGTACAACTCTTTTTTCAGGGAAATGTACAACTTTGACTTTGTTATGCATTTTAATTAAGATGGCAGGACTATTCTATAACCGTCAATAGAATATCTAGTATATACCCAGCCCTTCCTATGGGCCAAAAGGCTGTTGGAAAACTTGATGTTTTGCTCAGTGGTTTGGGCCGGCCCAGTTTTGGCCTTTGGATCTCTTGGGTCGGCCCGTTTTGGGTTCGCGTATTAGGAGAGGAAGGGGAAGAAGCTTCGAGGGTTTTCTTTGGGAAGAGGCTTTGAGGGTTTTCTCTGGAGAACGCATCCTTGGCTGCGCTAGCTCTCTTTCCTTTTTGCGGTAACAGCATCCCAGATCTCCTCTTGATTTGGCTAGGGCAGCACCGAGACTCTTGTTGGGCGCTGGCTTATCACCGGCCGGTGCGAGGTTTGTTGGCGCAGGCTATGCTCTTCTCCCCTATATTTGAGCCACTGGTTCTTTTGATGGAAGACACAAGTAAGAACATTAAGTCTTCTTCCTTCCCATCTTGGTTTCCTCTAGTGCTTGCACCCGATCCTGGTTGGTGAGGTTGAACTTCAGATCTTGAATATGGAGTCTGGTGGCTGGGTTTTGGGTTCAGTCTTGTGATTCCAGTCGCTTGGTTGTGTGCATTCGTGCTGGAAGTTTTGGTCCTTGCGGCCGAAACTTTGAGGGAATTGTTGGCTTGAAGGATTTGGTCTTGTGTGGCTATTGGTAAGGCTCAACTTCGCAGTTGGAGTGTCACAATTGCGATTGGGGCATTGTATCTCTGGAACCTATCCTTTCTCCTGTGGCACTTGCAGCGGCATTTGGTTTTCTGGGATAGTAACTTCGATTGCACCTGGCCCTGCTTTCTGAATAGCTTCAATGCTGTTCCCCAGTGAGTATTGTTGAGATTTATCTCAGTTTTTCGGTGCCTTTCTGTTGCTCAATGATGAACATGGGTATGAGGATGAACAGAACATTTATCTCTGTGTTTTAGGCCTTGAACCGTAGTCTTGAATGCTTGGAAGAATTGATTCATTTGCTATCTATATTATACTGGTCTAATAACCTGTTATTGATTACTTCATTCTCTGTCAGCACTTCATATTTTGTGAGCTTCTGCTTGTTTGTGCTATCAGTTTCAGTCTTCTGGTGTTCTGATTCTTGCACAGATTTGTTTTATCAATACATGTGTAATTTAGATAGTTAGCTAAATTCACTTTGGTTTCGTTCATGCTACTGGTATGATTAATATCTGATAAACTAGATTAGTTGTAGCACTGACTGACTGTTGTAGAATCTGCCAAAATTTGTTGATCTGAAAGTATTGTGTTGTTTCGGTTAGCAAGTTTTAATACTGGTTATAAACTGAACTGTATACTTCTTGACAGTAAGATTCTTTATTATGCATTTTAAGGTGGTAAGGGTTCAAGTCCTAATTCATTGAATAAATTGTTAGCCTATTTGTGATTGAGGTGAAGATCCTGATCTTCATTCAAACCCTAAGTCTGAGAGCACAATAGATATTTTTCCTCTCTTTGAGGTAGTAGACATAATTCATATTATGGATGACATAAAATTGCTTAGTATCATCTTGTTTATGTCATTTTGGCTATTTTTGGATTATGTATTCTCACTTATATTGTTAAAAGGAATAATGTATAAAATCTTACTCTTATACTCACATATTTTCCAACAAAGGCAACCTCCAACCTAGGTCAACATTGGTTTAAGATCACAAATCCAACATTCAGTCGAAGAGATATTGTGATTCACAGTTTGTAGATAAAAAAAATCCCATCACGCGCAGTCATTTGTAGTAAATCTCTTATAGTAGTGCAGTAGACACATAAATAGTATGCATTAATACACTGTAGTTTTTAAAAGGTGTAGCTATCCAATATTACTACACAATTCACCTGATGTTACTACATATCTTTTGACAGTCTCTTTGATTCATATGAAAAATAGAGGAAAAATGGAGGAGGAATAGCAACTATCATCCATTTGATTAATAGGAACGGGCAAAGTAAAAATGCTAAATGCATATAAATTTCCTATCCCTTTGGTTCCAAAGGAAAAACATAAGAAAAACAACGTCCACCAAAACCTTTTTTTTGGATCAGGCAAATTCCTGTGTTCCAAACACTCAGTCCTACGAAATTCCTTTGTTTTCCAATCCTCCTTTTTGCACATACGTTCCTATCATATTCCTATATTTTTCTATTACTGCGTTTTTAGAAGTGACCTTCTGTGTTCAATTGCAAATACGATGGAAAAAAACTAAAATATTTCCTATGTGGCCCTGCTACATGCGTTTTAGCTCAATCATATGTTGTCAGGACCAACTCCAAATTATCTCTTTCCAATGATAGGGCAAGTAAAATTGTGCTCCCAACGTAATTTCAAATGAAACAAATGGAGCATGATAATACTCTATCAGTACCTTTTTCGTGAAGAGGTCCTGCGCGTCCTTGAACTCTAGAACTTGAAGCTTGTATATATTTTCTTGTTTCTCTGAACAATGCTTAGCAATATTCTCTTCTCTTGTGGTGACTATGATCCGGCTTGTATTTTTCATTGCATGGAAAATTGGACTTATCAGGTCCCATTCTACGGTAGATGATATGTCATCAAGAACAATCAAGCAGTTCTGTCCATCTAAAAACTTGGCCAACTCCTCAAGTCCCATCGGTGCTAATTTTTTCTTTGTGCTGCCCAACAAACCCTCCATGCCTTTTTTTTCAGAATGTTCTGCATCTAGTTGCTGAACTAAGCTCCTCAGGAGCTCCGCTCTGTTGAAAGGGTGCATGACTTTGACACAAGCACGCTTCTCAAACTTGCAGCAGCTGAGGTATTGGCTTTGGTAGATATCTTTGACTAGAGTGGTTTTCCCAACACCACCCATTCCCCACACCGAGATCACTTGAAATTGTTGGCTAGCTTGATTTGAAATTACATTGTTAATGTCATGTTTTTCTATCTCTCGCCCAATAAGCTCAGATTCCTCCAAAGCAGCCGCCATGCGAGTGAGGCCCTCTCCGATGTTAGTCTTAGTATCTGTTCCATCGTGAGAACCCTAAACACAAGCAAGCAATGATAAGATGCCTGCCTCCAGTTTCCTTACTTTTTTAAAAAAAAGAAGCTAAAAGAAAACAAATTATAAATAACAAATTATATTGGGAGGAGGGGTGTATCCTAAAGTGCCGACTAAAGGAGCGTATAAAATCAATTTCCTCTTAAAATTAGGGTCCAAAAAGTCTAAAAAAAGTAGGGTCCACAAAATTAGAAGCCATGCATTTTTTTCTTTGCTGAAATTAGCTATAGAATATCGTAAATTAGTTATATTTACCCTAGGACACTCCTAATTTACGCTTTTGCCATAGAACACTACACTTTCATAGTTATTTGCCAAAAGATATGTCGACCAATGAAATATAATTTGCCTGTTGAAGAGCAGAGAAAAGGCTAGTGAAAAGCCATTTTTGCCCTTCAATCAGACCTGTTCGTAGTTGGCTCGGTCGGACCCGGTTTTGGGGTATAAGGAGTGCTGGTGCGGTCAGATTCATTAGGGTCAGCTTGGTTGGAACGGGTGCTTTGGGCAAGGGCACCAAATATCATTTCAAAAATCTTCTCTCTCTATTTAACCTGGAAATTATATTATATTGACCGAAATGTCTTCTGGCAAATAACCACAAAAATATAGTGTCCTATGGCAAAGATGCAAATTAAATAAAAGTGCCTTGAGGCAAATGCCACCAATTTGTTATGTCCCGTAGTCGATTTTTGCCTCTCTGTTTGGACATCACTGCTGAATAGCACACAAAATAGTCAATTTTTGCCTTTCTGTTTGGACATCACTGCTGAATAGCACACAAAAGCTATAAGTGAAGCTTCAAATCACATGAAGCTTTGAAGGTAACTTGACAAAATATATTATATTGGCTGAAGTGTCTCTGGCGACTAACCACGAAATTATAGTATCATACGACAAAGACACAACATGGGAGTGTCTTAGGGCAAATGCCATTAATTTGAGATGTTCTATAGCTAAATTTGCTCTTTTCTTTTGGACATCAGTGTTGAATAGGACACAAAAGCAATCAGTGAAGCTTCAAATCACGTCAAGCTTGGAAGGTTAATTTGAGAACTTACAATGCTATCTATATTTGTTCCGTTTAGGATGAGCAAACCCCATCTAAATTTACGTTCATTGCTACTTGCCATACCCTTGCGAATAGCCACGATATGATCCGGAGAAGTTACAAAGCGCGCCAAGCTCGATTGAGCCCTCTACATGGACGGAGCTATAGAGGATTGGACCAAGATTTGTCATTGATACACGGAAGAACTTTGAAAGTATACTTGTCTTGCTTCCTTATGAACCACAAATTTCAAGTATAAATTTTACCATTGGATCAATGCTACAAAAAAAAAATCAAACATATTCATGTAATGCAAACAAATCATTGTCTGAAATAATTTTGAAAGTACTTTGACCTCTCGTGTATATAATTTCTGGACCTAGATTAATACTGGGCTTAATAAAGTGATTAATTAAGAGAGAGAAAGGACTCCCAAGATGGTCAGATGGGGCTTAGTGGTAGGATCCATCAAATTAAGGGTCATTCTTTTTTGAGAATTTCTATGGTATTTTTTCTTAGCAACTCTAAAATATCTGTGTTCGACTTCTAATATATAATAGATAGATTTTGATGGTGTTTTGAGTTGAAATTCAATGATGCAGTGGGTATATTTTTCAATATGAAGTCTCATTATTACCTTCTTGTAGAAAACATAAAGGATCTGATCAGCAGACAACTCCTTGAGCTCTGATACTATGCTTTCTTGCCCTGCACACAAGCTTGCAACTTCAACTTGCGCTGTGGACACTATGATTCGGCTCCCTTTCTTGTTGCTTACGAAGCATGGTTTAACCTGGTCCCATTCTTCAACGGTGGACAGATCATTAAGCACAATCAGGAAACTCTCCTCATTGACATATCTGTTCAACTCCTGAGCCAAATCTCGTTCTGTCTTCTCCGTCTCCAACATAACGTCCACCCCTACGGGTGCGTTAAACTGCTTCACTAAACTTTGGACAAAGACTTTCGGATTGAAAGGGTGCATCACCCTGACCCATGCTCGGCATGGAAATCTCCCTTTTATATTTGGATTCTCGTAGGCCTCCCTGATTGTAGACGTCAGCCCAACATCACCACCTGTTCCCCACACTGCGATCACTCCAAGGTCCTTGTCCTCCCTGTTGATCAGTTGGACAAGATCCACCTTTCGTTTGTACAGCTTCGCGAAACACCTTGCTTCGCCGATGCCAAATATTTCTTGTTCTGCATTGACAATCCTAGCCCGGTCAGCAGAGATGGCAGGCTTGGAGTAGAGATCTTCAAAAAGGTGGTAGCGTGAGTTCCTCGGGTCCATGTCCTCCACTCTGGCCCTCAGCCCCTTCATCTCCTCAGCAATACGGTGCCGCGCTAGCAGTGTGCGGGAAAGGCGCCACCCAGATGGTTTCTCCAAATGAACAGCGAAGTCTTGGAGGCAGTCCTGCACGTCGTAGGCAAGATCGCGGACTTGCTTCACCTTGGTTCTAGGTACCTCGTGCTTGTTCCGCTCCTCATCCGCAGTCCTCAGGAAATTTTGCATCGCTTCTAGCTCTTCTGTGAGGAAAACCAGATCACGTTGGACACCCTGCCGCAATGCGACCTCCTCATCGATGGTGGACTTGGCATTACTTAGCATGCAGTTCAACGCAGCCTTGGCTGCGTCCAGGACCGCCTCCATCACCCCCCCTCTTTCTACCTTGCACGGTGAGTTTGTCAGTAGTATGTGTGGACCAAGACCAAGTGGTTGAGGATGTTATTGCAGCGCGCAGTGTAACACAGACAGACCGATCACCTGTACAAATATATTGGAAGGCAAAGGTCGTCTTCAAAGATACCCAACTCGCTGTTTTAGTGTATCAAAAGCAAGAGAAAATACTTTGGCCTGCAGGCGAATGCTGAATCAATTCTTATCTGCTGCTTTGCTAGCACACTCAAAGGACAGATGCTAAGTTGGTGGCGTGGAATGACTTATTGCTCCGTATTACCCCTTTCCAGTTGTCACAGTGTGATGATGAATTTCGATGGATGTTGTGTCAATCTGGACAATTCTCAGTCAAGTCTTATTACTTGGCGTTGATTAAACGTCTATTCCAAACTTAAATGTGTGTTTATGGAAGTTAAAAACTCCTTTAAAAATCAAAGTTTTTCTGTGGTTCCTTAGAAGAGGGGTCCTACTAATCAAGGACAATTTGGCAAAACGAAATTAGCAAGGTAATACATTATGTTGCTTTTGTCACGAAATTGAGACAAATAGGCATTTGTTCTTTCATTGTCGTTTTGCTCGTATGGTTTGGGGTTTTCTTTATCTAGCTTTTGGCATTGACAGACCCGTGAGTGCTTCCTCTATGTTTGGGAATTGGCTTGTTTCCTTTGATAAGGATCTTAAAAATATTGTGCTTCTGGGTGCTGCTTCCTTGTGTTGGTCTATTTGGCTACATAGGAATGGCATTGTTTTTGAGCGGCAGTCAAACATATCTCCTTTGCAGGTTATATTTGCTATGTCCTATTGGATGTGTACTTGGGCTGTGCTGCAGAAGTCGGAATTGCGTGCTACTCTGGTGCAGGCTATGTGGCGCTTGGTGCGAGTGGCAATGGATTTCTTCTCCCAGGCGTCTGGATGGCGGTCTAGCCTTAGGATTAATAGTTTTTAGAGTGTGTGAGTTTTTTTAAATTTTTTTGTTTTTGGCTGTGTGCTTCTTAAGCAGAGGCCGGGAGTTGCTTTCAAGGGATTGTATCTTCTCGATGTAATGTTCTTGAAATCAATAAAAGCTTCCTTTATCAAAAAAAAATATCTTTGCACTGTTATATCACTTCTAGGCTTCTAGCCCAGGTAATACTGGGATTAATGCGTGTCCGATGAGATCATTTCCTAACACTGGGTTATTTACTACTGGACAGTGGCCATTCTCAGTGTAAGTTTTATGGGAATTTTATTCTTATTAAATGAGATGTTACATAGACAAAAATGATAACATGGCAACAAATTTATGAGGAGAGAGGTGAATTAAGTTTCATAGGGATGAAACCTGGTGTACACGGTTACCGAGTGCTTTGAAACTGGGATGAAACCGCACTGAGAGCGATTTGTTTCATCCCCACATCTTTTCTGGATCACGTGTGGCTACATTGTAGTGTACTAGATATAATTGCAAGTAGCTACACAATTTATATGGCATATTTAATCACAACACCATGCAACAATTAAATGTTATGTCATGCCTGTGAAACTGCAAAATGAAACTGTGCATTGAGAGAGACTAATTCATTCATCAACCCAAACATCTAAATATAACGTGGTACTATTGAAAACCATGTAACGAAACTCTCCACTGAGAATGATCTTAAGATAAAAGTTTTAAGTTAATATCCAAACCCTAAACAAATAGGCGTGCATTACACATGTCGTGCATTTTTATGATTTTTCCATCTCTGTACATTACCATGAATTTTGTTTTTATTTCTTCCTGCTTCTTCACGGCAGACAGAATTGCAGGCCGTGCTGCTTTCTTGTGGCACCGAAGTTAGCTAACTTCATGAAAAGAGAAGAAAACCATCAGAAAATAGGTCAGTTTTTTTTCTCAACGGTACAAAAAAATCGGACATTTCATGAAATGAAGTGAGATTTCCATCAAGGGAGGTAGAAAGAATGGGAGCAACCACCTTCACTTTTCGTTCAACCGTTTGTTCCCAAAATTACATAGAAATTTCCAAAATAACCAGATTTTTTATTTTTTGGTGGGTACCCAACAAAGAAACGAAATTCGAAATCCTGCTCATGCCCAACTAGAGCGTTTCATGCACGTAATCTTTGATGAACGAGGCCCCCGGCCCGTTAAACACACCAGTCAAATGGAAGCAGCAAGACACACATCTCAGGCTAATGAATTCCATGACTAGGATATTCCTAGCCAGCTACCTCGAGGCCGAGCTTGATCCTAATGACAAATCACATCCACGTAGTTGACCTTGTTGGGACCTGTGTGGAGCATCTGAGTTCATCGCTCGATCGAGGTGGCCAGCTTAAGCGAATTAATACTATGAAAAATGCTAGATCCAGATCCATAAGACAATTGAAAATGGAAATGAGATCCTAGATTAGAGAGAACATGCATTGAAAATGAGGAAGCTCAGCTACAAAACCGGGTAAGTTGACTTTTTTTGAAAAGAGAATCTCCAGGGCTGTGATGAGTGTCGAGGAGTCCTGACGTGCAGTGTAGTTTTAGTAGGCAGGCACCTAACACCCAGCGATTTACCCCCAAGATTACCAGCTGGGTAACTAGCGACACAACTTAGCCCGCTGTAAAGACAACTAGCTAGAAAAGCGCGCTACGCTGCGCCGGTTGAATTTCGATAGCATGCGCTCGGAAAAATAAACTTTTTTTATTTTCGCAAAACCACCAACCGGTCAAAAATAGTCCAGAGGGAAAAGGGGAAAAAATTATCAGAGATGACAACCTTCTTTTGTCGAGCCTAATACTCTACGTGTTCACTGAGTTAATACATGTTTGCAAAACCATCTACCGGTGAAAAATAGCCTAGAGGAAAAAGGGCGAAAAATCTTCGATGAATCTGTGTTTTTTTGTGACCAAAACATATTTCCCGGGTTTTTTGGGTGACAAAAACAATTTTTCCGAGTTTTTTTTGTTGCGTTTGTTAAAAAAAAGGGTCATTAGGACGCGCCGTTGAATCCACGGGTCGCTATAAATCTTCAGACGAACCTATATTTTTTTTAAAAAAGACCCGCGGTTATGACCCGTTGGCAAATCCATAAGCTGATATAAACCTTCGATGAATCCGTGTTTTTTTGGTGACGAAAACATTGTTTTTGTTTTTTTGGGTGCTGAAAACATTTTTTTCGTTTTTTTTGTTGCGTTTGTTAAAAAAAATGGGTCGTTAGGACCCACCGGCGAATCCGCGGGATGAAAACATTGTTTTCGTTTTTTTGGGTGCTGAAAATATTTTTTTCGGGTTTTTTTGTTGCGTTTGTTTTAAAAAATGGGTCGTTAGGACCCACCGGCGAATCCGCGGGTCACTATAAATCTGCGGACGAATCTACATTTTTTTTTAAAAAAACCCGCGGTTACGACCCGTTGGCAAATCCATAAGTTGCCATAAACCTTCGATGAATCCGTGTTTTTTTTGTGACGAAAACATTGTTTTCATTTTTTGGAGTCTTGAAAACATTTTTTCGGTTTTTTTTGTTGCGTTTGTTAAAAAAAAATGGGTCGTTAGGACCTCACCGAGAATCATGGGACGAAAACATTGTTTTCATTTTTGGAGTCTTGAAAATATTTTTTCGGGTTTTTTGTTGCGTTTGTTTTAAAAATGGGTCGTTAGGACCCACCGCGAATCCATGGTCACTATAAATCATGGACGAATCTACAATTTTTTTTAAAAAAACCCGCGGTTACGACCCGTTGGCAAATCCATAAGCTGCCATAAACCTTCGATGAATCTTTTTTTTGTGACGAAAATATTTTTTCCGTTTTTTTGGGCGACGAAAACATTTTTTTCGGGTTTTTCTGGTGGCGAAAACAATTTTTCCGGGAAAAACGGCGAAAGGACCTGAACGTAAGAAGCAGGGACTTGTTTGTTATCTTTTTGGACCTGTTCGCTATCCTGAAAAATTAGAAAAGGGCTTGTTCGCGATTTGGACTTAACGGGAGGCTTTTCCGTAAATTACCGGGCCAGGGACCTAAACGCGAAGAAAAAAATTTATTCTCATCTCACAAAAAATCGCGAAGGACCTATACGTAATTTCGAAGAAACGAAGGGGGGTTTTCGCAAAACGGCATGATGACAGGTGGCGCTCCCGTTTCTCTCCTTTTCCTTGCGGTATAATGGGTGTAACCATAAATTACAGACACAGTGTTTTCGGTAATCACTGTTTGTCGTCACCAATGGCTGGATGTCCCTTAGCCTCTTCCCTTCATGATCTGGACCGTCGATCTCCCCTTACTGAAATCGCCGAATCTTTAACATTGGCGCCTACTTCTACTATTCATCTTCCTCCTCCCTGATGTGGAGAGCAGCAGCTGCATTACTGTCCAATGCATTTTAATGAAGGCAACACGGCACCTCGTGGGTGAGGGCTGTATTCTTTTTCTTTCTAGACCTGATACTGCACAGTAGTGGGAGCTGGATTAAAACAGGAGTTTTTTTTTATGAAGACTTGCCAGGATTATATGCGTTCAAGGACTTGGTTGTAATTTTATTTCTTTTAGCGTCCTCAGTCCATGTTTCTAAACATGGGCCTTTTTGTAACGTTTTATTTATTGGGTCCTTTCTGTAAACTGTACGGTGGTTGTATTAACTCTTATGCTGTTAATCCAGAGTTAAGGACCCTCGGGTCTTACTCCCTCCGGTTTTTTAAGTGACGTTTTTAGTTTTTTATGGTCTTGAGATGTGATTTTGATTATTATTTTTATAATTTTATTTTATTATATAATAATAAAAATATTAAATTATGAAAGTATTTTTATTGACAAATCTAATGAAATACATATAACCAATCTATATTGTTTCAAGCATATTACTATCAAACTTTGGAAAGTTTGATGGCACGAATTTTAGGGTGTCTACTTCTATTTCTTTACTTTTCATTTCAAACATTTGATAATTTTCCGATGTCTTCAATGCACACCTTTTATCATTTTTTTCCAATTACTACTCCTCCAGTTGTAAAAAAAAACTTTTTGAATACATGCAATCAAATATTCTAATATTTGGCTATTAATATCTTTTTGGGTGTTTAGTTTGGACACATGAAAATGATACTTGTAGATTTGTCTAAAAAATACGTTTATAACATTATAATTTTGTTAGGTTGTATTGATATATTACAATAAAAATGAGTAGTTAAAGTTTTATTTTGGAGACCATATTGATGTCCAAAACAACTTTCTTTTGTGAGGAGGGGGAGTTGGGCAAGCAAGTTGCAATAACAGAGTGACAACCCTTTGTATTCTTTTGTGGTTTTGGTCAAGAAATTTATGGTCGGTTTTATCAAATATTTATCTCTTGTCGTGGTTACTTCCTCGCCCTTATTTCGGTTCTCTCTATGAGATTCAACTGCTTCATTCTTGATATACCGTATATGCTCATACCATATCTCATGGACTTCGATTAGATCCAAGGGCTGCCGCCATGTAACTTCCTTGCTCGAACAATCCACACTGGGCTTAAATTTTGTAATGCGTTAGTTTATGATGAAAATGGCTCTCTGTGATGCTGATCACAAAAGACTAGCACAAAACTGGCTAATCATCTGCATCGGCAACATTTGTCTTACTACTATATACTGCTGTTCTTTGCTCTCATGCCCAGGGTCGAATTTCTCCAAAATTTTGCCAAAATTTGGTTCCTTTGGTGGGTCCTAAAATACACTTGTCCGAGTTACATTTCAGTAGGGTTCATTTGAAATTTATCCAAAAGATCAAATTTTGTCAAAAAATTCAAATTTTCGTTCAACCGTTTTGTCCCAAAATTACATAGAAATTTCCAAAATAATCAAATTTTGACCAAATTTCATGGGTCCTAGATTAGCGAGAGCATGTGGGATCGATTCCCCAACAAGACTTACGTACAAATCACATCAAGGTTGACCTTGTTGGGACCTGTGTGGAGCATATGAGTTCATCGCTCGATTGAGGTGGCCTGCTTAAGCGAATTAATACTATGCATGGAAAATGCTAGATCGAGATCCATAAGACAATTGAAAATGGAAATGAGATTCTAGATTAGAGAGAACATGCGTTGAAAATGAGGAAGCTCAGCCAAAAAATCGGGTAAGTTGACTTTTTTTGAAAAGAGAATCTCCAGGGCTGTGATGAGTGTCAAGGAGTCCTGACCTGTACTATTAGTTTTAGTAGGTAGATTTCATCAGTAAAATTCTCATCGTATTGAGAACAGCGTTACATCGACGTTGCTGGATTGACCTGAATATAGTAGTGTGTTTTTGCTAGAACGGAGAGAAAAATCTCGTGCCTTCCGATAGCATGCGAGACTTAAAATTTTGAGATCGATGTGCTGTCGCCAGCTTAAGATTGTTAACCCCAAGATTGGTAAGCACACTTATTAGGCTTGAAATCATGAGAATTTCTTCATGGAGCAACAGGTACACAAGCAACATGGTCTGTTTGCTTGCAGGAGCTAATGAACAGCTAGCTATTCCAGTTCTACAGAAGAATGAAGGCACACCTAGAGGAGGGTAAATTGGTGTAAACTAACACCTAAATCTATTTTTTTATTTTTATTAATTCCACAAAATAATAAAAAATAATCAAACTGAAAGGATCTAAGGCTATGAAAGAAAACTAGATTACACAAGCAAGCTGGAAGGCAATTTGCAAAAACTTGAAAAACAAAAACTAGTAGATCGAAATCCATACTGTTTTGTTCCTCAAATTAGAAATATTGAACGCGTATAAAGATCCCTTTATATGAAAACGCAGCCCTCAAATAATCTATCAAAATTTTCTCCCTTTTTCGTCGCTTTCTTTTATTCTCTGTTTTCTTGCTTGCACACTGCCGCTGGAGGAATCTCGCGTGCACGAGGCCCTCACGTCGCGTCGGAAAATGGGAATGCAATGTGGCTGGTAACAAAAAGAATCCTACCCTGAAAATATAAACAAAAACGAGGTTGGGGTTCACCAATGCTATATTCTAGCGCCAACTTACGTCTGCAGAAAAAGGTGGTGCACCAATCCTAACGTTTTCTGATCTTATCGCTAACCTATGGACTAAACATGTTCAGATAGTTCGGGGAGTCGGGACACGAGGTTTAGCGGGAAGTTATCGGGGCTACGTGAAAAACACGAAGTATGGTGATGCTTTAAGAAGAAGGAAGGCCAGTCATTAGGGCAAATTGGTTATTTATCCAATACTGGCTATCGAGGCGGTTTGGAAAACCGCTGCGGTGGCCTAGCTAAGAGGTTTACGTCACACCAAAGTGATGTTAGACGCAAATTCAGACTTGTGGAGCGGATTTGATGTTAATGTAATAGCCGTTTTGAGAAACATATTTGTATAAGTGTAAAACCCGTTAAGAGTGTTGGGTTTCGAGTTAGCCTATGTTAATGTGGATGGTATTCACTTGTAGTATCTAGATTTATGGTTAGGATTGCCTCCACTATATAAAAAGATGTAGTGGGAAGTAAGAATTTGAAGCCTTAGACTAAGACATTAGGAGGTATAGAGTTTCTACAAGATTTTAGTTTTCTTGTGTAGTGTGTGTACTTCTTGGTAGCTTTGCCCTCAGGTGAGAGGCTTTGTAATCCATCCTTATGATTTGAAATGAAATCAAAATTCATCCTTAAGTTTTTACCTCAAATTTTGATCTTCTCCTTACTTTACTCTTGATATTTTATTATGGTTTCTTTCTTGCTTGATCTTGTATTGCCAAGGATAAATCATTAATAGGTGTATCCTCTGTAAATCATTCCCCAAAACTAAATATTTTTGTAGAAACAGAAAGATAAAGTTATGAGCATTTGTGTAACATCCCAAAACTCAATATCAATGATATATAAATGTTTGAATTGCTTTTTGGCTTGCATTTGAGTTTGAATATTTTTCTGAAATTTCTGGATTTTTTGAAATTATCAAAAGCATTTCAAATAACCCAAATACGGGTTATAAAATTTTAAACTCAAAATTCCCAATTGCAGTAAACTCTAGAAATAATTTATTTAAACAAAAAATGCTTCCGTTATTACCTCTTAAAATTTTCATAAAATCTTGAACCTATCTGTTATTTAATAAATAATCAAAAAAAGTAAATTGGATTTTTGAAACAGAGGCAATGTCAGATTTTTATAAAAATAATTAAGCATGATATTGGTCTAAAAATTTTACTATATCATCTCAGCATCTCAGAAACATCCAATAAAATTTTGGAAATAGTTTGATCTCATTTAATGCCTTTAGAAAATCAAAACCAGCAAGAACATAATTGTCAAAAATTGTACATAATTTTGAAAATAGTTTGATCTCATTTAATGCCTTTAGAAAATCAAAACCTAGCAGCCTTGTCAGAATTTTCAAAAATTGTACAGGTATAAACATCACATGAAATTTTAATGGTAACTTAGAAATTATCTCAGGATCCCTCACAAAAAATTTCAAAAATTTATAATACGTTTTGCTAGCTCAATTAAATTCGAGTTCAAATATTGCCAAAAATCCTAACGTGTACTATTCGTTTTAGTCGGTAGATTTCATCAGTTAAAAATCTCATCGTATTGAGAACAGCGTTACATAGACGTTGCTGGATTGACCTGAATATAGTAGAGCCTTCCAATAGGTGTCGGTGGGAAATGGCATGCGAAATCTTAAGATTGTTAACCCCAACGATTGGTAAGCACACTTCACTCTGTCATGGTTCCGAGCTCAGCCGGCAGATTTCGCATGTTTTTAGGCGTGAAATCACGAGAATTTTTTCATGCAGCAACAGGTGCATAAGTTTTGCCTTTATATGGTTTGTTTGCTTGCAGGAGCTGAAGACATACTAGCAATTCCAGTTCTATAGAAGAAAGCTGCAAAGGCACTGTATGCCATATATATCCTCTCTGGTTAGGAGCAATGGAAATGATCGGGATTGTTCCTTTCGGAAAATGGGAATGCAATGTTGCAGGTAACAAAAAGAATCCTACCTTGAAAATATAAACAAAAACGAGGTTAAGGTGTACCAATGCTATCTTCTTCTGCAGCATATATTGCCAAGCGCTCTCACATTTTTTCCTTGTGGTTATCAATCAATAAAGAAAAAGAAATGGAACCATGACAACCATCAATGTACGATACCATGTGTCGTTCGATTTTTGGTATGGGGAATTGATTATCGAGGCTTACAATTTTCGAGCTCCGGCAGCGAGATGTTGGCCGGCAGCGGAGGAGTTGTTGGCAGGATGAGAGGAGGGTCGGGACAAGAGGAGTGCCGTCGGAAAAGTGGAGAAGACAGTTAAAACGTGGGAGAACTCTTGGTGAGTCGAACTGCGCTATTTTTGAAATCAAGCTACCGGGGAGACCCCAGCAGGAAGCCTTTATTAAGCCAAACAAAAGAGACAGAGCTAGCGAGAAGCCAGCCAGACGGGAAGAGAGAAAGAAGGAGGAAGAAGAGAAAAAAGAGAAAAAAGAGAAAAGAGAGGAGAGAAAAGCGAAGGGGGAGGGGGCTTAGGAGAGCCTGGAAGCCCAAGCTAAGAAGGAAGACCTTAGCACATCGGAAAACCTAAACGATTGCAGCCGTAATTCACTAAGTAGCCAACATTTCCAAGAATCAACACAAGCCGGAGAAGACCTAAAGATCTTGTCGTTGCGGCACTTCCAAATGCCCCAGCAAGAGATCATGAAAACATCCATGAAGAAAGGCGAGTGATCAACCATTTGGGCGGCCTCTATTTTTTCAAAAATGGAGCCAGTAGGGGACCATTGGATTTGAAGAGCGTTCCAACATTGAGTGGCGAACGAGCAGCGAAAGAAGAGGTGATCTCTGGATTCTTCAGTCGACTGCCTGCAGAGAACGCAATTGTAGTTGGAATCTGGGAGCGGGCAATTCTTTCTTCGGAGAAGGCTTCTTGTATTTAGGCGATCCCAGCAAAGAAGCCAGCAAAAAATTTGATCTTATTGGAGCACCTGGCCTTCCAGATGGAGCGAATCGGAGCAGGGACTGATATATGATCAAAAACCCTTTTATAATATTTGGCCGGAGCAAAAACACTTGAGTTCCAGATATAATCCCAAACGTCCGGGGTATCAGCCTGAATATTGACATCGTGGATCAACGAATGAAGCTCATGGAGTTCCTGGAAAGCTTGGTCCGATAACGGTAAATGAAAATTAATCGAAACAGCCGGGTTGTGGAAGAAGTTGGCCACATTGGAGCTTCTGTTAATGGCGAAAGAGGCGAGGTGCGGGAAACTGGAGCTGATGTGCAAATTATTCCAGACATCATCCCAAAAAAACACGGTGTCCCCACGACCCACACGGCATTGGGCGATCCCTTTGAATTGATCCAAGAGGCTAAGAACATCTTTCCAGCAAAAGGATCCCCTGGAAGGCGCAGACTGAGGAAGCAAGGATTGATAGTGAGCTAACCACATCAGACTAACCCAGGGGATATCTTCCTTGTTGAAGAAGCTGTGCAAGAATTTTATGAGAAGAGCGTTGTTCTGGGTTCGCAGATTAATAACCCCCAGACCACCATTCTTTTTGGGCTTGCAGACCCTATCCCATTTAACCAAAGATTTACTGAAGCCGTTGATGTCATTTTTCCCCCACAAGCAAATCCTCCTGATTTGGTCAATTCTGTTGATAATCGCCACCGGCAACTTGATGGCAGACATAGAGTAGATCGCCATGGAGGAAACGACCGAGTTGACCAGCTGAAGTCTACCCCCATAAGAAAGTAGGGAGGAGAAGGATGAAATTTTTCGGGAGATCCTATTGACCAGGTTTTCAAAGTCTCTGATCCGCGGCCTGGAAGAACCCATGGGGAGGCCAAGGTAAGTGAAGGGGAAGGATCCAACTTGACACCCAAAAAGAGCAGCAAGAGGCTCAATTTCCGACTGGAGCAAATTAATGGGGAACATAGCCGTTTTGTTGAAATTGATCTTCAGACCAGTGGACGTCGAAAAAGAATGCAGAAGACATTTGAGGGCAAATAGCTCTTGTTGAGAGGCCTTAAGAAAGATGATAGTGTCATCGGCATATTGAATAACAGGGAAGTCATTCTGCTGCGGGATCATTATGGGCAGAGATAAGACCCCAAGATCAGCGGCTCTATTGAGGATAAATTGAAGGAGATCAGCAGCAATAGCAAACAAGAGAGGGGAGATGGGATCCCCTTGCCTGACCCCTCTTTTGCAGCTAAAAGATTGACCCGGAACACCGTTAAGAAGAACTGCCGAAGAAGCAGAACCAAGAATGTCCGCAACCCAGTGAACCCACTTGCATGGGAAGCCCCATGCCTCAAGCATGGCAATAATCGCGTTATGTTCAATGGTATCAAAGGCTTTGGCAAAATCCAGCTTGATAAGCAAAATCTTTCGTTTAGAAAGTTGGCAAAGGTGGATGTATTCAAAAGCCCAGGCAATACAGTGTTGGATGGCTCTACCTTTGATGAACCCGTACTGATTCCTGTGGACCAGCTTGGTGATGACAGAACTGAGCCTGGTGGCAAGGATCTTGGTAATCAACTTGACAATAATGTTGAGGAGGGAGATCGGTCTGAAATCATTGGGAGATTCAGGATTATTGGACTTGGGGATCAAAACAATGAAAGACTGGTTCACAGGCGCAAGGGAGATAGACTCATTGTGAAAATTATGGCACAGATTGTAAACGTCATCTTTAATGACATTCCAACAATTTTTAAAGAAGTGGCCGTTGAAACCATCAGGACCAGGGGCACTGTCAGAGTGAAGATGCTGGACCGATTCGTCAATATCTTGGGAGGAGAAGGGAGAAATGATCCAATCCAGGTCAAGGTTGCCATGGATAAGGTTTCGGAGGTCAAACAGCATGGGTGGGTTCTCCGAAGTACCCATCCTCCCGGAGAAAATATTATAAAGCAGATCAGCTTTGGCATTATGATCATATAAAATATCACCACTGTCTTTGACAAGAGAAGTCACAAGATTTTGACGATATCTTTCCGTAGCTTTACAATGAAAGAATTTAGTATTCTCATCACCAAATTGAGTCCAAAGGATTGAGCAACGATTCCTCCAATAAATATTTTGAAGGTTCATCAGGGTGGACAAGCGGGTTTTGAGGATAGTTCTGAAATTCCACTCCTGATTATGCAAAGGTCTATGTTGCTCAATCTTGTCCAAGATGGCGATGAAACGAGTGCAGTTGAGGGACTGTCTTTTAATCATGGAAAAACTATGCTTCCAATTCTGGAGATTATGCTGAAGCCTGCTGATTTTTCGCCGAAAGTAGGACGTTGAACAGCCGTCCGAAGGGAGCGTCTGATTCCAGGATTGCTGAACAAACTGCATGAAATCCGGATGCTCAAACCAGAAATTCTCGAATCTAAAAACCTTAGCGGTAGGGATGCAAGTTTGAATCTAAGCAATACAGGGAATATGGTCAGACATGGTTCTGGAAAGAGGTCTCCATTGAGTGGCAGGGTAGGACAGAGTCCAGTGGATGGAGGAAAAGCACCAGTCTAATTGCTCCCAGAGGGGACAAGTTTGCATGTTGCTCCAAGTGTACTTCAGACCTTTGAGGGGGATCTCAATCAGGCCAAGCGAAGAGATGATGTTGTCAAAGGTGTGAGCATCATTGATCCTCCCGGCCTGTTACGATCAAGGGGGGATCTGTAAAGGTTGAAGTCACCCAATATAATCCAGTCTCATCGTCTTGAACAGGAAGACTTGAGAGCCAATTGAGAAACTCGTTCTTAAGATTCCCAAAGCAAGGACCATAAACAGAGACAAGAAACCAGGACGCGTTGTTATGGAGAGAGGTGAACTTCACCAGAATAGAAAAAGGGGAGACAAAGATGACCTCCCCCGAGAGAATGGAGCCAACCCACGAAACCAGAATGCCCCCAGAGGCACCACTGGACGGAGAGAAGATGAATTTGTTGAACCGCTTAGGAGCAAAACTTTTAATAGTGGAGTGGTTAAAAGAGTCCATTTTCGTTTCTTGAATGGCAAGAACGGAGCAAGCAGACTCACGGATTTTGAGCCGCAACAAATTGCGTTTGAGCGGATCATTATGCCCCCTAACATTCCAGTTAAGGATAACCCAGTTACGACGGGGTGAATTTGTTTCCATATTAATGACCAAGATTGAAAAACCCAGCCTGAGGATGCAACCAAGCAATCGGCAAAAGATTAACCCAGACCAACATCGGGCAAATAGCAAGGTAGCATGGAGACAGACGCACATAAGAAAAGGCAAAGTCACGGCCCAGAAACAGAGACACAGACATAGTTTGACGGCAACCAAACACTAGGGCACTGTAGCAAAAACGGCAACCGCAGGAGGAGACCCTAAGACCAACACTGGCATGCAACAACTCAGTAGTCTTCATGCCGGGTTTGGATCTTTTAAAAGGATGTCCCTATCCACCTCCTCAGGAGCAAGGCCACAATCTTCAATTCCAACTTTTTGAATGGTTTGAACAGAAATCATAGGCGTCGAGGCTCTTGCTGCATTAACTTCTTCGTCTGAAGGAAAAGGGTGAGGTCTTGCAGAGCAACGGAAGTCAACCCTGGCGCTTGGAGTCTTGAATGGCTTTAGAATCGTAGCAACAGACGGTTGTTTGAACCCTTTATATTTCTCTTGAAGTCTTTTACTCCTTCTGATGCAGGGAGCTAAGCACTGATCGACCGGGACATCAAACCAGATAGACCGCAACTGGTCATTAGGAGATGAATCAGAAAATACTTTCGCCGCTTTTCTTTTCCTTTCATAGACCACAACAATCCTGTCATGGGGGCTGGAAAGCGATTCAGAAATAGGTGGTATGCTACCATTGGAAGGAGGGATAACAGAAGCTTCCTGGGACTGAGGTTCATGCCAAGTAAGACGAAGCAAGTCCCGTGTCTCGGGGAGGTAGTTGGAGTTGAATGGCCTTGGAGGTGGTAAAGATATCCTGTGGAAGCCGGCTTGATCAACGACGCTGAAAAGTTGCTGCAGGGAGTGAATGTTGGGTACCATGACTGTAATCCTTGGAGAGTTGTTGCTGGATTCATTGGCCAAGTCTAGTGTGAAATTTTGAGGTGCAGCAGTACAGGACAGGGCCTCTTCTGGGGGAATAGGATCTACGTGCCAGGATGTCAGATCCACTTCCGCAGAATCACTATTCGTAGCATCTTCATCCGGGAAGATCAGGTCATCTAGTTCTTGCGGCTGCTGGAGGTCTTGGTTGGGGAAGAACATGTTGTGTTGGTTCCAGTTCTGGGCTTGCAGGTTCATCGCCGCCTGGTCCCAGGCAGGATCGCCTTGGGCAGGGACAGGAGGAACAGGCCCCGGATTGTTGTGTTGATTGTCAGGGACCAGCTGGTCTTCATCCGGGTCCTCATCAGGTAGCAGATCAGCTTCAGTGAATTGGTGGAATAGAATGATGACAGGAATCGTCCAGGAGTTAGCAGCGCCTAGGGGACCATAACCGGCTCTAACAACCAGTCGTCGAGGGACGTCTTCAGTATTGTCAAACATACATTGGACGAGGACGTGAGAAAGAGTTCTGGGGTCAGCCCGCCAACGAAGAAGTCGACCAAAGGGAGCACAAGCCTGCTCCAGGTAGGTGGCAGAACGAAGGTCCAAAGGGAATCCAAGCAACATGAACCATCCAATTCTGGCATACGGAGCATTTCTAGCATTCTGAGCGCTATCATGCCGGATGAAATGAACCCGAACGTCCTCAATAAAATGGTCACCAATGCTGATGAGCATGTCGCAGTTAAAGGTACTGGTGAGGTGAAGAAGGCCAATACCCAAGAAGCTTCGCCGAGTGTGAAGCACAGGGAAGCCGAAGTCATCTTCAATGAAAGCTCTAACATGCTGAAGAAAATGATCCAAGTCCTCTGGGGCTAGTTCACCCTCTTGATCAACAGCCATTATCCAGTCGTCATGGAGTCTTGGGGGAGCCCCACTGATATGGATGGACCTTCTATTAATCCGCAAGGGGCCCCCATCATCGACAACAACATGGGGGGGATGAATCTAGCGGCGTCAAATTGAAAATTAGCCATGCGGGAAGGGACGGGGAGCTTCAGACGGAGAGGAGGGCGGAGCCGATGGGACAAAAGAGAGGAAGGGAGGTGAAGCTCGGACTGCCGGGAAGCCGAAAAGCCAACTTTTACGCAAGGCCCGATTATCGATGGTAAGCGAGGGGGGGAAGTCGAGATTACCCTCAATCAGGAATCCAAAAGAGCGATCGGTGATGGCAGCGGGCGATCGTGCGGTCAGGAGAGAAGCAAAGGAAGCATCTAAGTGCTGAGAAAAATGCGGCCAATGCAGCGTCAAGGGTGAGCGAGCGAAAACAGTTAGGGCTAGTGTCGGGAGGAAATTTTTTAGGCAAGCTGATGGCAGAGGAGCTGGGCTTAGTCCCAAGACCATTAGCCCAGACAATCTTCTGACGACCCATTAAGACAATGTCAGTGCAAGTGTTGGGAACCTCCAAGATCTTTTGGTTCTGATTAGAAATGATATGGGATGAACCAGCCGAATTTGAATTCAAAATCGAGTTAAAACGGAGCGGAGATGAACAGGGGAGCTTGATAGATTGGATGCAAGAGCCAATCAGAAAGGGAGTGAACGAGTGAAGAGTATGATGATGCTTCAATATCGGGCAAGAAAAACTGCCAATGGAAACGAAATTTGAGCCGAATCCACTGGTGGAGCACTGCACAGAGCATTGAGGAATCAAGAATGAAACTTTTTTCGCCAGCCTTCGGGTGTCACGGATCCCCTGATGGGCAGGCCGAGATAGCTGACCAGAAGCAGAAGAGCAGCACTGAGCAGCCTTGGTGGCTTGAATAAACCTTTCTTTATCAGCACGCCAGTGATGATCAAACTCCCTCCAGGGGAAGAAATATACATCTGCATGTTGAGAAGTGATTCTTTTGATCGCACAGAGATGACGGCCCACCAAGCCATTAGCAACTGAGATGCGGAAGTGATGGCCAGCGACGTTACGAACATGAAAGCCATCCGGAGATCCACCCAGAATGGAGCAAAGCGCCAGCGCCACTGAAGAGCGATTCAGTTTGAAAGAGTGCCTTCTGAGGAAAACCAGAAGAAAGAATGAACCACCCGGAGATGACGCAGCATGGTGGACGGGAGAATTGAATTTCTTGAGAAGAGCCTCCTGAAAACGAGAACCAGCTTCAAAGTCTAAGCCAACCTCCTCAACGTAGGGACGAAGATCACTGAACACAGAAGGGGGCAGAGAGGAAGGAGGACGAACAGCAGCCTTCACAGTCTTTTTAGGAAGTCGCCAGTTGCCCAGCTCCTCAGAAGACCAAGAGTCGAACTCTTTAAGCCAGTTCGGTCCACCGTCCCTCCAGAGAAAGAAAGAGAGATCAAAAGAGTCCGCAAGAACTCTGCGAAGGCGAAGAACCAAGAGAGCGACTTTCTTAGAAGCCACCGAGAAACGGAAATGGTTGCAAGAGGCCTGCCAAACATGGAAACCCGCCGGGGCACCCCCCAAGACTGAATGCAGGGTGGAAGCAACCGAGCGAGGATCAAGGCGAAAGGAGAACCGCTTTAAGACCACGAGGAGGAAGAAGGAACCTTGAGGGGAGGAGGAAGCGTGATGAACAGGCGAGCAGGCGGAGCGGAGGACCCAGGATCGGAAGTAGGGACCCAGCGAAGGAGACCACTAAAGAGGAGAGGCGGGTTGCACCAGGGAGAAGAGCGAGGGATCTCTTGGGGAGGCCATCCCGAACCGCCGGTGTAAGATAGTTGTTAGCCTTCCCCGATGACCACAATGTTGCCGAGGAAGAGGTAAGAAAGGAGCTTGTCGAACTGCGCTATTGGGCCCATGGCTGTGGGCTGCAGCCTGTAGCATTTTTTTCTCTTTTTTTTTTTCCTTTTCTATTATCTATATTCGGTTTTACTCAAAAACGTCTCAAAAATTCGGTTTTTCAAAAAATTCAAAAAGTCTAGATCATACTCTGACAGATGTTCAATGAGGTAAGCATCTTATCCTTTCCTTCAATGGTATTGGTGCAGCCAATCTCCGTGCTAAAACTTGCATTTCTTCCTCCTATATATGGCGATGCAGGGAGCAAGAACTGCAATTGAACCAAAATTGAACGAAAACAAAGAGCCCCTGCAAATATCGCTGAATCCCTCGATTTTTGAAGCAAGGGAGCAACCGAGGTTGCGGTGAGTCCCTCTACTTTTGAAGCGAGGGAGCAACTAGGGTTGCGGTGAGTTTTCCTGCAAATCAGATGGGACATTTACTCGATGCGGCTGAATTTCCTTTGTTAGAACTCAAAAGGTGATGCCATAGTGATTCAAGGGTACAATTTCATCATAGATACGAAGATACATAAACTCCGCCATGTTAGATAATAAAGAGCTGCAAATGAAACAAAATTCACATTCCTCTGCTTCTTGTGGTTTTGTTTTCCAGAATGCACTTTGCAATGGATATATGTGTTCTCCTCAATGTTGTTATTATACTGAGAGCGTATACGTGGCAAAGGCAAGAAGAATATTGTTTTCATAAAAAAAAAAAGTGCATAAATTATAATTCCATCGCATCATGGCAAGGGAAATACGAACTGATTTTTACTAGGTGAAGCAACTATGAACGTTAATACATACCACTCACAAGTCACAACTCACAACCGATTCAAACTCGGTCATTCAATCAACACGATAATGGTACAGTACAATTTAGTATATTTAAGTAGTCTTTCTGATACAGTTTATTGAATGGAAACCATTTCAGTCTCCCATTAGGAGACAATCAAATATAAGAACCCGATCAGCCTAAAAATGGATTTCAGTTTTTCTCCTCTATCTCAAAAATTTTATTTTCGGATTTGCTCAAATACGTCTCACAAATTCGTTTTTTTAAGATTTCATGGCAGATGTCAAAAGCCATTAATACTAATTTCAGGGAACTAATTTTGGATAATTTTTTTCCAGATTTCTCAATTTTTTTGAATTTGAATTGAACCGGTTTACCGAACATTTTTGCTTATCGAGCCGGAGCGATGCGGTCGAAAATCACAATTTTTGAGCAATTTTCGTTGATATTGCAAACCCTATTCGGACGGCAAGAAACGAGCAGGACATCCAAACGGTGCCATGGCATCATGGAAATGGAGTTCTTCAACCGAAAGCCATTACAACAAATGCAGTGGGGAAAGCAAGGGAGTATAGGAAGAGAGATTCACAACAAGCAAACAGTAGTCCCGGACTTCCAAGCTCAGTCCACCTTTAAAATGGGTTGCTTTGGATTCTGAGCAAGCAAGTCCCGCACGTAGTCGTTGAATTTGTCCGCTTTTTTGCTGGCTTCCTCGTATCTTTCTTCACTAGTCTTGGAACCAAGAGCTTCCCATTCAGCCAGACTCAATGTAAACGAAACATTGAGCCGGACTTCCTTGATGCTTGGGAGAAATTCTAGCCCAGAAAAGTCAATTTCCTTTTCTCCAACATAACCCCTGACATGCAGCAGCTCAAGTTTGGGCATTGCTCCTTGGTCAAACTTCACCGATTTGATGTCCCGCAATTCAAGATGTGATGATGGAGCATCACAAGGCTTCTGAAACCCTCGTTGGGGAAACGGAGGACTTCACCCTGGAACGACTTATTCCACATACCCAGAATGGCTAGGCTTGGTAGATCCCCAAGGACTTGCATAGCGGCATCGTGCTCCAATAGCATAGTGCTCCGTAGCTTCAGCTTCACGAGATTTTTGAGGCCCTGGATCCATTCCGGCAATTTGACCAGGTTACCGTACAACTTGAGGCTCTGCAGGTTTTTGGGAGGCGATGACCCTCCATCCAAACAGCCAGACAAACCTGGCTCCCCCTCTGACCGCACTGACAATGATTCCAGGCGGCTGAGACCGGCAAGGGCTGCACAAAACTCTTCACCGTTTTTCTGGTTGACGCCAGTTACTTCCAACTTGCGCAACCGGGTGAGACTTTTTATTTCCTGTAGGACAGCCTTCTCCCATGCGACGTTCACGACACCCAGTGTGTGCAGTGCTTTCAGTTTGTTCATCCCTCTTGGCATTAGGACACCATACAAGTCGTGGCGCATCGCAATGGCAGGGAGTAAAACTGTTAATTCTATTTGTGAAACTTACATGTGTGATGATTTATTTGACAACAATATTTGTTATGAAACAAGGTACTGCGAAAGTTTGTTTTATTTGTGACAGGAGATGCAGCGCAAGTGGCGCGTAGGCCGAGGGAAGCACACGCTAAGGTCGCAGAGGTGCAGGCGCAGCATGCGAGGTCGCAGAGGTGCAGGTGGCACGCGAATGACGCAGGTGCAGCGAGATGAGACGCGTAGAGGTCTACGCAGATGGACGATGCAGTGTGACGGCCAGCGGGCCGTGCAGGCGAACAAGTTATGCGAGTGCGGCATGTGGGCCGTACGTATGCATGTATGAGTTTTGGGCTATATGCATGCATTGGGCCATGTGTTATTGGGCCTAGTGTATTTGCATGCATATATGTTAATTAGGGTTGATGGTGTATAAAAGGGGAGAGGGAGGAGAACCCCTGGTAGCCGGATAGAAGAACGGGTAGCCGCAGAAAAGAAAATCGAAGAAGTTTGCCCTGGCGGCGCAAGATCAGAGCGCGGCGCTGCAAGAAAAAAAGGAACGTCTGAGGAGAGGGGCTCCGCGAGGCGGCTGTGACGCAAGGAAACGAAGGAGCAGGCGGCGAGACGTCAGGCTCCGTGCGGCGGTGCAAAGAAAGAGCAAGTGCAAAGTCTCGTGTTGCCGGCCTTGGGCTTCGTATTATGCATTAGTTGGTGACGTGCATATGCGATCCGGCAAGTAATACAACAAGAGAAGCTACTGGTACTGGATATTGAACAAGCAAAGGGAAAAGAGGTTTGTACGTGTTTCAACAGAAAAGAAAGCTAGATGGATGCATGCTTTGATTAGTCTTATGAGTTGCTTTGTTGATCTCTCTCGTGAAGTAAAAAATTGAAAGCATCTGCTCCAATTAGATTCAATCACAGTGCTAATCTATTGGTTATTATTTTTTTAGTATTAGATTATTTATCTTAGATTGATTTGTTCAGTTTAGTCATTATTTTGTTAATTTTTAGAATTAATAAAAACATAAAAATATTAGTTTTAGGTGTCAGTTTGCACCAATTCAGCCCCCCTTTGGTGCGCCTCGATCCTACAATTGGTATCAGAGCAAGGTTTGCTCTAGGTTTAATCTAGCGATTAGGAGCAATGGCGCAGACTAGTTCCTTCTCATTGACAAAACCCCCGGTATTTAATGGTGATGATTATCCCTATTGGAAAGTACGCATGAAATCCTTTTTGGAATCACAGAGTTATGAATTGTGGGAGGTAGTTGAAACCAAATATGTTAAACCCGATAACATTACCACCAAAGAGCAAAAAGATCTTTATACTTTGAATAAAAAGGCCATGACTTTCTTTTATGGTGCATTGTCTAGAGATGAGTTCAATAGAATATCTTCATTGACTACTGCACATGATATATGGGAATCTTTAAAAACAATTCATGAAGGTACAAATGAGGTAAAAAATGCTAAAATTGAGTTGTACACTCGTGAGTATGAGCTTTTCAAGATGAACCCTGGGGAAACAATTAAGGATTTTGGTACTCGTTTCAATGAACTGGTTAATAAACTTGTTGCCCTAGGAAAAGTGCTCACTCAGGAAGATCAATGTAGAAAACTGCTTAGATCTTTGGACCAAAAGGTGTGGCATGTTAAAGTAACAGCGATTAATGAATCTAAGGATTTGAGCACTCTAAAATTAGATACTTTGATTGGATCCTTGATGACATATGAAATGAATGTTACGCAATTTGATAACACTGATTCTCATGATACTTCTATTGCTCTTGCCACTGTTGAAAAGGGAAAACAAAAAGATGTTGATGATATGGATTTTGATGAACTTGCTTGTCTTTCTAGAAGAATTTCTAATGTCATGAAAACAAAATTTGTCAAAAACAATGGAAATAATTTTGGTAAAAAGAAGATTGATGTTAGTGACATACGATGTTATAAGTGCAATGAACTTGGTCACTATAAGAATGATTGTCCCAAACTCACTAACAAGAATTCTAGCTCTTTCCAAAAGAAAAGGTTTTCAGGTTCGAAGATGAAGAAGACTCTTCAGAAGGCATTCTTGAACATGGTGGAGGAGCTTGACTTGCCAGCTGACAGTGATGAGGATGATCCTCTCGCTACTCTCGGGGACGATGATGAAATTGCAGACCTCTGTCTTGTGGGAAGGAAGACTAGCTGTACTTCTGAGGATGAAGACGACAGCGACGATGACAATGAGGTAAATAGTTCTACAACTCTTGAGGCCTTTCGCATGCAAGAAAAAATTTGTAATTCTCTGCTAAAAAAATGCAAGGAATTAAAATCTGAAAATGAAAAACTTCGTTTCATGAATGCCAATGATGCTGATGAGTGTGTTTCTTGTATCACATTAAAGAAGAAACTTGCAGTTCCTTGCAAGTCATGTGAAAATTTGAAAAGCAGAATATTTGATCTTGAGAATGCCACTTGTGAGACATGTGAATTTTATAGAAGTGAAAATGCCTTACTGAAATCTAGCTCTTCTCCTTGTAACAATTGTATAGTTTTGCAAAATGAGTTAGTGTCACTAAAGAACTCTGTTGAAAATGATTCTGCCACCTTAGAGAAACAAGTTTGTGTGTTAGCAAAGGAATTTTCATGTGAGAATCTTGCTGGAATTAGAAAGAAATTGATTGAACTTGAAAAACGTCCCTATGGTTTGCTTTGTAATCGATGTCCTGATCTTGCTCAACAGAACAGTTACTTGAAAGCCACCTTAGAAAAGATGACAAATGGTGAGAAAAATCTAAACATGATCCTAGATACCTCAAAATGTTCTTTCATGAAGGAAGGTGTTGGATACAAAAAGATTAACAATTATCAACCACCAGTAACTATTAAAAAATCTGATCCTTTGCCTGTTGCTGTGACTAGTAAAACTGAAAAAGAACCCATGAGATGTTTTAATTGTGGAAAATTTGGACATGTTAAAACCAATTGCTATGCTAATGTAGGTCCAAAATATTGGGATACATTTCATAATGTGAGGTGCTACAAGTGTGGAAAATTTGGCCATTATGCTAGAAATTGCTTTGCCTTTCCGAATAATAGATTTGAGCCTTTTGGAAGGAATTTTCAGCAACTTGAAAAGAACTTTTTTGATGTCACATGGCCTCAAAAACAACAACAAATGATGAACATTGCTTTGTCTAATGTTGGTAATCATGTCGGAGGTGCATGTCACTCAAATTGGGCAAAAACGGCTTGGGTTTCCAAAAATTTATTAAAAAACAGCAAAACCATTTCTCAAATTTGGGTGCCTAAACTTGCTCTTTCATCTTAGATCAAGGGAGGAGGACTTGAAAACAAATGGATAATTGATTCGGGTTGTTCAAGACACATGACTGGCAATAGTAAACTGTTTTCAAGTCTAGAAAAGGTGAAGAATGGTGGTAGTGTGTTGTTTGGAGATAATACCAAAGGAAAAATTCTTGCTAAAGGTACCATTTTGATTAGCAATAATTTCACTTTGCATGATGTGAGTCTGGTTTCATCTTTGAAATACAATCTTCTCTCTGTTCGCTCTCTTCTTGAGAAAGGCTTCAAAGTTTGTTTCAATCTCGGTGAATCTGTGGTGCTTGATAATTCTGGTGTGGTAATTTTTAAAATTGAACCAATAGGAAAGGTGTTTGCTGCTGTTTTTGAAGCTAATGATTCTTCACTTAAATGCTTGGTTGCTTCAAATGTTTCTGATGTTGCTTGGATTTGGCATAGACGGTTAGGTCACATTGGATTTAATTACTTAACCAAAGTTAGCTCTCTTGATATTGTGGATCAATTGCCTAAGATTAAATTGTTGAAAGATGCTGTGTGTCATCCTTGCAAAAAGGGTAAGCAAGTTGCTAAATGTCACAAATCTTTAAATGAAGTGAGAACTACTCGACCTTTTGAATTGTTGCACATGGACACAATGGGACTGCGAGATGCAAAAGTGTTGGTGGTAAGCTATCTTGTTTTGTCATTGTTGATGACTTCTCCAGTACACTTGGGTTTTCTTCCGGCTTCAAAAGGTAATGTTTTTGGGTTGTTTAGAGCATGGGTGTTGAAAGCTTTAACTCGGTTTCAAGTAAATATTGTTCATATTAAGTAGTGATAGAGGTCTTGAGTTTCTCAATAAATACTTTGAAGAATTCTGTGATGAAAAAGGAATTTCACATCAATTTTCATCTCCCTACACCCCCCCACAAAATGGTGTTGTTGAAAGAAAAAATAGAACTTTGATTGAGATGGCTAGATCTATGATGCATGAACATAACACTCCTTTGAAATTTTGGGCTGAAGCTGTGAATACTGCTTGTTATATCTCTAATCGTGTGCTTATTAGACCATTGCTGAACAAAACTCCATATGAACTTCTTTTTGAAAAGAAACCTAAAATTGGATATTTTAGAGTCTTTGGATGCAAATGCTTCATTTTAAAGAAAAAAGGTGTGTTGGGCAAATTTGAATCTAGAACTTGTGATGGCATTTTCTTGGGGTATGCTTCAAATTCAAGGGCTTATCGTGTATATAATGTTGAAACTAACCGACTCGAAGAGTCATTTGATGTTTCCTTTGATGAGTCTGGTTCACATGCCAGAACAGCTTTTCAAAGTGCAGATTTGCCATTGGATGAGATTGATGATGAGGTCATTTCGGTAGTCAATCATGAACCTGCATCCAAATCAAATATCTTAGAAGAATCTCTACCTCAACAAGAGCATAGTGATCAACAGGATGGGACAAATTCCATTCATGAAGAATCACAAGAACCATCCACACCTCAACAGGTAATCAGTGGGTCAGCAAGAATACATCAGGTAAGACATCCCCCAAATCAAATTCTGGGCAACATAAATGAAAGAACTACAAGGTCAAAACTTCAAGGTAATGACATCTCCCTGGTTTCTCATGCTTTTGTATCTTTGTTTGAACCTAAGAATGTCAATGAAGCATTAGTTGATTCTTTTTGGGTTGATGCCATGCACGAAGAACTTAATAATTTTAAAAGAAATGAAGTTTGGGAACTTGTTGAACCTCCTCCTGGCAAACACATAATTGGCACTAAATGGATTTTCAAGAATAAACAAAATGAGAATGGAGAGATTGTTAGAAACAAAGCTAGACTGGTAGCACAGGGGTATTCTCAGGTAGAAGGACTTGATTTTGGTGAAACTTATGCACCTGTTGCTAGAGTGGATTCCATTCGCATTTTGCTTGCTTTTGCATCTTCAAACAAATTCAAATTATATCAAATGGATGTAAAAAGTGCCTTTTTGAATGGGTTCTTGGATGAAGAAGTGTATGTTAAACAACCCCCTGGTTTCGAGGACTCAAAATTTCCTGATCATGTGTTTAAACTTACAAAGGCTTTGTATGGTCTAAAACAAGCTCCTCGTGCCTGGTATGAGAGGCTGAAAAAATTCCTACTGAAAAATGATTTTGACATGGGCAAAGTTGACAAAACTCTTTTTATTCAAAGAAAGAATCATGAGTTCTTGATTGTTCAGATATATGTTGATGACATCATTTTTGGTGGGAGTTGTGAAACACTTGTTAAAAATTTTGCTCAAACCATGACCAATGAATTTGAAATGAGCATGATGGGTGAATTGACTTACTTTCTTGGGTTGCAAATAAAACAATCTGCTAAAGGAATCTTTGTTCATCAAACCAAGTATTGCATTGATCTCTTGAAACGGTTTGATATGTTTGATTGCAAAACTTTGGATACTCCTATGGCAATTTCTGTCAAACTTGATCCAGATGTGAATGGCACCCCTGTGAACTCGACGAAATATAGAAGCATGATTGGAGCACTTTTGTATTTAACCGCATCTCGACCAGATATACAATTTGCTGTTTGTAAGTGTGCCAGATATCAAAGTTCTCCCATGGAGTCTCATCTGCAAGCCGTGAAAAGAATACTTCGATACTTGAAAGGTACGCACACATTTGGCCTTTGGTACTCCTGTGATTCCACTTTGGACCTGGTAGGATATTCAGATGCTGATTTTGCTGGTGATAGAAGTGATAGGACTAGCACTTCTGGTATATGCTCATTTCTTGGAAATTCACTTGTCTCTTGGTCCTCAAAGAAACAAAATTCAATTGCTTTATCCACTGCTGAAGCTGAATATGTTGCTGCCGCTAGTTGTTGTGCTCAATTGATTTGGATGAAATCTACCTTACTTGATTATGGTCTTAAATATGATACTTTGCCTCTCATGTGTGATAATCAAAGTGCTTTGAATATGACTAAAAATCCTGTTCAACATAGTAGAACAAAGCACATTGATATTAGACATCATTTTATTCGAGACCATGTAGAAAAGAAAACTGTTGAATTGTTTTTTGTTAAATCTGCAAAACAACTGGCAGATATCTTCACAAAACCTTTGGCATATCTTGATTTTGCGAGATTGAGAGGAGAGTTGGGACTTATGCATTCTGACAATGTCATTTAGATCACTTAATTTTGCATTTTTCTCATATAGAATAAGCATTGTCTATTATTCTTGATGAATATCTATTATCATGGCAGTGATCTTTCACATGACAATTTTTATGATAAAGCCATCTTAGTTGAGTTGTGTTATTACTAGTAGAGAATAGAATATTTATGAGCTTACAATTTTCTACTGGACTAGGTGAATTTGTTATGAGGGCTATTTGAAATATCAAACCATTTTCTAGTGTGAGTCTGAGTACTGTTTTTGAGCACGTTGTTGATAACTCAGATGATCATGATGAGTCCTTAGAATTGCAAGCACAAAAATGCAGGGCAAAAGATGTGAGCTTGACTGTGTGATGTCGCTTACCAAATTAGAAAAAGATGCAAGGTCAACCTTGCCATACCTGCGACTATAAGATGCAAATCACAATATTTGCCATATAGGAAAAGATGCAAGCTCAAACTTGCCATGCCCGTGACATATAAAAAAAAAACAAAAGGGTATCTTGAGATATATATTAAATAATAAAAGGGCATAAAAGAAATATTCCAAAAAGCATCTTTGGACAGATAATTGTGAGTCTGGCGTGCCTTATGTGCTCAAATCTAGTATCTTTCTCACATTGATCTATTTTATATTAAATATTATCTATTGGCCAAATGAGTTATTTTCCTGTTCTTGAGTTTATTGTAATCTTATGAATATACTATTTGAAACTGGTGTTTACTACTTGGCTATGGGGCAGTTCTTAAATATTGGTGTGTGGATGTGAATTGCTATAATTTCAGCATTCATTTTGAATAATCCTCAATGCTTATAGGTTTGCATTTCATAGCATATATTTTTTTTAACAAGAGTAAGTCCCTTGATGTGTGTTTTGCCAAAGGGGGAGAGATGATATGAGAGATTGCATTTGTTCAGGGGGAGAGATTTTTGATAGGAGAGCTTGTGTCGAGGGGGAGAAATAATATGCTTAAACTGAGATTATTAAGGGGGAGTTATTTAATGATAATCAAGGGGAAGATTGTTGATAAAAATTATGGATTGTTTGTGTGTTATCAAATCACTCATCAAGGGGGAGATTGTTAATTCTATTTGTGAAACTTACATGTGTGATGATTTATTTGACAACAATATTTGTTATGAAACAAGGTACTGCGAAAGTTTGTTTTATTTGTGACAGAGATGCAGCGCAAGTGGCGCGAGGCGAGGGAAGCACACGCTAAGGTCGCAGAGGTGCAAGCGCAGCATGCGAGGTCGCAGAGGTGCAGGTGGCACGCGAATGACGCAGTGCAGCGAGATGAGACGCGAGAGGTCACGCAGATGGACGATGCGGTGTGACGCCAGCGGGCCGTCTTGAGCGAACAAGTTATGCGAAAAGCGGCATGTGGGCGTCACGTATGCATGTATGAGTTTTGGGCTATATGCATGCATTGGGCCATGTGTTATTGGGCCTAGTGTATTTGCATGCATATATGTTAATTAGGGTTGATGGTGTATAAAAGGGGAGAGGGAGGAGAACCCCTGGTAGCCGGATAGAAGAACGGGTAGCCGCAGAAAAGAAAATCGAAGAAGTTTGCCCTGGCGGCGCAAGATCAGAGCGCGGCGCTGCAAGAAAAAAAGGAACGTCTGAGGAGAGGGGCTCCGCGAGGCGGCTGTGACGCAAGGAAACGAAGGAGCAGGCGGCGAGACGTCAGGCTCCGTGCGGCGGTGCAAAGAAAGAGCAAGTGCAAAGTCTCGTGTTGCCGGCCTTGGGCTTCGTATTATGCATTAGTTGGTGACGTGCATATGCGATCCGGCAAGTAATACAACAAGAGAAGCTACTGGTACTGGATATTGAACAAGCAAAGGAAAAGAGGTTTGTACGTGTTTCAACAGAAAAGAAAGCTAGATGGATGCATGCTTTGATTAGTCTTATGAGTTGCTTTGTTGATCTCTCGTGAAGTAAAAATTGAAAGCATCTGCTCCAATTAGATTCAATCACAGTGCTAATCTATTGGTTATTATTTTTTTAGTATTAGATTATTTATCTTAGATTGATTTGTTCAGTTTAGTCATTATTTTGTTAATTTTTAGAATTAATAAAAACATAAAAATATTAGTTTTAGGTGTCAGTTTGCACCAATTCAGCCCCCCTTTGGTGCGCCTCGATCCTACAAAAACGTAGCAACACATAGTGCATACGTCACGGCTGTTAATGCCATGGTGGGAACATGAATATGCGCAAAGTATCACTGACCAGAAAATAAAAACACATGGCCTGTTCCTCATTATCTTTGGTACATCCTCTTCAATTTCTTCATACGAGACGTTCTCACCAGCCGGTCTCTCGCTCGCACGCAGATAGTTTAGCTTCCGAAGCTTGATGACGCTCTTCGGCAGCTCAACTATGTGCGTGCCTCTGATATCTAGTGTCTCCAGTTGCCTTAGGTTACCAAGAGAATCTGGCAGGTGAAAAATATTATTGCATCCTCTAAGAGAAAGGTATCTTAGGTGAAGAAGCTTTCCGATGTGCTCAAGGTGATGATCAAATATTTCTTCCACATCTTCCAAGTCAAGCACTCGCAGCAAGCTCATCTTGTCAGAAATGAAAAATGGCCTCCACTTCCCAAACACCGTTAGAGATCGTATTCGGGACATGTCCACCATGCTATCGAACTCACTCTTGTCTCCCTCCCAGCTTCTACTTGTAATAGCAAGGTGACGTATTGTGCCCTGGGTGTTTAGGTTGCAACCTTCCTCTAGTCTGAAAACAAGACATTCCTCCTTTGACTTTGAGATGCTTATGTCACGCATGAGATCATGAACTTGGCAAGAGTCGATTCCTTTTCTGCTATGAATTGATTTCTGAGCTGGTAGGATCATGCTCCTGTCAATGAGTTCCATGAAGTAGCTGTCTGCTATTTCCTCTGCAGGCTTGTCACGGACCTCCCTTGAGTAACCCTCTGCAGTCCACCGACGCACCAAGCGTCTCCGGGTAACCTTTTGATCTTCAGGAAAGATGGACAGATATAAGAAGCAAGACTTGAGGTGGTAAGGTAAACCATTGTAGCTTTTCTCAAGGACGGTTTTTATGGTCTCAAGCTCTGGATTCATCTCCAACTCAGCACTAATGTGTTCATTCAATTTTCTCCACTCTACAACGGTTTTTGGTTGCTTTGACAAGAAGCCACCTATGGTTACTATTGCAAGGGGAAGTCCACTACACTTGTTGAGAATCGGTTTCGCTTCTTCAGCTAGCTCAGGATATTGCTCATCCAAATCTACAATCTCCTTAAACACCTGAAATTGATACAATCCCAAGTTATTTAATACCTGAAATATGTACAATTTAAATTATTCAGTACTCAAAATTAAATTAGGTAGACACTAGTCCTTTTAATTATTTATAAGAGTGACTATGATAGAATGCGATTTTTCTGCCCTTAGAGGTAAGGGCTCCTGTTATATTGGTTGGGACATAAGAAATATAATACATCAGTTACTATTATATTGTAGCATTATGTTTGGCTCCCTCTACTCTGCTGTCGCACATTTCAGATCCGTCGCAACCCATGAGCACTAGACTGCTGATGGGAAAGATTGTATGCCTATACATCGGTCACCTTTTTTTAACGAAAAAGTGAGTTAAAATTTTGTGACTATTGGATCTTTATCTAATTGATGACTAATAATATAGATCAACGAAAAAGTGAGTTAAAAACGCTGATTCATGCTTGAATAGTCCGATCTTTCACATTACCATGCACCAAATCTCTCAAACTGATCTAATTTGATCAAATTGCAAGAACAACGGTTCCAACACAATTTAAAAATAGGGAAATTCTTGACTTGTGTACAGTAATAATATCTCTTTTGTCTCTTTATGAAATCATGATCTCAACTCCCACTTCTCTGTCAATTTCATCAACTCTCATCTCAACTCACACACGTTGGTGCCACCAACCAGCATGGGTTTTCCGATTTTCTTATAAGAAAATGGGTATTGCTTGGACCAGGGTTCACAATATCAATATCGTGATAATCGACAATATCGAGATTTTTGAAAATCGAAAAAATTAGGTAAAAAATCGGTAGCAATTGAAGGGTTTCAAAATCAATCTTTTCTATGAAAAAAAATTAAAAAAATTGATTTTCACTGATAATCTCTAGATATACCTCAATAATTGCTTTATATGCCTCGATAATCGACATGAGCGATTTTGTGAACTTATGTTCTTCGAGGTCAATTTTGTGAGCGATTTTCGCTCGATATTCACAAAAAATTGAGCGATATTTACGTCACATAAATTTTTTCAAATTTTTGAATTTTTTAATTTAACCGGTTTACCGACCGGTATTATATACCATACCAGCTTGATATGGTCGATAATTGTGATATCTGAGCGATTATCGATGATATCGCAAACCCTGGCTTTGACCCTGACATCCAATAGAGCGGGTTGGTGGCCGGTGGCCAAAGAGGAGTGAGGCGGCACTCCGTAGCCTCCTCACGATGCCGCCCTCATCCAACGAGGTTACAGGAACGAGATCCAATGGTTGAGGAGATAGGCTCTAAGTGAGATCTGACGCCCGATGGTAAGGGAAACATATATGTACGGCGTTAGTCACCCCCCTAACAAAGGAAAAAAATAAAACTGATCTACCTTTACATGGTTGTGCACACCTTTTTTAATAGGCCTAAGATCGACACTAATTTGGCTCGACCAGAACTCCAATCGCTACTCCTATGGGCATATAAAATGATGTGATGTCAGTCAACTATATTCTTTACCATGTAAGATTTTTATTGACATAAGACAGGAAGAAGGAGGGGAGAGAGTATAGATGTTATTTCATAAAGAGACGACTATACAGACAATATAAATCACCACTATGAGTTATTATATATAATAAACACTTTTTTATGTCATAATTAGAAGATTGTAGAATCTCATTGGGACAACTTTAAGATATCATCTACTGTAGAAATTATTTTTAGTTTTATCTTTAGTTGATTTGGAGGAGTATATATACAACAATTATCTCTACTATTGTACATGTTCTAACAACGCAATCAACCATAGTGTTCCTAATTAACTTGGACTCTTGCAAGAAAATAAAAGATACAAACCGATCCATAATAGATTCGGCCAGAAATAACGGTAGCAGATCCTGTATGTGGACTCAATTAACTAAATAAATAAAAAAGAGTAAATTTTATAAAACTACATGTTTCTTGTACAAACTATTAGAAAACCACAGGTTTTAGCTTCTATTTTGTAAAATTACAGATTTTAGGAGAACTTTTTATCACAAAACTACAGGTTTTAGAATTAACCGTATCTTATAACGGGTCTAACAATTTAGGTCTACAAGGCAGCCTCACGTGCAAGCGAAACAGAAAATAGGGGTACACGTGAGGCTGCCATATAGACCCGCACTGTTAAACATGTTATAAGGAATGGTCAGTTCTAAAGTACATAGTTTTGTGATTCAAGTTCTCCAAAAAATTTGTAGTTTTGTAAAATAAGAGCTAAAACATGTAGCTTTCTGATATTTGGTACAAAGAAATGTAGTTGTGAAATAGAATCTAAAACAAGTAGTTTTTTATAGGGTTTTATGAAATAGAAAAAACTTGTACAAAATATGTATTTTTGTGGTTTAGCAATTCTAAAACCTGTTTGTACAAAAAAAAGTAGCTTTCTGATAGGGTTTTGTGAATTAGTTTCCTTTAGGAGGGCATATACACAGTTTTTATAAAAAAACTTGTAGTTCTGTAAAATAGAAGCTAAAACATGGCATTTCAACTAGGATTTCCAAGTTTCAACTAAAAAATTAGCTTTCAAATTAGGGGAAATCGAAACTTTCAACTCGAATTTTGGGTTTCAGTCGGAAGAATTGCCTTAAAAATGGTTAAAATCAGAACTTTCAATGTAGAAATTTGGGCTTTTTACCTGGTATTTTTTTGGAAATATATGGCAAGCCGGCACTCCCGATAGCAGCGTACATGATGGCGGAACATGGGGACAGCGGCATGCACATCGACAACTTCCTAGGTTTGGGGACGACTCGTGATAGTAGCATGCTCAGGACCAAGGATAGAAATCTCATTGGAATTTTGCAAGATTTCACTGAGATCTCGGTTTCTAGACCATGGAAGTTTGTAGGAATGCTGGCCAAATTTGAAAATTAAAAAATTTTGATTTCCTACAGTAATCTCATTTTTCTCGGTGAGATCTCGGCCTCGTGGTCCGGATTTCATAATTTGAAGCCCGGATTTGACTGGAATCAGGTCAAGAACCTTAGAAAAGTGATCCTCTATGATAATTTATCCAAAAGACATTTTTGAGACCTTTTTTAAATTTTGGTAGAAACATTGTCAGATTTTTATAAAATTATAGAAACCTTTTCATATTATGAAAAAATTATGGTACCATTTTAAGAACACTAGGATCATACAAAAAAAAGTTATAAAATATTTTCACTTAAAATATTATATGTAAAAAATAAAAAACAGAATGAGCATAATGAGGTAGTAACAGTGTCAGTATTTTATAATTTTTGTTGAGTTTGATCATGATCTAAAATTTTAATGAGAACTTAATAACTACCTCAGAACCCTTGTGTAAAAGTTTCAAAAAATTTAAACCTATTTTAGTTACTCATTTAAAAATTGTAAATGATGCAAGCATGCGCTCTGAAGTTCGAAAACTGTGAAGTACTGCCTTCAGATTTTTTGGGAATTCGTTAGGTTTCATCATGGTGTAAAAATTTTATGAGAATACTAAAAATGTTTCACGAGTATTCACAAAAATTTTCATAATTTTTGTGTGCTCAAAACTTTGGAAAAGAACTTGCAAAAAAAGTGCCAAACTTGTGATTTGAACCTGAGACCTCCGCATGGAATGACTAAGACCTCACCATTAGGCTATAGCTTGTGTTGTGTAATACCACTGAGGAATTAATTTATTTATGTAAATTATTTGCACTACCTTTAAGACATACTCAATCATTCACTCTCTCACTCACTCACTCACTCATCCAGAGCAACCCAAGCATTCCCAAGTCTTTCCTCCCTGTTGCCAGCCATCTCTGGTGTAAATCCGGCCATTTTCGGCAGGCTTCAAGCCATCTCCGCCCAGAGAAGGTGAAATCTCAGCCGGAGGAACCGAGATCTCAGCCATTTTTCTGAGATTTCACCCGGACAGCAACACTGCGAGATAAAATTTTGTTGTTCTGTTTTTTTCATTCTTATTCAATTCCTTGGTACTCTTGATAATACCATGAACAATCTTATTCAATTCCTGGGTACTCTTGATAATACCATGAAGAAGGATGCTCCTATTTTAACCTCTAGGCCCAAAGATTCAAAGATTTGATTAACTAAATTAGTTGACAGGAACATGTTAGTTCTACCTCGAATTGGTTCATTGTTCACTTGGCATGGTTACATGCCCATTGCCTTAATCACCACTAGCAAGCCTTGTACTACTTGATATATATGACTCCACTCGCTAGATGTAAGCACCACGCTTACATGTAGGACTGTCATTAAATGGTACACAGAGTCCATGTTTAGAAATAGAGTTTGATTTATGTAAATTGTGAAACTTCTATCTAACCTTAACATGATTATAAGTTTATTGCTTAGATAATGAAAGATTATATATGCACATTGCCTCATCATACCTTAAAGCAGTGGACTACCACTTCATGCATTAGTACAAGTGTGCCTAAAGTGGTTAGGCAGGCCATGCTAGCTGACCTCCATGGAGGTCGGGAGAAGAAGAAGGAGAAAGAGGCGTTGCGCCTCCTTCAGGAGGAGGCTTGCGACGAGTGGGCCACCTTGGCCGCAAAGTACTGTATCAAGTAGGAGCAGCTCAAGATGGCCATCAAAGCCTCCAAAGAAGAGGCCTATCTCAGGAGTCAAGGTTTGACCCCAAACCCTGGGTCTGGGAGTGGTGCAGCGAGGACCTCGGTCCAATCTACTCTCAACAGAATATTCGAGAGGTCCAAATTGACATGAGAAAGCCATGCCTCCATCGATGTTGACCTCACACGGAGTGGTGCCCCGCAACATCCCCGTATTGACACTGCATTCAACCAAGGGGCGGTAGAAGCTAGGGAGGGGGATGGTCAAAGTGGTTCCATACTAATGCAATTCCAGGAAGGAAGGCTGAGTGCCCATATTTCATAGGTATGAAATGATCATACGTTCCTCAGTTACAACTCTTGTGATGATTGTACTAACCTATTATGCCCGTGATGGACAGCTGCAATCAAGCTGATGAGGAGCTAGGCCCAGGGGTTCATACACCATAGGGCCACGAGATAGACGGGAAGTTCCTAGATGAGAACGAACAAGAGATAATCTAGTACCTTCAAAGGTTCAGGGACGACTGGGCCATATTTGGTGTTACAGTCTTGTTCTGGACTAGACCTACTCATCAAAGCATCATCAACTTTATGGTGTACTGCAATGGGGTCATGTTCTTTCATAAGACCATCAATACAACAGGTACAACATTCAATTATGTTTTTACTCTTTCATAAGACTGTGAATGATGAAGGTACTATCTTCTGGCTTGTTCATTCATAGGCAAGGTTCAGGACCACAAGTACCTGCTACGCGAGATAACAAAGGTCATGGCCGAGGATATTGGGGCAGAGCATGTCGTACAGGTGGTTACTGACAACGGTGCTAACTTCAAGAAAGCCTGCCAGATATTATGACTGCAGTACCCATGGATTATATGGTAGCCATGCTTAGGGCACACTGTGAATCTTATGATGAAAGATATATGTGATGTCCTAGAAATCAAACAGGTTGTGGGATAGGCCAAGACGATTTGCAAATTCATGTACAACCACAAAAATCTACATGTACAGATGCGATAACATATTGGAGGAGAGTTGGTGAGGCCAAATGCTACTAGGTTTGGCACGGCCTTTATTTTCCTCGATAGCTTCCACAACAAAGGAGCAGTTCCAGTGGTGGATGACACATCCTGACTAGACAGGTAGCAGCTGGGCTATGATGGAGGAGGGCAAGTATGTATATGACCACCTCCTGAGCAGGGAGTTTTGGGAGTGGATGGAGTGAACTGTCTTGACCGTAGAACCCTTGTACAAGATGCTGAGATTTGCGGATCAAGACAAATTACTAACGATCAGTGGTGTCATGATGCAGTACGTAATTGTGCGAAATGAGTATAACAACCGCTTGCGGGAGCACGGAGAGCATTACAAGATATTCTTGCACGTCCTGGAAAAGAGGTTTACCGAAATAAGGAAAACCACATTCGTACAAGTAGGTCAGTGAAATTAATATGTTTAGTTTTGTTATGGTAACTATGTAATGTTCGCATCTGTTACGCTAACTATACAATGATTTATCCATTACAGCCTTTGTGCTTGACCCACGATTTCAGTTCTTGTACAATATATGTAACACTCCGCAGTACATGGGAACGCTCTCTACTGCACTAGGCATTATGGCTAATGATGACGGTACCGCGGTGCAAGCCCTACAGGAAGATGATGTATACCATCTTAGGAAGGGATGGTTTGCCACCTAGTTTGCGCAGTTCAGCACCATCAATGATCGCATGATGGCAAGCAAGTATGTAATTTCAGTTATTTTTATGTTGTTGTTTAGAACTAAGTGCCATACATTGATGATGTTGCCATATTGCCTGTAGTTCAGTGGTGGATGGCGTTTGGGAATGAGACTTCACTTTGCGAAATCGCCTTATTTGGTATCGCATCTTGGCGTCGTTGAGTGGTTATGAGCGTAATTGGAGCACATTTTCCATAGTGCACACACAACTTAGGAACCGATTAAGTTATACGAAGCTCTAACAGCTCGTGTTCGTGCACTACAACCTGTGACTTCGCCTGTGGGACTACAAATCCACCCATGAGGCTCGGGACAAAGACCCACTCGATCGCCTCATTGAGGGTGCGATGCATCCTGGTAGTGACCCTATTGCAGAGTAGTTTGACTCGTCTAGGTCTGGTGGGGAGCCCCTACTGAACGAGGACAGTGGGATCAACCCACCTCTTTCAGCGAGATTCATGGTAGACTCTATCCCGCCAGACGAGATGAACAAGGCCACAGGTAACCAAAGTAATTGTATTCCATTCCACTTGTGAATCATGTATGTCAAAACCTCACAACGGTGTTAATATTACTTACACTTAGCCATAGGTGGGAAGAGTCTCCTAGATTGGGCCGAGTATGTGGTCGGTGACACGCACAAAGAGAAGAGAAAGCGTGCTAACGATGCCGCAGACGATGACATGTTGGCAGGACCTTTACATGGATTAGAGAAGTTATCGGGTAGCCAACCTCCTAAGGGAAAAGACAAAAATCTAGCTGATGATGAGCCTGATATCGGCAGTGATGATGAGACGAATACACCTGTTGATAATGAGCAGTACCTCAGTAGTAACTCAGTAACAAAGATAGACTCTTCTAGCGATGATGGGACAGAATTTGGCCGATATACTATGCGCCTCGGTTCACAGCCACAATCATTGCCAAGATCACAACAGGGGGTTAGCCCCTCGAGGAGGGGCTTACAGAGGCAGACCCGTAGTAAGGGGAAGTGCACATCAAGTGGTTGGGTGGGTGAAGGCAGTACAACCACAAGATGACGCAGGCTCATGGTGTAGCAGCCAGTCTTCCAATCATTTGGGTTTCCCAACTAAGCATAGTGGGTACGGTTCAATACCCTATGGAGGGGATCACGATGGGTACGATTACAGACAGAGTTATGATGGATCTAGCACCTCTTGGCTATTTGAATACACTGATCTATACGCCGATCCGTACGTATGGCACTCATCTGTTAGTGTCAGGTATCTTTACCAGTCCAAGAATTATAGCGCCTGGATATTTCATTACGAACATTGTAAGTCTGCTTGGTTACTGCAGGACATGACCTAAGAAGAATACAAGCAACAACACAAGAGAAGGCATCACGAGGTCGTACTACTACTCATAGGTACGTGATGCAAATAGGCATTGATTTTATTATCATGCAAATATAGGATAAATTGTCATATGTATCAATTTTATGTCATGCGTATTAATTGTCATACAAACATACACTGATTGTCTGCAATTGTGACTCTCCAAATCTGAATTTCAGTCGAAATGCTATCAAAATTTCTAACTTCACAGACTGATAATCATCTAAAAATTTTATGGTAAGGTTAATGATGCATCACAATCATCTAATTAAAATTTTAAAAATTTTTAACGTACTTTCAACCATTTTCCATCCGGACATCAACGCTGTCTGAATTTTTAAAAATCCCTCTAGTTCACCATCACCAAAAAATTTTATGGAAAGATTACTGATATGATAGAATCATGTAAAAAAATACAAATATTTCTAACGTGGTTTGTCCTATTTTTCAATCGGTTCAAAATTGTCGATCAGCGTTTTATTAGGACAGTAGTAATGTTTGAATTTTTAAAAATTTCACAGGATTCGTAATTATCTGAAATTTTTATGGAAACATCATCAATGTGTCAGTGATCTCCAAAAAAGTTTCAGAATTTTTTGACTTCATTTCGACTAGATTTCACGCCATCCAATTTTACTGAGATCTCGGCAAATTCGGTGAGATCTCGTTGGTACCGGTGGCTCCAAAACCGGATTTCAAATGCTGCTTTTGCATTTCGGATGGAATTTATTTAAATTGCCTAGATCTCGCCAAAATTTTGTTTTTCGGCCAAAGACGATATTTATAGCGAAATCGAGATTTTAATCCTTACTCAGGACTAGGACGTGAACCCAAAATTGTTGGCGCCAAGGATCTCGGCTTGGCTAGTGACGGTGCTAGTAGGATGTGCTGACACTCCCTTCCCTCTAGCCTTCTGATCATGTTGTACCTAATCTCAAAGTGGTCGTAGTCTCATCATGTAATTTAGCCGTGTGGTCGTGTTTCCGCTTGTGAGGCGGGGTTGCGTTTCCCTTTTGTCGGTTTTCTTTTCTTTCGCGGTCAACCGCAAATTCGTTTCGAATTTGTAACATTTTTTGTCTATCTCCTCCCTTAATGCATTTGGCAGAGCTCCTGCCTATTCCTTCAAAAAAAAAGACGTGAAGAAAGCGAAATGCGAAGGTTGGACGCGGAGACGAGATCAACTCGACCTAAAAAAGGTGGGGCCTACGTGTGGTTGCCGTGTTTGATCGCATGCGCCGTAACACATATGCGACAAACAGCTATTTTGTAATGTTTGTTGTTCCGACTGATAGCAACTACGGGTTAACCCATATATATGAAATGAGAACAAAAGTATAAACGGAGTGCTATATATGTGTGGATGTACCTAGTGTTAGATTAGACAATGAATTTTGGGCCAAGGTATTACACTTCCCTCCACATTGCTTATCCCTTCACCCTTATTCCTATCTAGACCCCAAATTGATGCTGTCACCTAGCATATCGCCTCTTCAGTGAGGCCAATTGCCGCGGCCATCGCTGCCGGTATTCCCCTTCCTGATCCAATACTTTGATCCTAGCCTATGGTGGTGCAGTCACCATTGATCACTTTCCTAACCACACAAACCTTACTCAACTATTCTATTCTTGCTACCCTACCAACCTCTGTCGTCCACTACCCTCCTCTAAGCCCATGTCTGATGAGGCCACTATGGACACTTCGAACCCTAGCCTAACCGTCACCGGTGCAGAGAGGCTAGAAAATCTGGCCTATTTGTTTGGAAAAAAAACATATGACTGATAGATAAAAAATTTAAAGTAAACTTTTTCTCTTTGTGACCTGCCACTGGTTCAGCCAAACCATACATTATCAAAACCTACAAAATAACAGCATCTCTTTCCAAAGTTTGGCTAAGTAGTAGTACCGTGCATATAATGTAATTTCAAATCAAACAAATGGAGCATGATACACTATATTACCTTTTTCGTGAAGAGGTCCTTTGCGTCCTTGTCTGCTAGTTGATTGAGTTTGTATATGTTTTCTTGTTTCTCTGAACAATGTTTAGCAATACTCTCTAGCCTTGTGGTGACTATGATCCGGCTTGCTGTTTCCGTTCTTGGGAAATCTGATTCTATATCGTCCCATTCTTTTCTGGATAATACATCATCCAGAACAATCAAATACTTCTTTCCTTGTAAAAGCTCAGTCAATGACGGTTGATCTTCTTTTTTTGTTTTGCCACCCATCATGCCCGTCGCTTCCCAGTTTTCAGGAGTTTTGGAACCTAGTTGCATAACTAAGCTCGTACGCAGGTCCTTAACATTGAAAGGACGCATGACTGTGACACAAGCGCGCTTCTCGAAGGTGCTACCAAGCTCTTGGTTGTGATACACATCTCTGACTAGAGTGGTTTTCCCGATACCACCCATTCCCCACAAGGAAATCACCTCAAGTTTTTGGCTATCTTTTGAAATTAGTTCGGTAATTTTATCTTTTGCATCCACTTGCCCGATGAGCTCAGATTCCTTGAAAGCAGCTACCATCGTGTCTGTGTGAGTGAGGCCTTTTCCTTCTGCGGAGCTATTGCTTGAGACAGTGGCTGTTTTAAAGCTAGACCCTGGCTCCGTTGAATCAGTTCCATCTTCATAACCCTAGGCACAAGAAAATAATGATTAATTAGGTGATGTCTTCACTCCTAGGACAATGTTTACTCTGTTTTAAATCTTGTAAAATTTTAAATGATAGTTTTCATTATAAAGAAACGAGAATCTCTGGCACACTATTTAATCTTCATATGATTTGCGGCCGGTAAGAGTTATGATTCAGAACACCGTATTGATCAATCAATTAGAAGATTTAAATAAGTTAATTTGGTAGGGACGAAATTATAATAAATAGAATATAAGTATATGGGGAAATATCAGATAGGTGCATGTGCACCTATTTACACACTTGCACATTTCAAAAAATCCACCAAAAATAGATGGACGTAGGTTAGGGCATGCAAACTTGCAAACTTTAGCTCAAAAATATTATCATATGGCAATGTACAAAAGACAAGAAATTTGTACAGATAGAAGTTGGTTCTCCTTGTCTTTCTACAATGTACAGAAGATCATATTTCTAACAAATTTTGCAAGTGTGCGTATTCTAATTTTCCGTACATTCATAAATTTTGGCGTTTTTTTTTTTGAAGTGAACAAGGTGTAAAAAAAGAGTGCATATCGTGTATGCAAATATTCTTGAACCACAGCAGGAACACCTTTTGGTGGAATGGTGGAGTTTTGGGCAGGTAGGGCTAATAAACTGTGTGTTGTTATCAGTTGTTTTGCAGGAATTTAGCTAAAAAGAGCATATAAAGAGCTTCTTTTAGAAGACATGAAAAAATGGACTTCATCAAATGACAAAGTGGAGGTCACCATGATGTCCTCCTGGTCGAGCCGATCGAACCCATATATTATTTGCCTAAATTGAATGTCAAATGCGAAAATTATGAATCTCAGAAAGTTGGCACAAGCCCAGCCCACCAAGGCAGTGCGGCACCACACTCAGACCCCCCAAATTTCTATTTTTGATGTTGTGCACATTTTCTCTTGGTTAAGTTTTGTCTCACTGGGTTTTCTCAATTGAAAGTTTTTAATAAGGCAACATGTACAATGATAAGAACGCAAGCTATGTAATTTCTTCTTACCTTTTTTTCCCATTGGGTTTTTGGATCGAATTTTTAAAGAGGTATGAACATAGAGTTAGCAAAGTGTTCGAGGGGGAGTGTGCATCGGCAGTTTCGAGGGCCCGATTATTTGTGGACAGTTTACCTAAACCAAATGATCATTAGGAGGTAGGCGGTCCACAAGACCCATTAGCATGGTTAGTCTTATATTATTTATTCATCATGAAGGAAGACCTCCCATACCATGGGGATGTTTAGGACAGCTCCAGCTCTACCAAAATCTGTGGAGTTGGTGGAGCAGGGTATTTCTAGCTCCAGAAATTTATGGAGCTGGAGCTGTGTGTACATTAAGAGTGTTTAGATAGATCATCTTGTTTACATTTTGACTAAAAATATAAACTTAATTCACTTTATTTTAGCCTATAAATTTCAGATCTGAGCTGGAGCTAGAGCTCTCCTAAACAGGGCCTATATACGGGAGATATGGGGCAAAAGCAATAAAGTTGTGAGAAGGTTGGAACTATATTTTTTTTGTGTTCTTGTCTACCCTTTTATACTTATGATTTGAGAGCTTCGATCATCCGTAATGCAACCTCGATACAACAATTATATGATTTCAGTATGACTTTTTGACATTTCTTTCTTATATAACCTTTTCCTTAATTATACCATCAATAACTTTTTTTTTGCTTCTCCAACCAAGTCGTGTTACAAATGTCAAAAAAAAAACTACAAGGTACTTATTGGAGTAAAATCAGAAACTAGGGGTTGACTAACAATTGAGAAAGTGCATGGTTTGCTCAGCAAATTTACTTGGAGGCTAGTTCCAAGCTGAAATATTGATTCTAAATTATTATAAAAATAAAATTCGGTTTATATTTGAAGGGAGATATTTCCTTCACTTTTACTAAGTAAGAGCAAAAGGATTTTTTCTACCATTTTTGGAAGGTACCCAGCCATCTATTGAGCTAGCTCTAAGATATACCAAGAGTTCAATGGATGGAAGTACTAAGAGGCATTTAGAATTTAAGGGTAATTCGATGGAGATCCTAAAGAAAGCAAAAACTCTCGCGATCGAAACGTGACTGACTAGTGGGTTGGATGATACGCAGACCTGCGAATTCTAGAAAGAAAGGATAGAAATTGCTTTGCTTCTGTGCCTGTTGTTGTACATTAGTTCCTATGTACATAATAACATAAACAGCAATTTCTAATTTGCCGATAAATTGAACCAGAAGAACAACAAAAGGCAGAATTCACTTGCTGATTTTAGGATATACTTTTTTCTTTTCAAAGCTGATTTCAAGACTTTGAGTGTTACCTTATCGTTGAAAGCATAAAAAATATGATCAGCAGACAATTGCTTGTGCTCTGGTGCTACAGTCCCCGTCCCTACGCACGAGCTTGCAACTTCAAATTGCTGTGTGGAAACTATGATTCGGCTCCCTTTCTTGTTGGTCGGGAAGCATGCTTTAATACAATTCCACTCTTCAATGGATGATAGATCAGTAAGCACAATCAGGTAACTCTTGTCATTCATAAACTTCTTGAATGCATCAACCAAAACATCTTCCTTCATCGTCCCCATCGCCAGCAGTTCTTTGGCCCCTGCTTTGCTGGCCTCTTGAGGAGAATTTACATAGAGTTGCCCGACAACGCTTTGCAGAAACTTTGTTGTATCGAAAGGATGCATCAGTCCGACCCAGGCGCGGACAATGCTTTGCAGAAACTTTGTTGTATCAAAAGGATGCATCAACCCGACCCAGGCGCGGCATTGGAACATTTTACAGATCTTGGTATCATCGTAGGCCCTTTTGACGATGGACCTATCCCCGAGATCAACACTTGTTCCCCACAACGCGATCACTCTAAGATCTTCGTCCTTACTGTTGATCAGTCGAATGAGATCAGCTTTTGCTTCGTCCTGCTGCCGCCTTACTTCATCGCTACCGGACATTGTTGCACCGGCAATGCTGGACTGACCAGCGGCGGTGGTAGCCTTGGATCCAGAGCCCTTGATGAGTTGGTAGCGCGCGTTCCTCTGGCTGACATCCTCCACCTTGGCTCTGAGCTCCTTCATCTTCTTGGCCACCTGGCACCGGTCCCGCAGCGTGAGAGGGATGCGCCACCAAGATGGCTTCCCCAGACGGACGGCGAACTCCTGGAGGCAGTCCTCGGCGTCGTAGGCCACGTCGCGGACTTGCTTCACCCAGGTCTTGACCACAATGTTGTCGTCTCGCTCCTCGTGGGCTGCCATCAGGAAAGACTGCATCATCTCGAGCTCGTCCCTGATGAAGGCCTGATCACGTTGGATGCCAAGCTGCAAGGCCACCTGCTCCGCGACGGTGGATTTGGCGTAGTCAAGTGCTCCATCCAGCACGGACTTGCCAACACTCAGCACCGTCGATTCCATCACTACCCTCTCTCTCCCCCCTCGCACACTGTGGTTTGTGAACAGTATATTGGTTGAGGAAGCTGTGGAAGCGCAATGTGCAGCGAACAGAATGATCATCTGTACAAATATGTTGCAGGCAAAGGTATTTGGAAGATACCCAACTTGCCGTTTTGGTGTTTCTCAAGCCAAGCAAGAGAAGATACTTTGGCACGCAGGTGACAGATAATCCATTCTTATCTGCAGCTTACAGGTGACGAGAAGAACAAAGATGCATCCTGTTAGCTTGCTAGCACACTCCAAGGATGGATGCCAAAGGCATGCATTTCTTTGAGCTGGTATGTCAGTTCTAGCCCATGCCACATAAATATTACTAGATATTCAATGCACGGTTAACGAGATCCTTTTTTAATTCTGAGGGCTTACTAGCAACAGAGCCAGCCAAACATGGCCAAGGCTTTCTTACTTTCTTAGAACACTAACCTAAAAGTTTCGTGTTAATACCCTGAGTCCTACCTGCACATTGTTGGGAGACGAAACCCAGAACAAATTGAGTTCTCCAAAATAGTAGCGAGTGGGCGTGCATTATACGTGTCCTGCATTTTTTCCCCTATCGGAGGGCAATATGCCGTGCATTTTGTTGAGTTCGGAACACCCTTCTCTGTACATTGTCATGAATCTTGCTGTGTTTCTTTCAGTTCCTATACTGAAGGCGGAATTACAGGCCAGGCTGCTCCCTTGTCTTTCGCCAAAGTTTACTGTAACATCCTGAAAAATGTAATTAAGTAAAAATAAATATTTTAAATTTGAAAATATTTATTTCTGAATTTCTTGGCAATATTGGTTTTATTCGAATTTCCCTTGGAGTTTTGCATTGCATAAGAAATCAAATAAAGAGAATCAGTGAATGGATAATGGTAAAAAGGCCAAAAGATAAAAAGTAAAAATTTAGAAAAATTACCATGAGAACTCTGATCATTCAATTAAATTATTTCAGTCAGTAAATTGAAATGTTATGCATAAAATATTAAAGAAGTAAAATGAAAAGATAACTTTTAAATCCAAAATAATATATTGTCGGAATTCACATGAAATAATGGAATCACGAATGGAGTTGAAAAATTTATAGAAGTATCCTGAGATCAAATCCAATTGAAAAACAAAATATTAAAAATAATAGATTTCAATTGGTATCAAAGGAAAATCAAATCCGAAATGAAATTCAATCGGAGTCGCCGACGTGTGGGCCATTCGTCGATTTCCCGTTCCGTTGGCACATTGGAGAATTTCTAGTCACTGAAAATGGACCTAGGGCCCCACCTGCCAGGCCTTCTCCCCCAACCCCGTTCATTCCTCCCTGTTTCTTCCATTGGCGGTCACCGGTTGAGTGGAGCGGCCAGCGATTGCTAACGCGTGTCCCGGTATTGCAAAGCCACTACAAAGCCTTCTCAGAGACCACCAGGGCAGTGCTTTCATTCCCCCTCAGTTCCCCTTCCCCCTCCTCAAGCTGGCGCAAGAACTCGCCCCAACTGCCGCCATGAATCGCAGGCTCTGAGCTCGTAGCGCGAAGCAAAATCCGAGCAATGGAGTGCCCCGCTTCCAAATCCAGTTGAATTGGAGCATCCTTGACCCATCGACTCGGTAGAAGCGCCAATTCCGGTTCTTCACGCTGCAATCCGCCGACCGCCAGACCTTCTTCCTCAACCCCGGTCGCTCGGTGGCGGCCCAGCTTGGCGCTTCTCCGCATGAATCAACTGCCAAAATGGTATGCCCTAGCCCCACTGATGCTTACCTTGTTACCTATTCGAGCCGGGACTCATCCATCCGTCTTCTCCGGTGAGGTTCCGCCATTGCCGCCGCCCTCGACGGCGAGGTACTTCCGCCATCTCCGGTGACAACCGAGTCGTGATCTTGTGCTTGTAGTGCCCAGCTGCTGCTCTTGAGCCCTCACGAGCCTCTCGCCCTCCTTTGCCGCCGGTGAGCAGCCCTAGCAGAGCTCTGCTCCTCTCTCATCACATGCAGCCACCCATGTCACCAAGCAAGAGTCTCCAAAAGGGGTAAAGGCGCTTTCATTGCTCAAAGCGTATTATCATGTCCAATGCATTTCCAACTCAAATGAGTTCATTCTTGTATATCTTGTGTAATCTTAATTGAAATTCAATGAGATAAATTTTAATATTCATATAAAATCATAAAGAACATAAATATGTAAAAACATCTAATTCTTGATCTGCAGAATAATTATTTATACTAAACTTTGATTATAATGTTAATATGGTTTATAATGGAACCTTGTGAATAATAAGAACTAAAATGATAAAATAAATATTCATATGATTCTAAGTCCGAGAATGAATTCAAACACATAAAAATAATCAATTTATGAGTTGTAGAACAATTATTGAAATCAAGAAAGGAACAAACACACTAATATGGACTTTAAATAAAAACTATTCACCATGAGCTATAAAATGATACGATAAATTCATGTGTGTGGATCTGACTTTGAGATGAATTCAAATATGCAAAGATATTTAATTCTTTGAATCATAGAACAATTGTTAAAGTCAAGAATAGAATAAGCACTATTATGAACATTATAGCACCCATGAAGATTATATGTCATAAAATCATATAAGAAATGATTATGTGCTTCTGGGATTTTAATAAGCCTGATCATGCAGAAATATTAAATATTTGAACTAAGTTTATGTATTGCATTGCGATCATTAACAAACCCTACTATGAACATTGGTAAGAATAGTAGCATGATAGCTCATAAAATGGTAACAACACTTTGAATTGGTTCCTGAAAACAGCAAGGATCCATGTGTGCAAAAATACTTAGAATCGGACTTAATTTGTATTCTTTTAATAGAAGAAAATGTTAATTAAAACAATAAGTAATTAGATAATCTATTGCAATTGAAGTGGAAACAATGCCAAACCAGTTCTGAAACATGTCTAGGATGGTATTCTGTTGATGCCTGAAAAATGAATCAAAGATCATGTGTGGTGTAGTTAGAAACTCAAAACGAAACTTGGCCGATTTAAGGTTTCAAATGTGGTCATTTAGGCTATTTCAACAATAGATGAAATAACTCATCCAAATACTAAAATCAGTAAAATCAGTTTAGTAACACTGTACAAAGTTTATACTACTATGTTCTATAAAAAGAATCATATTTCATTAAGATTTGCATATTATGCTTACTAGTTCAAAACCCTTAAGTGTTATCCTTTTGTTTCACTTTCCTGCCGATTCCGATTATCGTTAACTTTACAGTGCCACTTAAGCCTTTTCATCAATGAATATAATATCTCATCTAAATCGTAAAACTTATGAAATTGACCCTGTAGCACTCTCCAAAGTATGTACTACCCTGCTATGAAAAGATAATCTCGTTTTGCTAAGGTTCGCATATTTATCCTGTAGGTTAAATAACCTTAAGTGATAATGGTTAGCTACACACTTTCAATTCGATTTCCTGTAATACAAACCTTCATATCATATTAGCATTTTAAGAAATGATTATAATGTATCAGCTAAAGCCTAAAATTTATGGAATTGGCTTAGGATTGTCATACAAAGTATAAATCATCTTAGTATGAAGAAATAACCATATTTCATCATGTTTTGCATATTAATCCTAATAGCTAAATAACCCTAAGTAATCACATTTCTCTAGGCCTTAAGGTGAATGAATACACTTTAGGTAATAATGAGGGAACCTATAGTTAAGTTGTTTTTATCACCAGAACCTTCTTAAATATCATGTAAATTAGTCCAGTAACCTAAATCAGTAGATCTATCTTGCATGAAACTAATTATAAGCAAAATCAATTAAAGGTAAAGAACTATTAGCTCGCAGCCTAAAGTGATCATTTAAGCCTATTCTTAAGCTCGCCAAACAATTCATCTAAACCCGAATAATGTAAAGAACAGATTAGAATTGATCTTTAGGATATGATCTATCGTAATCTAAGGAAATATTCTCATTTTACCTTGCTTTGAATCTGAATCCTAATAGAGCAAAACTCGTAAGTATTGAGAATGGGCAGAACTCATATTGTGAATAGTGAATCAATGAAAGCTTGCAACTAATGATATTAATTCTATTAATCCAAACAATCTTTGCATCTTGAATTCGTAAAATAAGATTAATAAATTCATAAAGAGCAATCCCTGTTCTTGTAAAGAGTTTATTTGTTTTGCCATATATTTCTTTTGCTCTTATTGAAGTCTTTTATTTGCGTTATTTTCCGTTGTTCGACGTGTAGAACCCGACGTTGCTGTTTCCATCGTCGTCCTCATCAGCCGCCATCCTCATCTTCACCGTAAGCAATAATTATGCAAGGCAAGCATCCTTTGACCATATTGAGCCCAGTATTTTATATTCCTTTTGTGCATCAAATTGTTTTATGCATGCGATTACTTTATGTAAATTGCTATTTTGTGGATTGGTAGTTATACCTGTTGTCTCGTGAATCTCCTTTGATGATTATGTACATGTGAACCGTGATAACCATAGATTGAGGATAGACATTGCTAATGTCATTTGGGTATATGCGAACATATTTAACTTGCTTAGCCATGCTTTAGAATCAGCAATGTATATGATCAAATCAATATTTGTTTTCCTGAAAACATTGAAAATAGCACTGTTGGTTGCGGGTACTTTGATTAAAAACCCAAAAGAAAACTATGCTTTGATGCGGGCGATTATTGGCGATAGCCGGATGTGCGAAAGGAATTGCACGTAGTGTAGGGTGGAGTATCGCCCGTGTCGAATTAAGGACCGAGCAATGGGACGCTATTGATCCGAGATTTCCGTGCAACCATGAGGCCTGGTATGGGACAGGCTTAGCCTATTAAGTTGTTCAGATATGGCTTTGTTCATTGGTAGGCGGGAGCTTTGCACAGGATTCCCGTTTGGTCTGCCTGACGGGGTTTCTACTTGCTAATGCAACGGTGTCCGCCCTGCCGTGTTTAGAAACGTTGTGTTGGTGTGTGAAAGTGGATCCACGGCTTGGGTGTGTGTTTCTAGTTCTACGGCGGGGGTTAACGGCCCGGGCTGGATCAAAGCCATGTCTGAATAATGTAACGGCTCAGATGATCGCTGCGGCACACCAAAGGAAGTGTGCTAATAGCTTGCAAAAAGAGTGGATCATTCCTTGTGGGTAAGTTGTACACCTCTGCGAGTTTAAATCTAATTAATTAGCAGCTTTCATGATCATGAGCACTTCGGTGAAGTCATTCCAATGTTAGTGTTTTATTGTTTTCAAATGGGTTTGTCTAAACTTGTTTTTAGCAAGCTGTTGCTTTCAGGAAGAAATTTGGCATTGATGGACATCATGGTTTGGATTATTCGCTACTCACGATGGGCTGTGAGTATTACTTACTGTTGTATCTATTTCTTATCAATTAAACATGCTCCTTTAAATTCCGTTTGCAAATAACTTGATTTACAAATGCAAATTCGCTTTATGCAAATGAACTGTAGTAGCCTCATTTGAAATGGCCTGCATATATGGTAGGTGTTGCTCAAGTCTTGCTGAGTACGTAAAGTACTCACCCTTGCCTAATTATATTGTAGGTGGTTTAGTAAGCGGAGCTTCGAGTTGTTCATCGCAGGTTACGGGATCCTTTTGCCGCGGTATTTCTATATGGAGTTTATGCCTGGTCAGTTGCCTGCGGGATCGGTTGGGCAAACCACAAGGCTTGCTTCTTTTGCTGCTATATTTCTCTGAGTTGTAATATTATTTGTATAATCGTTTCCGCTTAATTAATGTTTTGTATGGTTGTGATTTCCAATTGTTGTAAACATGTGAGTGCTAGCTACTAATCCAGGGAATAGCACAGTAATCACATGGAGGTTCCTGTTCGTCAGAATGGGGTCTCACATTTACTAAGTAAAGCAATGGTGCTGGTCTGATTAGAGGGCAAAAAAGTGCAGTATCATGGATCTTACTATGTTTCTTTTAGGTTTTATACAGCAGAGAGAACATGTTGCAGGCCACGCTGCTTTCTTGTATTTCGCCAAAGTTAAAGAACCTGCGGCTAGCACGCTAAGATAAACCACTTGGTTTAGGCCCCTGCTTAGTGGCGGATTGTTTACAATTCTGTGACATGAGGGCTAGAGGGTGGTCTTGGAGCAAGAAAAATCTCCTAAAGAAAGCCCTTGTTCCCTCAATGAAGTTCAATTGCTTTGACGAGTGAGTCTGATATAAAGAATTTACAAGCGGATTATACGTATGTAAACAGCCTTCCCGCCTGGTTTGAATGAGGAGAGGAAGGATCCGACCTCTAGCTCTTGACTTTTACTGCCTGTGCAGCTAAGGAAAGACAACTAAACTTCCAAGTCCTAAGAGAATACTAGTATACGATCTGTTATATAAATAGGTAAATGTTCCTTTCCATTATGAATCGCGATTGTATGGCCAACCATTTTGGGTAGAATGCTAGATGCCCGAGACCACGTTACTATTGTTTCTTTCTCCTCCTTCATCTTGACCTTTTCTCTTTTTTCCAATAAATGATTAGCTACAAAAGGATTCTTTTTTCACGTCCTCTACTTCTATGCGTTCCTTTTCAATATAAGTTGTATAACTCTTAAAGCAAGTGAAAGAATAAGCAATTTGCATCCACCCTGCATACATGCTTTAGTAACTCATTAAGCTCGATAGACTACCCTGTTAGGAAGGCGCTGCACGAGGTGTTTGACAAAAAGATTGATGATGCGACTAAACCACTGGGGTAACAAGTGCACTCCTTTGACGAGGCGCAAGGAATGTGTTGTGGCTATAGACCAAATAGTAGAAAAGGTCTTCTTTCTTCTCGAAGCATCACCATGCTTCGCGCTTTCCACGTGGCCTCAATAACTTGCCGCCAAGCCTCTCACGTGTCTAGACTCCCTCGAACCGTCCTCGCTTGCAAATGGGTCCAAGTCACTTGACATGTCATGTGTCCTCGTCAGCTTTATCATGGCGGCATCGGCTTTCTTGACCATTCTGGACCTCGACTCCTCTCTGAGCCTAGTCCCGGTCCATACCGTTGCCCATTATGTTATTCACGAGTGCTTTATGCTCAGGTTCATTGTCTTCTCGGCTTACAACCACTTCCCGGTCTTGATCATCTTCCGACGTCCTATTACTGTTCTAGACCTCAGCTCTCCTAGCTAGTCCCGGTCTCGTCTTCGCCTCACCATGACCTAGCTCCGAAGTCCTACAATCACACAGATAAGAAACACATCACATAGCACTATTCACAAAGATATGCAATTAAATCAACCAAATTTAATTCCCATATCGTTGGAAAATCCGTACTACACCATCCAAGGCCGTTAGTACCGTAAGTCCAGTACTACCACTCTTGGTTAGCTGGTAGTACCGCTCCCACTAATCAACCCTGAGAGACACCTCTTTGGTAAATAACTGCCACCACTAGAGGCCGGTAGTACCACACCCCCGGTACTATCACTTTCAGATGGCCGGTAGTGCCTCCCTTGTCTAATCTCAGAGAAAACACCTTTTTATGAAAAAGTCTACCACTCACACGACCGATACCGCCCTAGGGCCAAGGCTACCACCATCCTAGGCGGGTTCCGTCGCTACCACAAGGCTGATAATGCCGTCCTGACCTAACAACTGTCAAATTGCTCTAAATTCAAAATTAAATTCAAGTCAAACTCAAACTCGAGCACTAAATATTCATACCAAGTCAATAACTCATCACTAATAAGGATAGATCTCCACATGATCTTTTAATTTTAAAAGGTAAACTATTGTATATGGCCTTAGGAGTTGTCTAGTCTTCCATGTAGGGATGGCAAAAATACCAATGGATCCCGGTACCCACGGGTACCCAGGCCGATGGGTCCGAGTGCAGGTCCAAATTTGGACCACGGTATATTATTTGGTCCGGGTCAGGTTCGATTCGGTCGGGTCTCATTTTGGACCGTGGGTGCTTGTCGGTGTTTGGTAAACCGCGGAGTAAATTTATAAGTCGAGGGCAGCGCTCGCTTCCTTGAATGGTTAGACTACAAGAGCCCAAGGTGTATACTGGTTTGGGCTGAATGTCCCTACGTCCAGTTCGTGAGGTGGTATTGTATTGATGGGGGCACTGTAAGATCCTGCGTCGATTCTGGTCGGATAGCTCGAGGAGCGCCTTCACTACGGTGATGGCTTAGATGTCTGTTGAACCCCTCCTTGGGGCCCCGCTCCTTTATAGGCATAGAGAAGGCGGGTTACGGAGTCTGAAGGATGTCTGGCGAGAAAATGGGGGCCTAGCGGCTAGGCGATCGCTCTATCTTTGAGGTGTCAAGTCTTTGGCCTTGAAGTCTGTTCCAAGGTTACATCATCCGTCCAATCATTGTCTCGCCATCTGGGTTGGTAGGCCTGTAGTCGGTCTTGAAGCGTCCGTTCCTCCGGAAGCGGCGTCATGCAAGCCCTCTGTCGCATGACCGATCTTGGCCTTGGCGTCGGTCTCGTGGTGCCTCGGGAGGTCGCGTTTCTCTGCGATACTGACCGCGTGTGGGGCATTTGCTTGACCTGGCGTCCTCTGGGGCTGCCTCGGGGCGGACCCACTGCTCTGTCGGCGTTGTGTTCTTGAGGCAGTGTTTTACTCGTGGCGGATAACGTTCTAAGGCGGTGGCCTCGATTCTGGTCGTCGAGGACTTCGCATGGGGACTGGTGAGACCTCCGTGACCCCTGTCGGAGAGCCTCATGAGCCCGACCAGTCTGGTCGGAGGCTTTGAGACGTCAGAGCACAGGTGTTGGTCGAGACCTTGGCGGCCCGACCAAGTTCGATGCTTCGTGGCCTCGGTGAGGGCCCATAGTTCTTTTAGCCCATGGGGTCTTTGTCTGGGGTGGGCCAGAATCGCCCATATGAGCTTCGGCCGTTTGAATGATAATGCTTCTTTGTGATGACGAAGTCTAGGCGATGGGGTACCGGGTACTGGATTCGTCGATAGCCAGGGCTGCTCGGTGCGTCGCGCGTCCGGGTGGTCGTCGTCGTTAATGTAGTGCCGTCTGACTTGCCATTTCCTTCGGGTGTGGCAGGAGCACCCGCCGAGTGTAGCCCCGAGCCCCGGCGGTCGGAGAAGCTAGTCGGGGGGTTACATCGGTCACCTGGCGGTTCGAGCTAGGCGGGCGTCCCCGTTTGGCCCTCCCCTCGCGGGATCTCACCGACTCGATCAGCGAAATCCTGCGAAGGTGTGCCTGAGAGCGTCGCCCGTTCGGCCGGGTGGGTTAACGAGAACTTTGGTGGGATCTGCGGATCGATGAACCGACTTTGCTTGGGTCTTGTATGGCCGGCCGTGAGTAGCCCCGAGCCCCGAAAGCAGTCGGAGAAGCTGGTGAGAATTCCTGACGAGATCGATCCCTCGTCTCATTTGGATCTTTGCCGGCAGGGAGGCCCTCGTGCCTCGACGAGGCCCCAGGTCCTGGGCGTTCGTTGTGCGTTGTAGCTGGCCGTATCTTCCGGCTAGCTTTACACCAGAACTTTGCCGCGGGGCGTTCCTCCCGAATTCTCGCTTGGCGAAGTTATCCGCGGGAGGAGTGGCCGCTATCTGTCCCTAAAGCACGCCCGTCGCGGTGTGGGACTGGAGGGGTGGCGATCACGTGCTTGCCTAAGGCCGCTTGAGCACCGCGCTTCGTGGAGTTACTAACGGGTTGTCCGAGTAGGCCCCGGAGATCCTCCCAAGGGGATCTTTTTGACAGACGGTCCCAGTCGGGCGTCCGGCCCGTGGCGACCTATGAACCTTTCTTTACTCGATCCGTCTCGCCCCCAAGAGTAAATCAGCAGGCCGAAGTGCAGGTGGCTGCTACCCTACGATGGATTCAGGGAGGCGTGAAGTATGGTCTCGGACACGAGTTTTGGCGATTGGGTCGTCGCCGAGAGCCAGCTGGAGGCCCATCGGGCTCACCTCATTCTCGTCCCTCGCTCGTTTTGTATCCCAAGGCAACCTCGAACATCTTGGGTTGTCGGGGTTTGAACCTTAGGCGCTGGATGCCTGGCGCCTCGAGGCCATTCACCGGCGGGCGGACTTTTTACCTGTCTGGCTGGTTGGCCCATTCGGAGGCTAGGGCGAGTGGCGCAATGCACTGGCTGATTACATCTGGCATTTAATGTGAAGAAGATTTGAAAGGATACGTTTTCGTTGGGGGCGCCGCGTGGTAGCTCAACGAGCCGCTTGGTGCTTGTCTCGAGGCGTCGTTCGCCTTGACCGTCAACCTGTCCGGACGGCGCCCGTTCGATGCCTGCAAAAACCCGCGGGGGGAAGGCGCTCGGACAAGCTTCTGCGTTTCCCCTTTGTGCGCAAGCGTCTTCCTGCCCAAAAAGAAAAAGCAAGAAAAAGGCAAGAAAAAGGTCCGGGGGTTCGTCCCTTACCCTTTCTCGTCTCCCACTCTCACGCCGGGAGATGTCGTGGCGAATGCTCCATCTCGCCCGGCCCGCGTTCAAGGCTTGGAGAAAGGGTTCCTCCGCCGTTCGGCGTCTCGCGGTGGAGGTGCTGGCGAGACGCGGTCCCGCACCAGCTGGCGGCAGATCGTCGTGCCGCCTCCTTTACGGCGTGGGTTCGGTCTTCCGCTCCTTGGTTCGTCCGGGGGTTCTTTGCACCATTACAAGGTCGAGGTGCACGGCTCAATCCCCATGGAGTGCTTCACATTGCGGTTTTATCACGTTGTGTGAGGCGTTCTGAGGATAGATCCCCACCGGCGCTCTGGAAGTACTTTCCACGCCAAGTCAAGGAAGGATCAATCGGCGGGTCCCCTGGCGCTCATGGGTGGCGTAGCTCTTGAGATCTTGCCAGGCCGCTTGCGCAGATTCGTCGATTTGAAGCTGCCGTCGTCGAGCAAAAGTGGCACTCCGAATGGTTCTCGTCACGGAACCGGAGCGCCCGGCCTTCTGGGGCGATGCCCCGTGGCGAGGGAAGAGTGGTCTGGGGGCTCGGCAATGAGGAGAGAACAAGGTAGAGGTGATTGTTAGCGAGGATCATGGCCCGGGTTGGCGGGGCACGACCGTGGTCGTTGTGTGCGCCTTCATGAAGATCGCGTCCAACCCCTCATGGCGAGGACCGCCCCATGTTCCGTCTGAGGGATCCATGACCCCATCGCGGATGGTGGAGGCGGACCTCGCCGAAGTCGGAGATTAAGGCGAGGCGGCGCCGTGTTGGTGGTTGCGCTTCTAGTGGCGGTGGGCGGCCAACGAGCCCTTTTCGGCGAGCCACCCTCGACACAGTAAGCGTGCGCTTTGTCCCTTATTTCCTCTTCTCCTCAACGTGATCTTCGTGCCTCGTTTGGTGGCGTCTCGATACTATCGGGGGTTGGCGGGATGGTTTCCGAGTCATCTCGCCGAGGAGAAGGCATAAAGCAGTACCATAAGATTCTGAAACAACGGAGTCCGCTCGGAAGAAGCGGAAGGAGGAGTTGAGGAGGAGGAAGAGGAAGGAACGCTAGGCGAGGGTCGCCCGGGGCGAGGACGCCTCCGAGTCAACCATCGTTGGGACGGGTGACTCGGAGTCATCCTCGAGCACCGATGGTGGCGGCCTTCCCGACCCGTACCGCGTGGTCTTCCTCAAGTCGTTGATCCCCGGTGAATCGGGCGGGGGCCTGGCGACCGACGTCACCGCCGTCGCGCCCCAGGCGGAAGTGCCTCCAGGGGAGACCTCTCTGGGCAAACGAGGGGGCGATCTGTCTTCGCCTGGAGGGTCGGCGAAGAGAATGCGGCTCACACTCGGCCGCGCGTCGGTGGGCCGCTCCGGGCGGTCGTTGGCCCGTCGTGGCTCGGTGTCGGCGCCGCTGCGGTGATCCGGGGACGGCGCAGGGGAAGCGATCGCGGAGGTCCCGGACATAAAGAGCCCGGCGTCGGCCAACGGGTCGGGACCTCGTGTGGAGGTCGGGATGGGGAAGGCGACCTCCGCCCCTGGGCCCAGGCGTGCCATGCCGCCGGTCTTGCGATCGGCAGCCTCGCCGTCGCCGCCAGCAGGACCTTCTAAGGGGCATTTGGATCGGCGGGGTCGGTCCCTCGGCGGTTGTGGACCCAGCGTCGGCGACCCGCCTATCTGCTGCAAGCCAAGCGAGGGCGGCCGAGTGCGAACACGGCATGATCGGCTAGGTGGGGGCGGGCTCGACCCGCTGCGCGGGGCCCAACCCGTGCTAGTCTGGAAGCGGTCGCGACCCTACCGTAAAGCCGTTGTTCGTCTTGGATGATGATGCAGAGCGAGTTGTGGAAGACCTTTGAGGGCGGCAAAGCGGATCGCGGCTCGGGTGGTCGGGCCAAGAAAGCTTGGTCTCTCTCTTCGCGCGTTAATGGCGTCAAGCGTGATTTCTGGGGTGGATATCCCAACCGGCACGGTGAGCCAAGTCGGGACCTTAGCTCCAGTGTCCGACTTGTTTTCGACGAACAGCGAGCCTGATGGGGCGTCCGCTTTTTGCAGGAACTGAAGCTCCGCTCGGCGGACAAAGCCGGGTTCCTCCGAATCTGCACGGTCAAGGTGAGAAACCGACCATCTTCGCACCGTGGTTTGTGCTCGGGGCGCCTTGGGGCGTGAGCGGGTGGAGGCGCGGAATCGGCGAAACTCGAGTCCGCCAGCGGAGGCCAACAGCGCAAGGGATGACATCATGCCGCCATGGAGGGATGTATTGTCGGACATGTCCCGCCTCCAGACCAAACGTGACCGAGGCCGAAGGAGCTTGATTCGAGAGGAAGAGCCCGAGCGAGGCCGGGCTAAAATGAGAGGATCTCCAACGTTTGGAGGCCTGGCGACGGTGAACCACCCGTTCGACGAAGGTTTTGCCATCGTAGATTGCCCGATATGCTTCGATGTTTGACGACACTGCCAGGATTGCGGAGGAGACTTGGCGATGCTGCGTGAGCCAGGAGTGGCGAGGCACGCGACGCGCTTTTCGCGTCACGTGAGGTGGCAATGGCGGAAGAAGGCTGGCGAGAGACGACTGTCGTCGCGGGTGCCGAGTGATGTCCCTCAAGAGGCGGCCAGAAGTCTGCCTGCCGAGTGCTCGGAACCGCCGCGCAAGGCAAAGCTCTCGTCGCATTGTTGGTTCGCGTCTTAGAACACGTCGGCGCTCGATGGCGTGGGAGCCGAGCTTGGGGTTACCTCCGCGCTTGTCCTCGTCGCTTCCCATTATGATGATGTCGACCGAGGTCATCAAGACCAGAGTCGCCCATGGATCAAACCGACGAAAGGTGGTCGAGGGCGAGGACTCGGATTGACCCATACGCCGCAAGCGATCGTGGCCGGATATCGCCACAGGATATCCTCCATCAGGATGAGGGAGAAGATTAGCTGCTTAGACTTTTGTTGGTGTAGGGAATTTGTTGAACGTTGGTTTGGATTTTGCTCGGGCCGGTCGGATCGGCCCTTGAATCTGATTTTCTGCTGATTTACGTCCCCGTGATAGGCGCTTTTACGACTATAGCTTTAGAAAACCGCAAGGCTTGCCCAAGCATAAGTCGGCGCGCTATTCGTAATGTTCGGAGGAGGCGCAAATAGCCGTTTTAGGATTGGGATGTTTTGCTCGATGCGCGCTAGGGCTGAATGCTCTGACCCGACCATAGTTCCCGTTACTTGGGCATTTCCTTCTTTATAAGCGCATTATCCATAGCCGTAGCCACTAAGGCGTGGTAGTGGCGCTGGGTCGATAGGGTTGTCGCTAGAGGCAGGATGGCTGGCAGATCATCGATCGTCTTGGCGTCGGTTTTGCTGACCCCGAGTAGTGCGAGGGGCGATGTGTCGACGCCGTGACATAGTCGAGAAGGAAAAACAAGCTTTAGAAGGGTTGTCTTAGCTGCGTTCGATTTTCTTGATGGCGGTTACGCCCTTATTCGCTGGCCTTGATCGTAAATCCTGGGCGGATGCTTGAGCGAAGAACTATAGTGCGCCTTTGTCGGGGCGGTGCTCCCTCTGTCGGATCCTCTCGCATTTAATCGGGAGGAGGATGGCGAGGCCGTCGTGTCGCCAGGCAGCCCTGAGAGTTAATCTTGGCGTCCTTGTGGCAAACGCGTCGCCTCCTTGATTGCCGCCCGCTCATATAAATAGGTTGAGGCGACAATAATTCCTTGGCCAAAAATCTGTTGCTTGCCGCCTCTCTTAAATCTTTTGCTCTAGTTTCTGACTCAACGAAATGTCTGGCGGTGTGATCGGGCCGGGAAGCGAGTGGCGAGGCGGAACCGCCGCGGGTCGGTTCCTAGAAGTCCTGCCGGTCTGGGATCTTGGTGTGGTGACGAAGTCAAGATCACGGTGCCCTCATCGGTCTTTGCGCCGAGGAACCCTCGTCGAGGTAGGTTCGCCGGTGATGTTGGGGGTGCCTTGATCTTGTTCTTCAGCGATCTTGAGGGTTTCTTCTTTCCCTTTCGGCCTTACGGCAGGTTTTGCTTCCGCCATGGCGCCCTTGCAGATAGTGATGCGTCGTTCGCCCTTGGCGTTATGCAGTCTTCCGCTGACGGGAAACACGGCGGCCCGATTTAGAGCGGCGGCTGAAACCTCCTTCTTTACTCAAACTGCCGCCATTACGGTCGTGGCGGGCGTGTTTTAGCGTGCAAGCGTGAGTCGAGTTGTTGAAAGGCTTCATGAAAGCTTCGAGCCGCCTTGTAGCGCTCGAGCCGTTATCCTGAGAAAGTGGCGAGTTGAGAGGAGGCGAGTGGCGATCTCGGTAAACGTCGGTAGCCGCGTCGGGCGTGATGCATCTTGGAAGCGCTTACACATCTTGAGCCTATACAGGGATGCTCATACTGCATTTGAGAGCATCTGTGAGGAAACTGAAGTGGCTCGAGTAAATGCATGAGCCCTGGGCAGCTCGGCGGGCGATGCGCCAGGCTTACCCAAACAGCAAAAGCCTGGAGGACCTCCGGGCTTTGCGTGGCGTGGCCCATGAGAACAAGGGTTCTTGGTCGGCGTCGCGGAGTATGTGGCTGCTATGCCGGTCGTGTGCCGCCTTTGACCGTATCTTGGCGATTATCGGGATCGTGGGTGATCCCCCGAGATCTGGCGAAAGGTGCATCTGTGGCGATGGCGAGGCTTAGGGGTGGTCACCGCGAGGCCCGAGTCAGCAGCTCCGATGGCAGCAGCGATGGCAGCAGCAGCGACTTTCTTAGAGTGATCTGCGGCGGCGATGCGAGGATTCTTTTTGTTTTGCTTTGATGGAGCTGCTGTCGTGCAGGAATGAATTTGTTGGTATGTTTGATAATCTTGATCGTGATGCTTGTATTTTCTTAGTAACACACTTAGTCGGACGATCGCGATCCTCGGGGTCATGGGGCCCCTCGAGCGTAAGTCGGATCTTGTCGTGGATGAAGATACAAAGGTATCCAGCGGACCTTGAGCACAAGCTGGCGCGTGCGTCGCGAAGGCGGAATCCGCCGAAGCCGGCTATGGTTCTTGGGCGTGGGCACCCTTATCCAGCGGAACACCATTTAAGTGGCCGTTCTTGCGTCGAGGCATAGGTCATAGTGTCTGGGTCGAAGGCGGGGCCGGGCGGAACCAGCGGTTGGCGGGCGCTTCGCCCTTTAAGCGGTTATAAGCGCGTTACGCGCGCTTGGCGGGAGGGAGTGCGTTGCGGGAGGTCGTTGCTTTCGTTCGCATGGACATGCCCTATTCATGAGCACCACTTGTGTAGTATGCCAGGCGTGGGTCGGGTGCTGGGTGAGTGGTTTGCCATGCGGGAGAACAACGATCAATCGGGTCGCAATCCCCACTAAGTGCGCACGAAGCATAGGCCTCCACGCGTTTGCGGGGAGCATGGCGCGATTGGTATGGAACCCTGGGGTTCCAAGTCTGTGATGCGATGAAAGTGGTTACCTCGGCCTTTAGGCCAAGCAGCGCGGGCGAGTCGTGCGAGGCTTGGGCGCGGCGGCCGGGACGTCTGAATGCCGTGGCGGCTTGCGGCCACGAGCGGCCGGCCGGCGAGATCGAAACATGCGATCGCCTGGCGTGATGATGTCCTTCGCCTTCGTCGAATCCGTCGCCACCAGTAGCAGCGTGGCTTTATCGCCATGATAGCCTTCCGCATCGAGCAGCAGGGCGGGCAGGGGCGTCGTGGCGTCGTGGCGGCGTCGGTTGCCCGAGCGCAGCCCTCACTATAAATAGGGCCTAGAGGCAAAGTAGCACTTCATCTGGTGTTTCCCCATCCTTCTTCTAGTTTGCTTGTCCAGCAGGGAGGTTTGAGTGAACGGGATGGCGAGCGGTGGTGAGGACGGTGAGGGGACCAGCGGGCGGTTGTCGGAAGGAGACTCACGGGGCAGCGACCCCAAGAGGCCCCGCGTGGATCTGGGGACGTCCATGGCCGTGGGGCGTGAACTTGTGCTGCCTCCGTCGAGCTTCTCTATTTGGAATCCGTCGCCGGCGTAGGTTTTGATAACTTTGTGGTAGCACGAGCTTGTACCTTCGCATGTAATGATGATGCTTTTGTATTCTGACTCCGATTAGCGGTAGATGCAGCGCCGCCTTCTTCTTGAATGGAAGAAACCACGGAGGTCACGAAAGCGGCTGCAGTGATAGTGTGGTGCTCCTTGGCCGTTTTGGGGCGGCGGCGCTTCTGGCGCCTGCAAAGCAGCGAAAAAGCGTGGAAGCGCGAGTGGCGCGTGCGGGCAGCGGCGAATCGCCGGATCTTGGGAGAACACGAGTTCTCCTTTCCGTGCCGTCCGTATATGAGAGCATAGGCGGGGCGTGAGGCCTCTGAGGATGCACTTGGATGAGCCGTTGGGCGCACCACCAATGATCGCCTCATGCCTGCGCCGAATGGCGGGTCTCAGCATACTGCCTCTCGCCCTCTGGGCGCTACTGCTCGCGGGCGGAGGTTGCTGAGTGGTGGCGATGCGTGCTTTTCTTCATAGCCGTGATGCTTCTTTGTGTGATGCGGCCGTCGGCGAGATTAGGCGACTTCGACAAGCGGGCCAAGGTGCGGTATGGCGGAGATGGTGGCAGGCGGAGTGCGCTGGAGACTCGGATAGCCAGTAGAAAGGGAGGAGTGCGGCCCGGCTGCCCCTCCCCTTTGACGGAATCCTTTTAGGCGGCTTTGCGGCGCCGGCGTCGAACTGCTCGCCGTGGTTACCTTGTCATCACGGGGGTCGCTGCGGGGTGCTTCTTTGGAGCATCGGGCTCGTGGATGGGGCGGCCGAACCTTAGGGGTCTTGCCTTCGGCGTGCTCTCTCGGTGTCGCTCACCGGTGAAGCTGACCTCGGCGAGGCTCTGCTGCGCCGGTTCTTGAGCCACACTTGCACTCGCGAGCGGAGGTCGCTCTTGGTCTGGAGTGTTAGATACATCGTGGTGGTAGATGTCCTCCTTATCCAAGGCAGGCGGTCATAGCCGTGATGCCTCTTTGCAATGGCGAACTTTGGATCTTTGTTTAGCCCTTTAGCTTTGTCGATGCTCATGTAAAGGCGGATCGTAGAGATCGAGTTATCGTCTGTATGTTTGAATGATGTAAGAAAAAATGTTTGGAAGGCAAGTTTTACTCCTTGTTTTGATCGGTGCATTTCCTTTACGTGTCGGGCTCATGTTAGGCAATAGTAGCTCTTGAACCGTTGGGGTTACTCGGCGTAGGTCGGCGTGGACGCCGAGGTAACAACACGGGGTAAAGCTTGGCCATGGATGGCCCTTCCGACTACTTAATCGCCCTACAGGGTTTCCCTTCCACTTCTTGGGTGCCACTTGTGACCTTAGCCAAAACCATGGGAGTTTTGGTGTGGGCCGTAACACTTAAGTTGAAGAGTCCTTTGCTTGGGAGGGATCTGAGGGCGGTCGACCAGCAGGAGTCTCGGATCTGTATGAAACACATGCCCTCTGGCGTGCCAAGCGCCACTCGGGCTCGGAGAGTTGTGGGGGCCTTGAAGGAAGCGAAAAACTTTCAGTGTAAATTGCACAGGCTTTTCGATGTTCGAGCGTTCGGGGCGATATTGCCATGATGTCCTTAAGTCGGTAAGTCGGCGGTAGGAGAACCTCCTGAGCGGTGAAGGACCTTCCATGGAGGAAAGCTTGTGCTTGCCTCGTTAATTTGGACTGGCCGCGAGGACGGTCATAGCGTTGAAGGCGGACCGAACTTGGCGGTTGTGGTAGCGGCGGAGTGCCTCTTGGTACTTGGCCGGCAAAGTAGGGCAACCACGTTCGCGGGCCTCATCGAGGTTAGTCGACCGCATCTCTTTGTGCTTGAGCCCGTGCCTCATCGAAGGCTTGGAGTCTTAGGCGCCGTACTCAGGTCGGTTAGCAACCGCCTCGGCGCCGAATACAAGGAAGAATGGCGTGAACGATTCGATCGGCTCGGGGTGGTCGCGAGCTCGAAGGGCGGAGGGTAGCTCGGCTGCCCATCGTCCTGCGAACTTCTTCAATCGGTGAAAATCACAGGCTTGAGCCTGGAGAATCATCTTGTTTGCTTTCGCTCGACTTGGCCGTTGGTTAGTGGATGAGCTCGGCCCAATTGTCAGCGAATATGGAATTAAATCACGAGAATTCAAAGAATTCTTTCCACATGTTGTGTCCATTATGCGATGATGATGGAGTTAAGGACCCCAAATCGGTAAATGATATCGAGGAAGAGAATTGGCGGCTGTATCGGCGTGATGGTGGCAATGGTTTAGCTTCGATCCACTTGGTGAATTGTCCACATAGCGAGGTGGGTGAAACCTCAAGAGCCTTTTGAAGGGCAGGCAGGTCGAGTCCCAGGACATGACGGCGGTGATGGGAATAAATCTGGAGGGCTTGTCTTGGCAGTGAGTTTGGTGGCGGCGACACCCTTAGCGAGTCTGCAGACGATCTGTTGGGCGTCGGCCATGGCCGTTGGCAATAGAACCCTTGCAAAGCCTTACGAGGATCGTGGCGGCGTGTTGGCGCAAATCCGCCGTGGATGTCGAGCAACAACTCCTTCCCGCGATCGGCGAGGATGCCTCTGCGAGGATTAGGAAGAACCGTTTGTGAGATCTCCTTCAATTAGGACAAAGCGACTTAGCTACGAAGCGGCGGGGGACCTCGGTCGGATCAATGAGGAGTAATCCGTCTGTTAGTCGGTCGATGAAGGCTTCCTCGATCGGATTCCACCGCCCGGCGGTCCAATCCGACTCGGGCGACCTGCGTCCATTGCGCGCCGATCGGTGTGGCGGTATTGGCGAGTGTCTTCTCGCTCGGCGGTTTGGTCAGCCGGACCCAGAAATTAGTGAAGATCAAGTACAAAAATCCCGGATGGGACCGACCCTTTGCTAGATGCGAGATTAGCGAGGTAGTCGGCCTCGCCGTTGTGGCGTCGGTAACTGTGATGAAGCTCGAAGCCCTTGAACCTCTCTTCTAGCTTGTGGACTTCCGGCGATGGCCGCCATCGTGGGTTGCGAGGCTCGAGTCACCTTCATGACACAGTCGACGACCGGCTTAGGAATCGCCACGAACATAGGCGGCAGCCGAGGTCAGTGACGATCCGGAGACGGTGACCGAGGGCCTCGTATTCTGCGATGTTGTTGGTGGCGTCAGCGGTCGGATAGCGTCTTGGAGCTTGCTCGAGTGAAACAATGGCGACACTAGCTCAGCTCCGTTCTTCGTGTAAGACCGTCGAAGTACATAAATCCGATGCTGGGGTCCTCGATCTGGGAGGTACAGAGCCTCGGTCCACTTTCGGCGATAAAGTCCGCCAAAACCTGCGACTTGATCGCCGTCAGGGGCGTGGGATATCTCGTGGCCGTTGAGCTCAAGAGCCCTTGGCTATCCTCTCCGTCGTCGCGGTTGCGGATGATCTCGTAGAGTGGCGAGATGTCCTACGAAGGGCCGGGATGCTGTGGAAATAATGGACCAACTTCAGCTTTGCAATGAGGACGCATAAAGTAGCTTTTGCACAGGGGTCACAGAGTTTTGGACTCGAAAAGCACTTCGCGATGAAGTAGACCCGGCAGCTGGACCTTGGCGCCACGACCCTCTTTCGCTTTCGCTCCACGGCGAGTGCTGCGGCGGCGACTGGGTCGTTCGCGGCGATGTCTGAGGCGACTTCGTCTGGCGTCGGGGCAACCAGCACCGGAGGTGGTCGGAAAGTCTTGATCTGTCGAGGGCTTCTGCGCTTCTTAGGTCGAGCGAATTGGTGGGATTTTTGGCGGCTTGTAGAGTGGCATCCCCCGCTCACCGAGGCGAGATATGAAGCGGCTCAAAGCTATGAGGCATCCGGTCAACTTCTGGACCCCCTTTAAGTCGGAGATTGGGCCTATCTTTAAGATCGCCGAGATCTTTTCGCGATTGGCCTCAATCCCACGCTCGGAAATGATGAAACCGAGTAGCTTTCCTTTCGGGACCCCGAAGACACACTTCTCGGGGTTGAGTTTTATGCGGAACCGCCGAAGGTTAGCGAGATTTCTTCTAGGTCGGCGACCAAGTCGTCAACCCTCCTGGTTTTTGGCGGCGAGTGCGTCGATGTGAACCTCGATGTTCTGGCCCGTCTGGGCGTCGAAACGCTTGCATACATATTTGGTATGTGGCGCCGCGTTCTTCAACCGAAGGCATCGTTACGTAACAAAATGGCCGAGCGGAATGATGAAGGAGGTAGCGGCTGGTCGGACTCCTTCGCCGCTATCTGGTGATAGCGGTAGGCATCCAGAAATGGCGAGATCGCATCCCACCGTCGAGTCGGCGACTTGGTCGTCTGAGGTAATGGAAAAAGAGTCCTTGGGGCGAGGCCTTGTTCGGGCTCGTGTAGTCAGCGCACATTCTCCATTGCGGGACTTCTTTTTACAAGGGCGGGGTTGGCAAGCCACTCGGGGTGGCGTACTTCTTTCACAAACCTGCGGCCAAAAGTTTAGCGATTTCCCTCCTATGATCTTGCGCTTCTACGTGCGAAGAAGCGCGGGCGTTGGCGGCAAGCCTCGAGCAGTCGGATGTCAAAGGTGCTCGGCGACTTCGGGGATGCTGGCATCGAAGGGCTTCCGTGAAGAACATCGATTAGTGCGGAGGAAGTCGGCCGCGCTTTCTATTTGGCGGGGCGTGGCCCCAACCGCCGCGGTATTGGTCCGGATCCTCGAGATCGGCTGCATATGGTATCTCGGCGGACTTAAAGGCCGGTCGACTTGCTGGTCGGCGGACTCAAGGTCTCGTTGCGGAGGTTTCGAGCTCGGCCGATGGCAGCGTCGTCGGCAGATTCGCAAGCTACGCTTCGCGATTATATCGCGACTGAAAGGCTGACCCGCGATGATGACTCCTTGCGGCCCGGCATCTTGACGAGGTAGGTGTAATTGGGGATCGCCATAAACTTGGCGTATACGGCCTCCCCATGATGGCGTGGTGCGAGGCACAGAAATCCTCGACCTCGAAGAGCGAGGGTTTGGTCTGCGGAAGTTATCCGGTCTCCCGAGGTGGCGGGCAGGTCGATCTGCGGCGGATAGGCTGGCGGCGGGGATAGCGCCATGGAAGAGCGCCTTGCTTGGTCGGAGATCTTGCGAGGATCCCCATTGCGTCAAAGTATCAGCGTACAAGATGTTGATCTTTTGCCCGTAATCCATAAGCACCACAGACGGCGTTTGACCCCCTGACGAGCGGCGACCGGCGGTACCTTCTGGCTGCGGGCGTGGTGGGGTGGTCGGCGCGATCAAAAGGTGATCGAGGATTCCGACCACCGGAGGAACTTAGGCGTGGCGGGTGCCACGGCATGCACCTCGAAATCACGAGCTTAAAATGGCAGCTTGTCGGCGCAAGCTTGCTGGTCATGAAGATCATGAGGCATTTGTCGGATTCAGGGAACTCGGCGTCGCCTCTTTGGCCCGGCATCACAGTCTTTGGGTCACCTTCTTTCCTTTGTTTAGCGTGGGATTTCCGAGCGCTTGAGGTCTCACAATCCTTGTACTTGTGCTTGACGGGATACCGTGGTGCTGTGCAGGGGCCTCCATTAACTTCTCGAAGTGGTCGGCGGCTTCTTAGGCAATTTGCCTTAACGAGCGTCCATGGCGGACCGGGGTCTTAGCGGACTGCTTCCCCTTCCGCCTCCGTTTATCGGGCGGCGAAGCATATTCTTTAGCACGCGCTCGGATCTGTTAGTCTTCCCTTTGTCGAAGATGGCCCCACCGCCTCCTCGCTAGGCGTGGTTGATGGCGACGATCAATGACTCTTTGGTGGTCTTGGGCAATCATTGGCCTTGTGCACAAAGCCTCGCCGCGTGGTCCCGTAGATGAATGCTCCGCGGCGTCGGCGTCGTTGATGTCGAGGCTTCGTTGCATTCTTTGGGAGAAGCAGGATATAATCCGGGCGTCTCCCGAACTCTTGCTGCAGCTCTTGAATCGAAGTTTAAAGGCGTTTGTATGTGCCACTGAAGTTACCCGACGAAGCGTTCTCGAGTCGGTCGATTTGCGATGGAGTCGTGGCGGTACTCGGCGGGCTCGGCCGTCTACCAGATAATCGGAAGGTATTGGATGATGAATAGGTCATCAAAGCCCGGCCGGCAATGCGGCCGTGATCCTCAAGCGGAACAAGGGGTTCGTGGCCCCGTGTATTTAGCGATGTTGATGAGTGCCGGGCAAGGCGGAAAAGTTAACGTGCGGATCCTCGCGTGAGCGCCCATGACCCGGGCCGTCGAAATTTGAAGACTCTGATCGCGTCGCCGAGCCCGTATCGGCGACTTCTGGCCAAGACGCTGCGTCCGTCGGCCTCTTTCTTGCATCGAGGTGTCGCGGTAGTCGTGTCTTAAGAAATTTGAAACCTTGGCGGCCGGCGTCGCGAGCTCGGGGCGATCATTCTTCTGCCCGTCTTAGCGAGTTTTAGTGAACCGGCTTTGTCGCTGAGGCGCTTCAGCGGCGAACTGGGGCGGCATATGTTGCCTGCAATGGCATACTCCTGACCCGGAGGTTAGATAACCGCCTTGGCCCCAGCTCGGTCGGTTGAGGATCTTGAGCAAGGCCGCGGCCATGGCGATGTTGGTTTGGAAGGAGGAAATCTGAAGCGGCCTCGGCCCTTCCATCATTTGATGATGTACTGCCGGGCTCGCCCGCATGCGCCGCCGACCACTTCTTGAGGCGGTGGCTCGCCCTGGGCGACTGGCACCCCTAGCTTCGCCCTCGCCGACCTTTGGTCCCCGGGTTCTTCTTAGGGGCGATGGAGGTAGTGAGAGTCCTCAACGTCTTGAGTCTTTGGTGATCCCCCCCTTGTCGTCATTGCTTGTAGGAGAAGGAGTTGTGGCTTGGACGTCATGGCGGGAAGGTCGCCGTGCGGCTCATATGGCACTCAGGGAGCACATTTGGTAGAAGCGCTGCTGTCCGGAGGCTGAGTCATTCTTTGGAGAATCTTCGATATCTCGTGAATGGAGGCCAGCGTGGCGGCCATTGCTCTGGCAGTGAGCGAGAGGATAGAACCCTGTCCCGCCCGGTTAGCGCGCCACCGTCGGGAGTAGCGTGCCGCTAAGCGGGCTCAAGGCCCTACGGTGGCCTCGAGCAAAATCGGCGAAAATCACAGGCGAAGTGGGTGAGGCTCGGCGAGGCAGCCTGGCCAGCGGCAAGGGAGGCAGCGAGCTCTCCCTGGCGGCGTGGCGACAGTCGAGGGCGAAAGACAAATCCGGCCCCTCAATGTCGTGGCGGCGTTGCGGTGGAGGAGGCCATCAAGGAAGGCGGCGGGGATCCGGAGATGACAGCGAGCCCCTACTTGGCGCAAGCTAGGGTGTTTGAGTAGCCGTGAGTAAATTTAATAGTCGAGGGGCGCGCTCCGCTTCCTTGAATGGTTAGACTACAAGAGCCAAAGGTGTATCTTGGTTAATTTGAATGTCCCTCGTCGATTCGTGAGGTGGTATTGTATTGATGGGGTAGCGAGAGGCTGTGCGTCGATTCTGGTCGGATAGCTCAGGAGCGCCTTCACTACGGTGATGGCTTAGATGTCTGTTCGAACCCCTCCCTTGGGGCCCTTCTCCTTTATAGGCATAGAGAAGGCGGGTTACGGAAGTCTGAAGGATGTCTTGGCGAAAGAGGGGGCCTAAGCGGCTAGGCGATCGCTCTATCTTTGAGGTGTCAAGTCTTTGGCCTTAAAAGTACATTTCAAGGATTACGTCATCCGTCAAAATCATTTGTCTCTGCCATCTAGGGTTGGTAAACCTGTGGTCGGTCGCGGGCGTCCGTTCCTCCGAGAAGCAGCGTCTGAAGCCCTCTGTGCGCATGACGATCTTGGCCGGGCCGGTCTCGAGGTACGCCTCGGGAGGTCTGCGTTTCTGCTGATGCGTGGCCGTGTGGGGACGGCTGCTTGACCCTGGCGTCCTCTGGGGCTGCCTGGGGCGGACCCACTGCTCCTGTCGAAGGCATTGTGTTCTTGAGGCAGGTGTTTTACCGTGGCGGATAGCGTTGCGGCGGAGGCCTCGATTCTGGTCGTCAGGACCGCGCATGGGGACTGGTGAACCTCCGTGACCCACTGGTCGGAGCCTCGCAACGCCAGAGCCAGTCTGATCGGAGGCTTTCTGGGACGTCCGTTTGCAGGTGTTAGTGAGACCTTGGCGGCCCGACCAAGTTCGATCTTCGTGGCCTCGGTGAGTGCCCATAGTTCTTTTCGCTTGGTGAGTCTTTGTCTCTGGGGTGGGCCCGAATCGGCCCGTATGAGCTTCTGGCCGTTTCGGATGATAATGCTTCTTTGTGATGACGAAGTCTAGGCGGTGGGGTACCGGGTACACAGATTCGTCGGTACCTGGGCCGGACCCGTTCTGGGCTTAGGAGAAGCGGGCCCAATCTGCGCTGCGGTTAATCTTTGCGATAGAAGAAAGCTGCAGCCGCATCAATGTTGTCCACTACAAATGAAGCGCCAGTGCGTGTAAGTCCAAACCAAGGCCGGACATCGGTACAACGCACTGAAGCAAACCCAATGCCGTAAGTCCAAAATTAAGCCTTGGGCCTTGCTTCGGACTTGCTGCGCCTGCGGCCGAGGAAACAAGTCAAAATTGGCTTGGCCCGAGCCCAACCGAAACAAGGCGGCAAAATCTGCACACGGGAAGACTTGGGACGTAGTAAAATTTCAAAAAAGCTGTGACGGAAAAAAACTATCAAATTTCAAAACACTTTAAAATGCAGTAATGGGTCTAAATACCGTTAAGTCCAGTACCCATCGGGTTCGGATCTGGGTTTGAGTTTGGACCTATGATTGATTTTGGATCTGGATCCGGGTCCAAATTTCGGGTCTCGGGTCCGGGTCCACAAAGGCTGGACCCAGAGATACCCGGACCCGTTGCCGTCCCTACTTCCATGGTTGTAATTTCCAACTAGATGTGTAGAGCGCGAATTACATGACGCAATACGTATTAGGATAGATGATACCTTCAACCGCACTACCACAGCGAACGGCTTAGAACAAGGAAATCTCACGATCCAGCGACCAAATACTTACACCACAGTAGAAACCCCTCTCGGCGAGATGATTGGAATTCACGAAACGCAAGAACACGACAAAAGGGATTATTCCAAAAGCCATCTTGGCTAAACTCTCAATTCATAGCTAAAAAAAAATAACCTGGTTTGACATGACGCACAGCCATGGGCTTATATAACCAAGTACAGGCTACACTCAACACGCGCGTGCCTTTTACATCTCGGCTACTCATGTTACGTACGATTAGACCGATTTATTTTGTGAACTTTCTTGTTTTACAGGCTCGAGAAAACCGACTTAATCTAATCCAAATCCAACTAAACCAGAATTATACTTGATCCTTCATCTCGCGTGTCTTCTAGTAGGCTGCTGCAGGTGGCCCCCACCCCATCGCACGAAGAGAAAGAAACAAACACGTTCTGTTTAAAGAAAAGAGAGCACCGACAAAAAGTCCCAAACGATGAGTTAATCCTTCCTGGTTTCTTGCAGCTGAAACCCTCCTCCTCCTCGTTTTATCTCTTGTAAAATAGGAAAGCAACAAGACTCGTTATTCTGACCTTGGATGATCTCCTGCACACACAAACATTCCAATAGGACTGGACTCGCACACGCAGTACATTCAGAACACATGGAGCAACCAACGAACGAACCTGACGCTCGTCAAATTGGACAGAGTTTTCCTGTAGCGAAGCCTGAGACCTCTTCTTCGACAATCATGTCCTACACTCGCTCTCCACCTCCCTCTCCGGTCCTCTCGCTATCAAATAGCAGTGGCCCAAGGAGACCGAGGCATTCCATTTTGAGAATTTCTGGGCAAATATGACTGGTTTTAAGGAAGTGGTTCTGAATGATTGGCAGGCAAAACATGCAGCACATGGAACCAACGCACGGATTGAACCACCAACTGCAAGTGGCGGCGTCGGCACTCAAGGCTTGGAGCAAAACATTACTCTCAAGTGGAAAACTCCAATTACACGCTAGCACAGATGCTAGGAGAAGGAGATAAAGCGTCAAGCCGAGACGGCCATACGGTCAATTTCTACAAAGCTTGCTGGATATTATTAAAAATGACATCATGGCAGCCTTTGAAAGCTTGTACGATCTCCTGTCGTACAGCGAACATCGCCTTGACTCCACAGAAGGATGGAGCGGATAGTACCACTGATTTCAGACGTAAGTTTAACTAGCACGAGCAAACGAAACGTTTTTTTGTCTTGTCGCGCGCAGCAGCCAGCCCGTACCGAAGAAGCGAGTTTTTTTTCCTGACCAGCGCGTACGGAGAGCTCCCAGCGTTCGCCAATTCCTTCCGTTCACCAATTCCTTCCACTATAAGATATAGTATACATTTATGGAGTTGCTAAGGTCCTATTTTATAGTGCTTTAGATCCCCGCTCTTTCTCAGATTTGAAGTTTGTAGGTTAAAATAAAGTGAATTAAGTTTATATTTTTAGTTTAAAATGTAAACAAAATGACTCATCTAAACACTCTTAATATAATTATAGCTCTAACTCTATAAATTTCTAGAGTTAAAAATACTCTGCTTCATCAACTTTACGAATTTTAATGAAGCTAAAGCTATATCAAACAATCCCTAAATAAACTGATCACAAAGGTGCTTGCCGTGCCGCTTGCGCCGCATCTCGACAACTTAATATCCTCCAGTCAAGGCGCGTTCGTCAGGACAAGAGGCGTTCATGACAATTTCCTTTATGTGCACATTATGACAAGGCGGTCCCATAAATCCAAAACTCTCTCTCTCTCTTCCTCAAGCAGGACATAGCCGGAGCTTGTGACACGGTAAACTGGGACTACCCTGCTAGACCTACTTCTGCACAGGGGATACACGACGGCATCATCCCATGTCCTCCTCAACGGCATCCCTAGAGATAGCATAAACCAACCATCAATAAATAAAAAAAAGCATCTCTACAGTAGCTTTTGACTTTTAATTATATAAAGGCTTATGACTTTTAAAAAGCCCAGATAAAAAGCTACTCGCTTGTTTAGACTTTAGTTTTTTAGCTTTTAAGCCGGGAAAAAGCTCAAACAAAGAGAGCTTTAATGATGGGGCGGTTTGCATGTATCGTTATTTGACCGCCATTTGGATGTGCGGTTTTCGGGATGGTACTTGCAAAGGCAAAGAGGGGGCTTGTCTTGGGCGGGTAGCCCTAAACGGTGAAACCTTAGCGGTAGTCGGTGGCGGTATATGCATTATAAAGGCCTTGTCATGATCTCCCTGTAGGCACACCAAAGGAAGTGTGTCAATAGCTTGGCGCAAGGGGTTGATCATGTCGTGTGGGTAAAGTGTACCCGACTCTGTAGAGTCTTAAAACTACTTGAGTAGCCGTGCCCTCGGATAAGGGCAGCGTGGGCAGCTTTCACATAGTAGATTTTTGGTTTTGGTTTTAAATGGAAAATGATGGATTTGGTTTAAAATGAAAATGTGGTTGGGAATCATGGCTGGAGCTCCGGATATTAGTTTGGCGGTTGGAGCCAACGGTGGATTGAACTGGAAAATTGTTATACTTCAAATTTAATTAATTATGCTATTTACATTTTGTTAAATCTTTGCTTTATGAAGTTATTATCGTATTTAAATTTCAATTTAAGCTTTATGCAAATAAACCCTATATGCTTCCTTTGTTTAAGCCTTGCATTTAGTTATTTGCATTAAGTTTAAGACTTCTTGAGTATGTTGTATACTCACCCTCGTATTTTATCATGGTGCTTATTCCATAAGCAGACGAGGAGATCAAAGCGATTTGACATCTGTGGAAGGACTATGAAGAGGAGGATATTTCGATCTACTAGGAGTGTACCCGGTCGGTTGCTGTGGAGCAAAGCGATTAGCTCTTTTGTTCTACATTTTATTGCTACTTTCACATAAGTAGTAAGGCTCCATACTTGTAATAATGTGATGATGTTGTTACACTCTTTTGCTTATTCTTTGTTGTTTACTTTATGATATATACGTATTATCATCCTTTGTCTGTTGTGTCGCTAAACATTGTTCTGGACTAGCGGTTAAAACCAGAGGGTTCGGTTTGGTAAATCCGGGTCCCCTGAGAATCATCCGTCTGCATAATATGAAGAAACAATTGACGGGACAAGGATGACGGTTTAGCTCAAAGCGTCTTCATGGGAAGAGGTGTATGATATGGTTAGGGATCTTAATGTTGTACTTGGAAAGAAGTCTTGGTAATACATCGCGGTCCCATCTTGAGAAGACCACGTGGAAGAAGAGATCCATCTTTGGGACTTACCCTCTTGGAAGGACTTGGAAGTTCGACCTTGCATCGACGTCATGCATGTAGAGAAGAATGTATGTGACAGCGTGGTTGATCTTTTCTTGAATATTCTGGCAAAACAAAGGATGGTGAAGGCCGAAGGGATCTGGAAGACATGAAAATCGAGGCCAGAGCTACATCCTCAAGACCTTGGGAAAGGCGAAAACTACCTTCCCTGACTTGCTACAATTTGAGTAAGAAAGAAAACAAAACTACGCAAGTGCTGCATGGTGTGAAAGTTCCGTCAGGTTACTCATAAACATCAAAAGCTGGTATCGATGAAAGATTTGAAGTTAAGCGGCATGAAGTCTCATGATTGTCATGTGATGATGACACAAATGCTCCTGTTGCAATTAGAATTATTTTGCGACAAGGTCAGAGAGGCAATCACGAGGTTGTGTTCCTTCTTCAACACGATTTCCACGAGAAGGTCATCGATCCGTTGGACTTTATGAACTTGGTGATGTGGTAAAGACTACGTGCATTTGGAGATGTATTTTCCCCATCATTTTTGATATCATGGTTCATCTCATTGTTCACCTTGTCAATGAGATAAATATTTCTTGACCCGTATTCACGCATCGAGATGTACCCATTTGAAAGGTATATGGGTGTACGAAGAAATATGTCGTGTCGATCTTGGCGGAAGGCTCCATTGTAGAAAGGTTATGCAAGCGAGAAGGTTATTGAGTTACGTATGGATTACATGGAGGAGGTCGAGCGGTAAGAGTGCTGTATCTCACCATGAGGGTAGGCTAGGTGGGAAAGGTGTAATAGGAAAGAAATCTACAAATTCTTACGATAATATTTTATTGAACAAGCCCATTTCACGATGTTACCTTGATCGGGTTGAGGTGTGCGTATATGGACATACACAAGGGTAAGCTAAGGAGGAAAACGAGAAAGTCGAGCTTTGGATAACAAAAGAGCACAATCGTTTGTTCGGTCATTGGTTCGAGGAGCACATGCGGTGAAAAGCGAGTGTTACATTAATTGGTTGGCAAAAGGGCCTTGGTACAATCACGACATGGCAAGGATATGACATCAATGGATATACATTTTACCACGAGCTCGAGGATAGCAAGAGCACTTACCAAAAGCAGTGGTGTCATTATAAGCGCCTCGACAACACAGCGATCTGAAAGCATCTACTACGGGTTCGTAGGGAGATTTGGGAGGCTGGACTCTGCATTTTGAAGATCCGGTGTTTCGATGTCATTGGAGTGCGACTCTGAATGGTGTCAAGGTGGACAAGTACAGCTTTACTCTGTGGACATCGAACATGTCGGATCTGAGGCGAACCATTTGTACTTGCGAATCAAGTAGCACAAGTATTCTACATAATCGACCGTGAGATAAGAAGCGCCATGTAGTTACTGTAAGGAAAAAGAAGGATCGTTGGAGTTGAGAATGTCGTGGATGAGGAAGAGTACAACAGGTTTGATGAGTTGCCTCCTTTCGCATGACGTGACATCGAGCCGAGGAAGAAATCACTCAAGAAGTTACCTATCATCGCGATGATCTGTGAAAGGCCAAATTGTGAAAGAAAATAATTAGCTAGGAGTAATGGCAACATGTCACCATTTATATGAAAATGTAAATGTGATGTGAGAAATGTATATTTATGTGGAATTAATAGGAAATAAATATGCATGATTTTGATACTTGAACTCTTACGAAAAGGTTTAGAAAATATGAGTCCTTTCGATTACATGCTACAATGTGTTGAATTGGATTCTGATAATTTTTTGTCAGAGTATAAATATTATTGAGAATGGTCTATTTGCATATTTTATAAACTTGTTCATGCCACATATATCTGAGCTTGCTCATGTCCTAGAGAATGATAATATAGGTAGTTGTGGGCAGGGACAATAAGTTATATAGGATTTCCTACTTTCTGCTGATTGAGTTGTAGTGTACAAAGTATCTACATAGCGCTGAACTCATGATGTTTGTGGTGAAGTTTTCAGTAAATAAAAATCACTGTCAGGAAATATTGTACGACAGAAATGGCCCCAAGGGATAATTGGATCATCTGTTGTAGGGTAGACTGTATCTGTGGCGGTTAAGAACAATAAGCAAAAATCACAGATAACGATATCTGTGGCGGTTAGAACAATAACAAATCCGCAGATAAGTATATCTATGTACTTATCTGTGGCGGTTATTGTTCTTAATCGCCACAGAATAGCGTTTATCTGTATTGATTATTGTTCTTAACCGCCAGATACACCTTCTACATATAAGTGAGCCCTCGCGCATACGCACTACGAAAATTTCCTTCCCTCCACTCCGTGCCTAGCTCCTGACCTTGCGCCCATGGCATGCGACGGCCACCGCCACTCAAGCGCCCTCCCCACCGTGCCGTCCCCAACCTCGACTTCATGCCATCCTCGACCTCGTCGTCTTGCAAGCCAAGCGCTTACTCCAAGCTCCGCAGCGTTGGAGGATCCCAACCCCACCCACCGCCATTCCAAGCCAGGTCCCGACCTCGAGCTTGCCGCCCGTCGACGCCGCGCGCCGCCACTCAAGCCACCGTCCCCCCATCGGTTAGTGCACTCTTTTGGCAAGTTGATGAATTGCATGGAACAATAAATAGTTTGCCCTTCAATGTTCTATTGTCATCTATCATTTAATCCCTCTGAGTTGTTTGTGGATTCTAATTTGTATGCATGTATGCAACTCATCTTCAGAAAGATTAGGTTTTATCTTGGCATGGAATCGGTATGGAATCAGTATGCAATTCTGCATTTGAGGGGATAAATTGTTCCTGTGATATACTAGTATCTCTTTTTTGTGATTATCTAATTTGTATGCATGTATGCAATTACGCATTTGAGGGATTATGTCTTGGTTGTTAGGTTGCATCATTGTGTAGTTGTGGAAGAATTTGTTAAAGAATCAATGGTTTAATTAGTGATGGCTTTTACTTGGCATGCTTTCTTGGTGAGATTGGTATTCTCTCCTACATCATTTTTATATAAATTAACACTAACCTACATTTGATATCTGTTATTGATCGGTTCATTTTGTCGATTACTACTCATTTGACTAACCGGTTGCTTTCGTATTTGATCCTTTGAAAGGATTAACTTTCGATATCTTTGAATATTCGAAAGTGTTGGTGATAGTAGTCGATAACCATATAGAAGCGATTGGTTTTGATATATTATTCTTTCGATCGGGAGTTACATTCTGTTAGCAAGACTTATTGATTATAATCTGACCGGTGTATATATCTAGAGCGATAGAATTCTTTAGTGTGAATGAATGCTCTTGGATTGAGTTCTTTGTTTACGGAACTAGAATAGCTACTTTTGAATTGAGTGCTGATTATTATAGTCTTGAAGCAGTTAGATTACCGATCAGTTCTTTTGGCTTGGGGACCTTGCTTGTGGGAACAACCTTGGAGCATCTGAATTTTCCATTAATGCATTATACTCTTTCTGCTATTTTTGTCCATCTTGTGAATGAATGAATGGCTTCACTTACAATGAATGAACTTAGCTTTACATTTGTGTCCTTCAAAGTCAATGCTTGCCTTTGATGAATTCTTGGGATGCTTTTATCGAGTCAATCTTTGGTTTAGTTTGTTTATCTTTGGTTTTGTTTGGTTACTTGATATTGGCCACATTTACGTGAATGCAAAGAGGCGGTCAGTTCTTTTGGCAGGGACCTTGCTTGTGGGGCTTAGTGTTCAATGATGATTTAGGGACTGAAATAGACTATTTGTGACAACAAAACTTGTGATTTATTACTGCTTGATTGATTAGTTCAATTGTCATCTTTTTGTATATGCTAGTTTAGACACCTTGTGCTTCTTGTTGTATATCATCTCCTTGCGGCTATTAATATATCTTGGTTTACGTCCCGATGAAGCTTATTAGATATTTTACATCTGTGCATACCAAATATACAATTGATTTGCTTTAAAGCATCAAGTAGTAAAATTGCAATAGAGTAAGGTTGTCTAAATCGGTCTATTGCTTTCGTTCCGTAGTGGCGAGGAGGGCCTTTAGGCAACCCGACATCTGAGAACACTCTAAATTTAAAACAACTTGAGGTAGATGCTACTTGATTTGTTAATGATCACGCCATTGTTGATATCTCTCGATTATGCGCTATTTTGATCATTACGCTTCATGGTTAATTTTGATCATTACGCTTCATATCTCCTCTCTTGAGCTCACCAAGAAAGGGCCCGGGCCCAAGCCTTAGAACACAGCCACACCTTCTTGAGCTAATCTATAACTCTGCCCTTAGTCTTTTCTTTGAGATAGTTGATATCATTCGAGAACAATTCACTTAGTCTTGTAAAACCAAGTATGACAAACTCATAAAGCAAGCGTGCAAAACAGTTTAACAAATAACTCTAAGCACTTTAAGGATCTAATATAGTCCTCGGTTAGTACATCTTCTATCTTATTTGACAAGCCATTGTTAGTCTGTCTGTTCGGTTAGTACATATTTTCTTTCCCTCTCTGAAATATCTCCTTTCTATTGAGTAGTTCTAATGGAGCTCGATACTAAGCCTATAATGGAGGAGAGCCCAGCGGTACCTTACCCTCCCCAACCACCAAGAAGGTCTTGAAATTGCTCTGTTGCGAATCTTGCTCTGTTGCAAGCAGCAGGGGAGAGAAAACTAAGAAGCTTGAAGGCGGTACACCATCTCGGAGGTCTCGAGATCTTGGGGCCCTGTTGCACCAAAAGCGGTGATAAAAATCTGAGTCAACATCTTGGTACATTGTAAGGGGAGAAAGTGCCAATCACTGTTCGGATTGGCATAAAGTGCCGAGCCACCAAGAAGATTTGTGGGCCGAGTGAAAGGAACCTTGAATTCCCGAAGGAGTTGAAGAACTTCGTCTACCGCGATGCATTGATGACCATGGATGCGGCATGGAGAAACTTCAAGGCGAGGTGAGCGTAAATTATGTGAAGCAAAATCGATTGACCATCGGAGACTACCCAAGATTCTGACCATCTTGGGATGAGTTCGTGGCGATGAAGAATCGAAGCGACAAGGAAGTCGATGAGAACACATTAGCATCAAGAAGGAATACTCACCCCCACGACTTGGCATGAGTGGGTATCACGGGTAAAATTGCTCAATGGGAGGCGGGAATTACAAGCGATCCAACGGTGGCACAAGTCCCTTGGTGGGACTACGGGCCGAGTGAAGCACTACGTGCTAGCGGCGATCTCTTGTCTCTTTGGGAGTTTATCATTCAAGCGGCGAAAAGCAAGCAATAGCGCAAAGAGTTCATCGGTTGCCGCCCGATCCACCCAAGGATCCTTCCACCCAAGCAGGGAGAAAAGGCGAGCTAACAATGGCCCTAGGAAACAAAAAGCACCCGTTCGAACACGGCGTCGGGGTCAGGTTCCATGGAAGATGGGATTCCCTCGGCCACGAAGACTCTTATAGGAGTCGGAAGAGCTAAAGAAGTGTGAAATTTGGCAGAAATGGAAAGTATGAAGGAAAGGGTTCTGCGAGAATTACAACCCACCATTCAAGAACAAGTTCAACGACAAGTACAAAAGCCTTGAGCGAGCCTTGTAGAAAATGCTCTCTCGGCCCTACAGTCGTCGCGGCGATTGCGGCGTCACGCCATTAGTACAAGCGGACCTAAACCATTATCTGTGGGCGACATACGAGGACCCCACACCTGTCGGCTCAACATGCCCGTGATGAACATATTTCTGTTTGCTCTGAGGTAGCTTATCGAAGGGGTGTCTGCACAATGCTCACGATAAGCGCCCGAGTTACGCAAAGGTCGAGTGGACCAGTACTTGCCGCAGTTCTTGATTTGGGCTAAAACCCCCAATGATGAGATAACAACTCTAGGAAGTGCCGTCCACTCATTCATCGATGGGCATAAGCGTGACATCGTCTTGGACCATCGGTCTGAGCCTCTCCCGACATCGTCTTGGACCATGCGATGCCCGCCTCTCCTGCGGTGCAATCGCGCATCCGTCACCTGACACATGAGAGTGAAAGCGGTGAAGAAGCAAGATGAGGTACCAAAGAAATCCATTGAGGACCCGTAAAGATGGCCCTTGCTAGTACTCCAGCGAAACATGTAACACTGGTACTTCAAAGGACAAACCTACAACCCCGATCCCAAAAATGGCACATTAGGCGGCCGTATCGGCTAGATCGAGGGAAGCGAGGCCGAGTATGATGTCGTGCGAGAAAAAAGTAAGGAGCAAGGAAGTCGATGAACAAGATAATCAACCAAGATTGAAATTCGAGGTAGGGAAGCCCTTAGTCACCGATTCAAAGTTAAGCAGTCTAACACCCATGATGCGGCGATTACATGCATGGTACATGGAAGCGATCAACCAAGGCGTACTCCGAAGGTGATCACTGCGAGTTTTCCGTGAGGAACATTTTCTACCACGGCTTAGGCTACTTCTTCATAGAATTGATAACTTGCACAACTTGTTCTATCACGGCGCCCTCGACATATGTTTTTTGAGATCTTTGGACACGTGTAAGTGTCTAATATATCAATCTTGGTCTACATTCACGTAATCTGGATAAATGTCATGTCTAACTATTTACGTTATATAGATACGAGATGAAGGAACTACGAAGAACCAAGGGGCGATTAGGATTCCTCGACCGAGAGCGGTTTGCCAAAGGCGAAATGGTGAGAGTACCAAAGGAGGTCGAGAATGCGTATATAAAGCTTTGCTTAAACTACAAGATAAGGAGTTTATAGTTGTACCATACAATTTTCGATAAGTTCCTCACTAGCTAGTTAAATTACTCGTTGATTTAGTTATTTACTCGGCGTAAGGACTAATGGCTATGGCATCCAGATTCCACTAGATTCTCATAGTAATTCATCCGGACAAGAGCAAGATCTTGATCATGGATCCTTTGGATAAACCTAAGCGGACTATGAAGTGATGACGCGTTTAATAAATGAGGCGTTCAAAAGATATTGTCGGAAGAGTACGAGACACCGCCCATACAAAAAATCATTACAATCCATACTAGCTTTAGAGTGCATACGCAAGGAATATTCTTATATCATATTTCATAGTAAATAGCTCCTTCGACGACATCTTAGTTCATTCGATTTTAGCGATGTCACGCGAGCGAGCGCAAGGAACAAATTTATGTGGGTACTTAGGTATTGCCGATTACATGCGCTGAAATCTTAGGTTGCACAATAAAAGACAATGGCGTGGAGGTCGGTCATGCGACATGACACATCGATTCGCCACTCAATTTCTATATACTCTCTTAATTACATTTTTCATACTTACTGACGCCTCAAAAGGCTGTCTCTGATGAGGGCCTTCCATACGAAATCCAAGCCATTCGAGGGGCCACTCGCCTACTTCATCATGAAGGAAGTACTCAACAAAAAGCGGCGAGTTTTATGACAAAGACAACAACGATCCACTCATCCATACTCATTTCTCACATCACGTGTCTCCAACCTCCGAAGACCCGTAGGCTTCTAGTTTAGGAAACTAGTTTAGGCTTTTGTTACTTCAATTATTTTCATTACAAAGTGTAAATAACTCTTTCCTCCTTTGAAATGGGAACCCCTTCTTTCGTCAATGCCACTTCTCTTGTTAGTGGTTCTGCTACTGTAGCATGTACGTTTGTCTTCTTGAGGAACACATGTACACACATGCGAGTGGCACTTCTAAATATTTCATGTGTTTGCCTTACATGGCATCTTATGGTTCGGCGGAAGGATATCACTGATTAGTTGGACCATATCGTTGTAGCACTTGTTCGAAAAAGTTGTACTTGACTTCATTGACATTAGCTAGCGTTAAAATGCATGGGGCGGTCACGTTAGTGAACTCATACAATTTCTCTTAGAGGCCTAAAAAGCCTATAAAATCTTTGCACCTCCGGCCGAGCTCCTCTTAGAATTAACCTCAAACTCCCTACCAATATCATTTAGCATCTCATCCATCCTGTCTTCATCCTCATGGTCCGACTCAACAATGGGCTCCGCCTCACCATGCTCGTACCATATCAGATAGTCGGGCATGAAACCAAACTTGCAAAGGTGCCGCTCTACATCCGACTTAACGTGGTAAGAATAGTTATGGTACTTGCTACACGGGCACTTTGTGACACCACTAGCAGCCCCTGCAATTGCATGGTCCACGAATGCCTGTGCGATGACTGCCCATTCTCTTGAATGCGCCTCGGTCTTACTCCAACCATCATACATCCATCTTCAATCATCACCCATTCTCGAAGCTAAACATAGGCAACGATATCAACCACAGTGGCTTAGTTGCGAACAAGGGCTCTAGTGAGAAAGATAGGTCCTAAACCCACCCAAGAATGGGTGCTGAAACGCAGATTTATAGCGAGCCTTACGGTCCGAACGAATTTCGGCGACATAACCCATTGTTCTCCGAATGCGCCGACCTTGGTGCATCGGAGAACAAGCTGAATCGACGCACGAGTCTTGGGCGGGGAGTTGAGTGACGGTAGGATTCCCCGGCGTCGAGATGCGAGCATTTTCCGATGGTCATTTGCATGGCGTGGCGTGGCGAGAGGTTTCGCGGTCTTCATCGAGAAATGCAGCGGCACCACCAACCCGAGGAGTTCTGCACATTTATACCCGGTGGATGCGTGCCCTGGCGGAGTCTAAGAAGGCCATGGCCAACTACTTCCCAGCGGCCTTGGCCGGGTCGCCGGGTCTGGCTATTGAACCTCCGTGAGGTTAGTGCGCTTCGTGGGGGAGTTATGCGGCCTCTTAGTCGCCAACTTCAAGGCTCGCCGCAACGGTGGGCGTGGAGGATGATCTCCATGCCCTCGAGTAGGAAAAAGGAGAGTCATTGCGCGACTTCATTCGGCAATTTTGCCACTATCGCAACACGATCCCCCAGATTTCGGAGCAGTCAGTCGTCATCGCCTTTCGAAGAGGCGTTCGCGACCGCAAGATGCGGGAAAAAATGGCGACCTACGACATTGCCACCACCTCCGAGCTCTTCTCCCTGGCACACAAGTCGTCTTGGTGGCGGAAGCTCGGGGGCCAGTGTCTGGCGGCGCACGAGGACGTGGCTGGGATGAAGCCGGGTCCTCAAGGGGCCCCGGCCATGCAAGCAAGAAGACCCAAGCGCAAAGCGGTGGAGACGAGCGGAGTCTGGCCGTGGCCTTGGCGTGAAACGCCCGACCGCCTGAAGCGCGCCGCCCGTGACCAGCAGGATGATCGCCGTGACTGGCGGGATGACCGCCGAGGCCGGCGGGGTGACCGCCACTATTGGAGGAACGACCGCTGCGAGGAGAAGGAGGGCGAGCCCTTCTGCCCAATCCACCAGACCAACACTCACGGCATGGACGATTGCCAGGTTGTGAGCAAGATGGTCGAGTAGCAGCTCAAGGAGCGCCGCCCTCGCGACGACGACCAAGACGAAGACCACCTCGGCAGCCTTCGATGGCGAGATCACGCTATGGCGTACATTCATGGTGGCTCGTCCACCTACCCCTCCAACACATCCTATAAGCGGTTGAGGAGGAAGTCGTACTCTGGCGTCGAGTTGAGGCGTGTCGGATCTTTGAAGTGGTCGAGGAGGCCGATCACCTTGATCAGGTGACCACCACGAGAGCACAGCCGCAGCATAGGTCACCTTCCGTCGGGGTTTCTCCCACGATCCGGAGCGTGAAGCTTCAGGCGAGTCTTGATGGGCCGAAAGAGCTCTATCAACCTTACATCGCCGAGGCATTCAGGCGCTCTGGGTGTCGAACCGGGGCTGCGCCCGCCTTGCCTTTCTCTGGCGTAGTCTCCGAGTAGCATGGTCCCTTGGGCAGTGCACCTCCCCATCACCTTCGGGAGGAAAGCAACTACAAATGCGGAGTAGTCGATTTTGAAGTCGCGACTTGACCCCGATACAATGCCATACTTGGCCGGCGGCGTTAGCCAAGTTCATGGTGGCAACCCACTATGGATACATGGTGGTGAAGGTGCCGAGCACAGTGGCCCATAATCATCCAGTGGGCGGGCCGAGGCTTTCTACGCCACAAGTGCGCCTTGGACCTGGCCGGCGCCACTGCGTGAAATCGGTGATGCCGCCTTTCAAGGAGCCCCTCGAGCCTGGGACCAGCGCCTCGCCCGGCTCGGGTAGTGAGGTAAGGTGGTCTCCTGGTGAGGCGAGCAGGAAGCCCGTCTTCGTGGCCCGACCTCGGCGCCAAATAGGAAGGCAAGGCTCGTCACCTTCCTCCAGTCTAATTCCGGCGTGTTCGGCTGCAAGCCGGCCGATATGTTGGGGTCCCCAAGGAGGTGTCGAGCACCAACGGCAATGCTCCCGAGGTGTGCGATGCCGGAAAAGGTCGGCGCCAAGCAACGAGCGGCAGAGCGCCATTCGGGAGGTGAAATTGCCAGCGAGGATCATTCGGGAAGTCTCTCACCACGAATGGCTTGCCAACCACTGTGCTTACCTTGGCGGATCGGAGGGTGGGCCGGTGGGTCTAACCACCCAAAATTTAAGATCAATTTCATCATTACTCTAAGATCAATTCCTATCATTTACGAGATAGTCATATTGCAAAGGTAATATCTTTAGATCTGCTGATCCGATCGGATTGATTCTTGTTGTATTAATTTTGAAATTGCATCTAGTTTCTACAGTTAAAATTTCACAACAATCCAACAGTAGGATCTTTGGGAATTATTATTTTGGTGAACGTGAGTCAATCTGTTTTTATTTGATGCGGCGTTTGATTTAGTAAAATTGCAAAGAAAATAACTTTAGATCCGTAGATTCGATCGAGCTTATTTTTATTGTGTTAGCTTGAAAATTGAGTCTAGTTTCAGTAGTTAAAATTTTAGATCGATCTAACGGTGGGATCATCATAAATTACTGTTTTAGTGAACATAGGTTAATCTGTTTTTTATCGAATCCGAATCGAGTTAATTGGGGTGTCTCAAAAATAATCAAAATGTGATTTTAGCTTCGCGCAATCTTTTTGGACGATTGTCTAGTCACATTCATTGAGCAAGATATTTTCTTTAAAGTGAATGAAGAAGATATAACGGACACTTTCATGGCCATTAAGCGTAGACCAACAAGAAGTAGTAATCTTGTAATCTTCTTCAAATTATTGTAGTCGATGTAAGTTTCTTTAAGTCAAATTTCATACTTAGTTGTTGATTTTAAGATGTTAAGTAAGACACCTTATTAATATATCATGATGCACTTTTGGTAAACTATATACTTGTATTGTATATTGGCATGTTAGATTTACATTATTTAAAAATTTATGCCAAGTTGGACCACCCATATCAAAATCCTGGATCGCCCTTTGTGTGCTTGTCAAGAAGTCAACGGGAAGTGGCGAGATGTTAAATCGATTTCAGACCTCAACAAAGCTGCGAAGGATCCTTACCTTGCCACACGTCGATCTCATTGTCGACTCGGCGGATATGAGTCTTTGTGCTTTACGGATAATACTCTAGGTAACATCAGTTAGCATGGCGGTAAGAGCGAAGAAAAAGCGCTTTTGTAACACCCATGGGCATTTATTGTTATATCGAATGGCTTTTGGGTTGAAAAATATTAGTTCTACCTACCAACGCGCCATGCATATTACTTTTTCATTCCACGAGATAGAGGCGCAATCTTGAGGTGTCACGTCGGCGACACAGGTCGTAAAAGTGAAAAAAGCAAAGAGCGTCGAGGACCTAGAGGAGACCTTTGCCAACCTCGGAGAAAAATTATGCGAAGCTCAACCACGAAAAATGTGTATTCGGGCGTGCCCTCCGAAAGGCTGTTAGGGTTCCTCGTGTCCAGGCGGGGCATTGAGGCTAACCCTGACAAGATAGCGGCTATTGAACACATGAAGCCGCCAGTTCGGCTCAAGCAGGTGCAGTGCCTAGCTGGCCGCCTGGCCTCCTTCGGGCAGTTTATTGCCCAGCTGGGAGAAAGAAGCCTGCCCCTTTTCAAGCTACTGAAGAAGACAAACCACTTCGAGTGGACCGAGGAGTCTCAACGAGCATTCGAAGACTTGAAGTAGTACCTCTCCTCCCCGCTTGTCTGGTCACCCCTCGGCCCGTGAACCATTACTCCTGTATATATTTGCCACCCCCCAGAGTAGTGAAACACATCTTGGTGGAGGAGAAGGCGTCAGCTTGATCTACTATGTCGATGAGTGCTACAGGCGAGACTAGATACATAGCCTTGAGAGAAGATGTTGTCTGTTGTCTGGTGGCGTCGAGCTGCTGACACTATTTTCAAGGCGAGAAGTCACGGTGGTCACTGCCTACCCTGCGAGAGATCCTTCTGGCAAGAGCGAAGCGTGTATGTCGCCAAGTGGTCGGTGGAGTTAGAATTTGTCTCAAGTTTGTACCCTTACCGCCATCAAGAGCAGTTGGCGAGTTTATTGCGAATGGACTCCGTGCTCTGAAGCTTTAGAAGGACCCGCGCCTTCCCCCTGGACCTTGTTTTTCGATGGCTCATCTGAGCTCGAAAGCGCGGGGGCTGGGGTTGTCCTGGTCTCCCCGACCGATGACACCCTCCAGTATGTGGTCGCCCTCGACTTCAATGACACCAACAACATCGCCGAATCACGAGAACTGCTTGGTGGCTGCGCGCCACCTCGGCGTTAAGCGCCCAAGACCTACAAGTCAAAAGCGACTCCTGTTGGTCATCAATCAAGCGGAAGGAATTCCAATGCTTTGATCCTACCATGGCCGCCTACTTGGCGGAGGTCGAGAAAATGGGCGCCACTTGAAAGGCGGGATATATCCATATCCTCGTAGCGACATAACCATCTCGGCGGATGGGCTCGTAGCTTCGCTTCTCAAGAACCTCTCATTACGGTCGTGGTCTTTGAAGAAAGACTATCACGACCATCCATCGCTGCCCCGGTTGCTCAAAGTGAGCGATGGTGCAAACCATCATGACCTCCGATTACAGCGAGGAGGCGTCGCTGTCGCGACCTCGATTCGAGGAAGGGTAGGCGGCAGACCGCCTCGGCCCGGATCCGGGAGGAAGGCGGCGGTGCCACCGTCGGCACTGAGGAAAAGCACCGCCAAGCGGAGTACCAGGCGATCAGGTGTGATCGCCACTCTCGGCGGGAAGGTCGGTAGATAGATCCTATCCTAACCTTCTGCGAGACAAAGGTGATCCCGACGATGATGCCTCGGTGAGAAGATTGCACGCAGGACAAGTGCTATGCTCACGGTAGGTGGGGACCTATACCGGGCGAAATGGAATTCTCTTGAAGTGCATCACTTTCGGAAGAGGCGCCCTACTCTCTATATCCATGGAGGCATGTGCGGGAGCCATATGTCGGCCGGGGCGGCTTATTTCGACAGCGTTCCGCCAAGGATTTTATTGGCCTACTGCCCTCTAGGATGCTTGTGAGCTGGTGAGGAGATGCGAAGCATGCCAATTCTTCGCCAGGCAAATCCACTGACCAGTCCAAGCTCTGCAAACCATCCCGCTCTCTTGGTACATTACATGATCTGAAATTTGAATATCTGAGCCCATTCATGGCCACGGGGGCTTCACCCACCTGTTCGTTGCCATCGACAAATTCACCAAGTGGATCGGCAAAAGCGAAGTACATGCCATCACGGCTTCCGCTACTATCAAGTTCATCCATAGGATCTTCGCAGCTTTGGAGTCGCCAATCGCATCATCACCGACAACGGCACTCAGTTCACCAATGCGGCTTTCCTGGAGTTCTGCGAGGAGATGGGCACCAAGGTATGTTTGCTTGATGGCCCATCCCAAGAGTAATGGGTGTCGTGCGTGTATTTGGTGTTGAGAGGCTTGAAGACGAGCATTTGATCGGCTCCATAAGCGGGGCGCGGTGGATGGAAGAACTCTCGGTGTGTTGTGGTCGCTCGAACCACACCTAGTCGGGCGATCGAGAAACGCCCTTCTTCTGGTCTCTGGCCTTGAAGCCGTCCTCCCATCCATTTGTCATTTGGCTGCTGCGCTCTCGGCGTTCGTGAGGAAGGACAAAAGACCACCATGAGAAGATGTCAACCTTCTAGAGGAGGTGTGCGACCAGGTGGCCTTGCCTTGTACGCCCGATACCGATAAAGTCTCGGTGACCGCCGCCACCCGATCACGAAGAACACTGGCAAGATGGCGACTGGTCTTGCGAGAATCAAGCATGCGGGCTCCACAAACTGTCTCCCCGGTGGGAGGGCCCCTTCAAGATGGTCTCAGTATCTCGACCCGGGGTGGTCCGGTTGGCCACTAAGGACGATCAAGAGCTGGCCAACTCCTTCAACGTGGAGTTGTTGCGAAAGTTTTACCCCTAAAAGCTGTAAGTCCCCGGTGGTCCGCTCTGATCGGTTGTGTGGGCGAGTTTTCCCCCGGTTGATCAGCGACTACTGGCGGTTAGCGAAGTTGCTTGCCTTAAAAGCTTCTACTTCATTCTCCTTGCTTGTCCCCTAGTGGATAGCATTTCGTGGGGGTGTCATGGGTTCCAGCAGTTTGGCCGCTCCTTGTTGATATGCGTAACACTCGGCATTAGCGTCGTGCGCGGACGGGCGACCAGGAGCGTGAGTGTAGCACGGTGGCTCAAACGTGGCTCGCACACCTCGAGTTAGCTCTACGAAGCACCGCTGGCTGTCACCGCGAGCACCGCAAGCCCAATACCACTCTTGGGAACCTGCTCCCATGCCACGCAACACCGTGGGCTGATCCCAAGTCGCAAGGGCCTAAGTTCCAAAGAAAGGAACTATAACATACCCGCGCAAGAACTTGCGTTCTTCAACATGTTTCCTGCATGCTTTGCGTAACGTCTACTTATGCTTTCAGTAGCTATGCGCAATCGCAGATGAAGTGCTCGAGTGCTGACCTAGCTCCAACATCCAAGATGGCCCCGTGGCGGCCAGGCGAGCAGGTGGGCGACCACGCCTTGCCCGCCGGGCGAGCAGGTGGGTGACCACGCCCTACTCGCCGAATGCTGGCTCCCGCGACCATCCTGGGGGCTAGTCGTAGCAAAGATAAGTTGCTCGCCCCTAGTAGTACTGACTTATCTTTTGCATCTGCACCCCGTTGGGTTGAGTTATGCGTGACTGTCACTGGCCCTGATAACCTGATGACTTCTCGTTGATAAAAGGAAATGCCTAGTGTTTGCGTCGCAAGGACGGGTGACCGGGAGTGTGAGTGTGGCACGGTGACTCAAACGCGGCTCGCACACCTCGGGTTAGCTCATGGCACTCTTGCCAGTCACCGCGTGAGCACCAGAAGCTCGATCTCGCTCCCTGGGAGCTTGTTTCCTTGTTGTGCAATGCTGCGGTCAGGTTCCAAGAGATCACAAGAGTATAATTTTCAAAAAGGTAGGAGTCAGTGACACCCTTGCGCAAAGACTTAAAACTTTGCTTGTCTGCATCCTGCATGTTCTGCGTAATCTTTGTTCGCGTTATCACAATCACTCAAGAAATGCCTAAGTATCGACCTAACCTGAGTGCTTAGGTTCGCATCATGACAAGACTGGGGGCTGATCGCCCGATGATTGAGTTGAGCAAACGCAACTAAAGCGCGAACAGGCAAACATGCGTAGGTAAAACCAGAAGATGCCAATTTCATTACAATTACTAAGAGTATTTTGGCATACAGGAACAAAGAGAAACAAATAAAATGAAGAAAGCGGCCCGGGCCATCAGTTGTCATTGGCAACATGGATGCCCCCGTCGTCCTCTTCAGCCTCTGGCTCCGCTACCGCCTCGCCAAGGTTCGGGTCCTCCGTCGCCATCATCTTGACGCGGCGTGCTCCTGACCTCTGAACACGCGCCCCACGCTTGGGCCTCGTCTCCCTCAATGCCGCGTCGCGACAGTCATTAAGGTTGAAAGCGGCGTCCGGTTGGCGTACGCCAAAGACGAAGGTCGCCAGGGTTAGCCTGGCGACTCACGCCCTTCTGGGCAGGCGCGGCGGCCATGGCGGCTAGAAGGTGGATAGCGCCGCAATGCCGGTGATCACGATGGGCGTACTACGCCATTGTGGGCTCGAGCGGCTCACGGAGGTCCACCCCCAGTGGCTCCAAGACCCTCGCCATGCGTCGGTAGGATGGCCGGAGCATGGTCGCGATGTTGTCTTGGCCTTGCATCTCTCTGCCGCCTCCTCACGCTACCTCGACCTACATGCCGGCGAGTAAGGTCACCCGGTGGCCCTCTCTTGGGCAATTGCGCCTCCTTCCTCTCCAGCTCCCCGTACAATGCTGCCACCTGTTGCGCCACATGGGCTTCGCGCTGGGTGGCTATTGTGTGGAGAGCGGTCGCGGCTATGAGCGCTCCGCCAAGCTCGGCAAGCAGCGCATTCAGGCTGATGGCGCGGGTGGCGAGGACGATCGGCGGGGAGCAGAGGTCTTGGCGCCAGCGACATCCAGCCAATTGCTTGAAGCCGCCAGTGCCCTTGAGCGAAGTCCTGTTTGTGTCGATCGTTGCGGATGTCTGTAGGCCATTGGGGCACCTTGGGGCCTCTCGGGCGACTTGAAGTGAAGGAGGTATTTGGAGCATAAACCCTTCGGCGGGCACCGATGTGATTGGAGCTAGCGCCGGTGGAGATGGCGCCGCAGGAGTTGGGGTCAGCGTCGGTGCGGCCGGCGCCGGAGGAGGGGCGACGGGCGTCGTAGCCCTAGATGAAGATGTCGCCGCTTCAGGCGTGCTTGGCGAAGCGGCGGCAGTAAGAGTTTGGCCCCCGGTGTAGGCCCTCTTGGGGTCCGCGCCCAGGGCGTCCGGAGCGATCGGTCATTTTCCTGTGCTCCGGTCGTCGGCCCGGGGCTGGTCCCTGATCACTAAGGGGCCGCGGGCCGGCACCACGGTGGGACCGGTGGAGTCCATCGCCGGGAAGGATTGGATGATCCGGAGGCGTTCTGCGAACTCCTGATCGTAGAGCGGTTGGGCCTCGGCACTGGCGGGAGTAGCACGGATAGCCATCTGGAAAGGGTAGGACCATCCAGGTTTCTCTCGCTTGGCGCCAAAAGAAGACAGAAATATTAATTGATGGTGACCGCGAAGAAGAATATGCGTTCAAAAGAAGAGCAATAGGACTTAGTGCCCGGGTACGTGCGCGTCACGTCGTCGTCCCCTGTGTATCGCCATGCAGGGCGGGCATGACGACGGAGGGGGCTGATCCTCCGAGCCACGAAGTCCCGGACTACCAGCACCCCAATCAAGCCAGTGCCCCGCAACCGATCGATGCGGGCTGCCATCGCAAGGAGCTCCGCCGTCTCCTCAACAGGCGAGCTCCAGCTCTCGCAGTCTTCCGCCCGCGCACAAGGCACCCCAAGGAGGTTGACCCCGCTGTCGTCGCCGATGTAAAACTAATCGCTCCGCCACGTCTTCCAGTTGGATCTTGGCTGGAAGGGAATGTAGCGGGGGGCTGACCCATCGCGAAGGCGGAAATGGCAGCTCCCTGTGATCCCGCTGTCGAGGGAGTTGCGATAGGTGAAGAAATAGCGGAAGAGAGAAAGATTGGGCATTACCCCCACGAACATCTCGCGGAGGTAAGCAAAGGTGGAGAGAAGGACGATGGAGTTGGGGGAGAGATGGACATGGTGGATCTCGTAGAAATGGAGGACGGTGAGGAAGAATTCGGAGAATGGCGGCACCAAGCCTGCCATAAGCCCCCAGGCGAAGACGATGTTCTCCCCTGGCTCGCAGCCTAGCACGAGGGTCCCCTAGCGAAAGTGGAGGGAGCCCTCGGGTGCCATCTTGGCAACAAAATCCATCCTGCTCTGGCCAGCGGTGGAAAAAAGAAGAGGCTACGCCATTGGAGCTGAGGCGAAGTTCTTTGAGCGGGGAAGATGAAATGGCAAAGAGCAAAATGCGAGAAGATTAGAAAGCGTAAACTACTGGTTGGGGGCATGCATATATATAGACCCCCCATGAAGACGGTTCGCAAACAGGCAAAAGGGCGCGACATTTCGGGTCCCAAGTAAAATTGGCGGAAGTGGAGAGGACCGAGACGGTTACGTGCTCAAAAGTGGTGGGCCCATCCAAGAATGTGCCGGCATTGAATGAGATCTAAAAAGCAATGGCGCGCGTTCGGGGCGGCCCGAGGGCTCTTTGTCGGTACTTTGCACCGGGTACACTCTCCGTGCGTAAGTTGTAGGCCCAAGCGGCTCGCCCGGCATGGCGACTGACAGGCGGTAGGCGATCAAGCCCGCCCGGCGGCGAGGAGCCCGTGGCTGGCGGCAGTAAGCCAGCCCGTGGTGCCTGGCGTGCAGATGGGTGATCAAGCCACGCCGTGGGCAAAAGGAGCGTGGCCCCGGCGAAACAGTGGGCGATTACACCTCGCCATGGCGAGTGACGCGTGGTGCTGGCGAAGCGAGCGATCATGCCCTACCTAGGGGCGTCGGCTTAAGAGGCACGGCAAGTGGCGGCGCTTAGGCCCCTTGTCAGGCCACGGAGGCAACCAAAGGAATAAGGAGAAGGCTTCACCTCGAAGTCTCCTTCCCTTGACATGCTGAGTCAGGGCCATTAATGGTGAAGGATTCTGCTATCGACACGACGATGGCCCATTCCTCTGACGCCTCTCACCAAACCCGTCGCAGGAGTGTCATATCCTGGGCGGACCGGGCGAAGCCACGCAGCGCCATTAAATGGGGCTTGAAGGACAAGGCTACAGCAACAGGTGTAATAAATGAGTCAGGAGTCAGTGAGATAAGGCTCGAATGATGGGTGTAATTAATGAGTCGTAGATCAGTATAGCGTCATCTTCTCACCTGCCCGGGCCGGCCCATCTATATAACGGCGCCTCGGTGCATGGAGGGAGAGGGGGAGACACACATAGACACACAGACGCGGAGTGCATAAGAGACATAGAGGTCCAAAGCTTGGGAGAAGCGCAAGGCTAGGAGAACCATTGTAATCGCCTCCACATTTTTTCAACAAAGATATAGCAGGACGTAGGGCTATTACCCGCGTTGGGGGCATGAACCTGGGTACATCACCGTGTCCATTAATATGCTGACCCCCGGGATCCGTCGTAGAGAGCTATTAGAGTTTCCAGCCACGAAGACGTCCTCTACCGAAACATACTTTCCGTCCTGGGAGTAGTTAAGCCTGTTCGTTGATGGGATCCTGTCAGGCGGAATACGCCGACAACACTGTTGTAGTACTCCAACCCCTTTGGGTTTCCATCTGCAACACAACCAAAGCCAAAGCAGGTAGCAATCAAAAGCAGATATATAAAGAAATAAATCAACTAGTAATTGCTATCTGTAGACGCATCAAGTCAGATCATGTATATATAAAAAATCACATAGAAGTTGCAAATTACCAATCAAGACAACAGCTCCCCTTCTCTCTATTTCCTCTGTTTTTAATCAGAGCAAAATCCTATTTCGCATTGTAGCATCGAATCACGTATAACGCTTTCTGGCCAGGCCCGTTCACAGGGCGGCGGCGAGCGACGCCCTAGGCCCCCAAACTATCGAGGCCCCGTCATTTATTAGTATAATTAATTTGCGAAGGTCATAACTTTAGAGCTATAGATCCGATTGAGATGATTTTTGTTGGGTTAGTTTCGAAATTGAATCTAGTTTCTACAGTCCAAATTTCATGTTAATCCAACGGTGGGATCTTCGGGAATTAATATTTTAGTAAACGTATGTTAATCTGTTTTTTTGTCGAAACCGAAGTAATCTTTAATAGTTTGATGAAAATGATTGAAGTAGCGAAGCAATTCTATAAGATGAGAAAATTTTTAAAGTTAATTACTTTTTTATTATGGTTGATATGGTCAGTTCATTGAAAAACAGATTTGAAGAACTCTAAGTATTCAAAGGTATATTTGGACCTTTTCTGAGCTCAACAACTTTGGAGTTATTGGATTATATTGAATTTAAAGATTATTGTACTATGTTGGCAAAAACTTTCTCTGTTGATGATTCATCTGATTTTGAGTTAAATAATCTGATTTCTGAGTTAAGAATATTGCAAATGACTTTACCAGATAGACCAATGTCTGCTATGGAAATTTTTGAGTTTGTTAGAAAAGTGGATTGTTATGGTAATATTTCTGTTGCTTATCGGATTTTATTTACGGGAACATATCTAGTGCTAAAGGTGATTTCAGTGCTAACATGCTAAAATCTAATATGAATCCTTGGATCAAGTTTTGAAGGTTGAGACTTAACTAATCAGCTATGAGTTCAGCTTTTATATTGTTGCAGTACTCCAACCCCTTTGGGTTCACAGGTCCTCGCCCATTTGCAACACAGCTAAAGGCAAACCAAGTAGCAGTCAAAAGGTACTAGATAGTCCTGAACTTTTTTTTTTTTGCAGATATGTGACCGGCTAACTCGTTTCGTCTTCATGCTGGACTGATTTGACTTCTACTCTAATGATACGTGGAAAAACGCCTCTCGAGAGGCACAACGGCCGGTGGTAAGTCCTATTTGGAACGTGTTTTTTTTTTCGAATCTTTCAGGAATCAATCCGTTTTTGGATGTTCCAGACAGATCTTCAGCATGTCGCCGATTCATCTACTTTGTGACTTGATGTACGGATTGATCGAGATGTTTAACATCATTGTGCTTTTTCTTCGGCGATCATTGTGCCTTTTGAAGGCACGTAGAGTTGAATAGAGACGAGTCACACGGAGGCCGACCTTGGAAAGAGACGGAACATAGATTTGTCACACACACGATGGGCCCCCATTCTCCATTGTCGAGTGGAGTGAGACTGATTAGGTTTGTCCATTCACCCTGACAAGATTTGGTATTCTCTCGCAAATGCGGCCCAAGATGACTAGGTGAAGCCCACCATCTGCACTCGTCAATAAGTAGACTAGTAGGAGGTTCTGGCGCCGCCGGACGCCGCCGCCGGCTGGAGCTCGCCGCCGTGGAGGAATCTGGAGTACCACCGCGCCAAACGTGAACGTTTGCAAGCACGGCCTATAAATGCAAAAAGGCACCTGGAAAGCTCCACAGAATTCGAACCAATCCGTCTCCTAACACCCCGCTTTGCTTCGGTCTCTCTTCCTCCCAGTCTCTTCTCGCGGGTGCCATGGCGACGAAGCCGAAGCAACCGCACCGCCACCTCCTAAGACTCTTCGTCGTAATCGTATTGGCCGCTTCTCTTTTGCTCCCGATTCTCTCGGCGGAGGCGGCTGCGGCGGAGGGGAAGGGGAAGAACAGGTCCTCGATTGGGGAGCCGAGGCAGTTGGCCACGGGGAAGGATCAGGGGGAGATTCTCACCGAAGTGGGAGCGCGGAGCGGCGGAGAAGGGGCTGCGGGATGAGGGTGGCGAGTTCGCCGGCGGCTTGGCCTCCTCGACAGCATGCTGCGGTGGGCCAGCGGTATGGGAACTTCATAAATTCCTCATTTGCTTAAGCAATTTCAGCGATTTGAACAAGAACTGTTCAAAGTTGGACCTTTGGACCAGAAAAAAATCTACTAGTTTAGTTTAGTTGTGTGATGATGTATCCCATGGCATGGGAAATTGCAAAGTTCTCTTTATGCTCTGATCCGGTTAAATTTTTGTGAAATTGGATTAGGGGAGTATACACATAGTTGATTAGGAAAATTTGATGCTGTATTATATGCCGTACATAAAAAAATGCGATGGTAAATATAGTTTGTTCTCGACATTTGGGGATGTGACTGCATTATGCTTAAGTTAGTACTGTAAAATCGATTTTCGACGGAATCAAAAAGACATATCTGGTAGAATCGTAACTATAGAATACGACCCTAATCGAAATGGAGACATTTGTCTCATACACTATGGGGATGGTGAGAAGAGATATATTTTACATCCCAGAGGAGCTATAATTGGAGATACTATTGTTTCTGGTACAAAAGTTTCTATATCAATGGGAAATGCCCTACCTTTGAGTGCGGTTTGAACTATTGATTTACGTAATTGGAAGTAACCAATTAGGTTTACGACGAAACCTAGAAATCGATCACTGATCCAATTTGACTACCTCTACGGGATAGACCTCAACAGAAAACTGTTGAGTAACGGCAGCAAGTGATTGAGTTCAGTAGTTTCTCGTAGAAAATTAACCAGACATCACCGATGCAGGGAACTCTGATCCCAACAACTTTAGACAGAAAAGACGCCAACGTGCAGAAGCTGTCGGCCGATGATGAGTTACTTAAGCGACAGATGGAGATTAAGGTAAGGAACAATGGTGGGAGAATTCTGCCTTTGTAAATAAAGCTGGGAAAATCCTTTGGTCTAAATAAGAATTCTACCTTTGTAGACTTTGTTATCCTCTAGTTTTGTAACTGGCATGCCAGTGCTTCGTGTCTGACTGTACAATGTTCTGTTGCATTTCATGTCTACGAATCCGCAATGCTGTTCCCATTTGCACATGTAGACAGTGCTGGTCTTATCTTAATATCCTAAATGACTGGTCAAGTCTTGACCACAATTTTGTTTTCCACGAATTAAGGATTCACATGACTGATATTTCTGATATGGTGGTCATAGAAGTTAACCTTGACGCCAATGCTCGAAAGATGCTAAAACCAAAATCCCTTCAATATGTTCTTAATGTTGAGTGCTCTACAAAGCATCCTTGCATTTTTTTTTGGGAGAAACTGTGCAAGAATACCATTCTATTAGAGCATCATTATTAACGACGACATGAAGAGAACTTTTGGGGGCATAAAATTTGCAGCTATCTTGTTAAGTAATATCACCAACTTTGAGATCGAGAAAGTATAGAGAAAAATGAGGTTTAGATCTGCCAATGCTTTTGTTTTTTTGCAGCACATATTGTCAAGCACAGGCATCAGTATCCGGCTTCAGAAAAAGGTGGAATTTTTGTTAACTGATCTAGCAGATTATAAGCTAAGTTAGACCATCTCCAACAGCATTCCCTAAATCTCATTCCCTATATCCTCATATACAGAATTCCCTAAAAAAATTCCTTCCCTATATCTCTTCCCTCTCCAACAGCATTCCCCAAATCTCATTCCCTATATCCTCCCTCCTATATTATATTGATATTTCATAACCGCCATATGAACCGCGTTTTTTTTAGCGGAGAAAATTTGACCGACTATTTTTAATTGCGGGAATTTAAAATTTGAAATTTGTTCTAACGGTTAACGTAACGGCTATATATTGTAACGGCTATATCATAATAGGTAATACATCCCCAACTTCATGTAATTGCACAGCCAATTTGAAAACTACAATAATAAGCTACCAGCACATTTGCAGACAAACCATGTTATGAGTAAACAAATTTACATATAGATGCACCATATGTTTAAACTATACACAGACGCAACAGTATCCTGCTGCAAACACATACACAGTATCCTGGAATTTTCCCTCATAGGCTCAAACTTGCTGAAAATGATGCTTCAAATATAGCTAAACCATCCTCAGAGTCGAGATCAAACTAGGTGAGCTGATCATCGTCATCAACTTCTTTAAAGTCAGCTTCTAGAAGAATCAACTCCCTTTCGTCAGCCCACTTCCTTGCCTCCATGCACAGAACCTCTAGTTAAACGAAGATCCTCACATGCTTTAAAAGGGATCTAAACTGGCACAAAATTCACCAGATTAGTATAAGCACAAAAAGATGAAACCTAGACATATAGTACCAAACATCAAAGGACTAAACATAATTTATCCATCTTGTACACCTCTGATCTTAAGGCTTGACTTTCCCTGTTTGTTGATCTGGACTCCTCTTTTTTCTGTTAGGGAATCTTTGTTCTGCAGCACTCAAAGGGAAATTTTTGTAGCTCTTTGGATTATCACGGTGTCTCTCATGCTCCTATCTTGCACTACTCTCCACCTTAGAACCCCAACCAGTGTTTGCATTTCTCTGAAAGTATAATTAGTCAATTACTAAACTTGATAACTAATAAACTATAAACCAAGCATAAAGGAAAACTATTTCCAGCCAATTCCCTTACCACATCCCCACATGATGAATGCATGGAAATCAAAGCTCTCTCCAGCACATTCATGACAAGAAGAAAAATTCACCTATGTGTCTCGTGAGAAACGTCCTGCATTCCAACATCACAAGAAGGCTGGTGCTATGAATGCACTTGTGAGTAGCTAAATGTTACTGAAATCGTAATGTATCTTGTATAGTTCAATTACTCGGATGTAATGGAACCTGAATGCTTTCTGCAGGTTCGTGTATCAGCTGTCCTTACTAATGGGCATGTTTTTCCCAAGTTGAATCTGGGGTCTAAGCAAAAGCCCAACCTAGCAAGGAACAGCTGCAAATCTAACACAACCAACATTGGCAATTCTTCAGAACACAGGTCCAGAACAGTCTATATAAGTAAGATTACTCGTAAGAATTCAGAACCAGTGATCCCTAAATTATATTTGTTAGTCTTCAGAGTTCAGAATCTGCACTCATAGAATTTGTAACTTCAGTAGTGAGTTCCAGTGACTGACTACTTGTCAGGCGCAAATATATGGTGGGATGAAGTTCAGAGTAAGCGCAGAGAGTTTTCTTCAAAACAAGAAGTTGGTGATGAAAACTACGAAGGGACGACTACACTTAAGGGCTGAACGGCAGCGATTTTATTAGCAGGAAGTACTAAGTAGTATCCAAGGATGATTGGTAGAATTAGTAAATACTGGGCGTGGTAATCTTATTGTCGTTTATTGTAGCCATCAAACAATGCTTTTACTATTGCACAATGCTTTTACTTTTACTGGCTGTAATTGGGGTCTGGGGTATGAGGGTGGCGAGTTCGCCGGCGGCTTCGCCTGCTCGATAGCATGCTGCGGTAGGCCACCGGTGTGGGAAGTTCGTAAATTCCTCATTTGCTTAAGCAATTTCAGCGATTTGAACAAGAAACTGTTTCAAAGTTGGACCTTTGGATCAGAAAAATATTTATTAGTTTAGTTTAGTTGTGTGATGATGTATCCCATGGCATGGGAAATTGCAAAGTTTCTTTATGCTCTGATCCGGTTAAATTTTTGTGAAATTGGATTAGGGGAGTATACACATAGTTGATTTGGAAAATTTGATGCTGTATTATATGCCGTACATCAAAAAATACGATGGTAAATATAGTTTGTTCTCGACATTTGGGGATGTGACTGCATTATGCTTAGTTCTAACCAGACATCACCGATGCAGGGAACTCTGATCCGAACAACTTTAGACAGAAAAGACGCCAACGTGCAGAAGCTGTCGGCCGATGATGAGTTTACTTAAGCGGCAGATGGAGATTAAGGTAAGGAACAATGGTGGGAGAATTCTGCCTTTGTAAATAAAGCTGGGAAAATCCTTTGGTCTAAATAAGAATTCTGCCTTTGTAGACTTTGTTATCCTCTAGTTTTGTAACTGGCATGCCAGTGCTTCGTGTCTGACAGTACAATGTTCTGTTGCATTTCATGTCTAGTTTGTCTACCAATCCGCAATGCTGTCCCCATTTGCACATGTAGACATTGCTGATCTTATCTTAATATCCTGAATGACTGTTCAAGTCTTGAACTCAATTTTGTTTTCCATGAATTAAGGATTCGCATGACTGATATTTCTGATTTGGTGGTCGTAGAAGTTAACCTTGACGCCAATGCTCGAAAGATGCTAAAACCAAAATCCCTTGAATATCTTCTTACTGTTGAGTGCTCTACAAAGCGTCCTTGCATTTTCCTTTTGGGGAGAAACTGTGGAAGAATGCCATTCTATTAGAGCATCATTATTAACGACGACCAGAAGAGAACTTTTGGGGGCATAAAATTTGCAGCTCTCTTGTTAAATAATATCACCAACTTTGAGATCGAGAAAGTATAGAGAAAAATGAGGTTTAGGTCTACCAATGCTTTTGTTCTTTTGCGGCACATATTGTCAAGCACTGGCATCAGTATCCTGCTTCAGAAAAAGGTGGTGTTCTTGTTAACTGATCAAGCAGTTTCTGAGCTAATTTATGGAATTGGAGGAAATACACGAACGGTACAAACGGATACGAACACGTGGATTACGATACATGGAAAAAAAAAGAACGTAAGAGCACGATAGCCTCAACTGGCTACTCTGGAGCTGGGGGCCTGGCCGGATCACCTCCCTGGGTCTTGCTGCCTCAGTCCCTCTTCAAAACGGGTTGATTTGGATTCCGAGAAAGCTGGGCTTGCACGTCTTCTTCCACGGACCGGTCGCACCAGTTGAGCTGAACTTCCTTGAGGCTTGGGAGAGACGATAGCCCAAAAATCCCTTCTCCACAATCGTCAACCTCCAGCGACTGAAGCTTAGGCGTCGCTCCTTCTCCAAACACCACCAATTCGAGTTCATCTAGTCCATCCAGCTGCAGCATCACCAGACTCGGGAATGTCTCTGGATAGAAATTGAAACGGAGGTTTTCATCCTGGAACGACTCCGTACACAGGCACAGGATGGCCAGGCTTTGTAGATTCCCAAGGACTTGCATGGCGGCATCGAGTTCCAATAGCCTGGTGCTCCGAAGCTTCAGCTTCACAAGATTCTGGAGCTTGTTTATCCATTCTGGCAATTTGATCAGGTTGCCGTACAGCTTGAGGCTCTGTAGGTTTTCCGGAGGCAATGACATTTCATCCAAACAGCCAGACAAACCCGGCTTCCCCTCTGATCGCACTGACAATGATTCTAGACGGCTGAGACCAGCAAGGGCCGCACAAAACTCTCGACCATTTTTCTTGTTGATGCCTGACACTCCCAACTGGCGCAACCGGGTGAGACTTTCTATTTCCTGTAGGACAGCCTTCCCTCGTGCGACGTTCACAACACCCAGCGTGTGCAATGCTTTTAGTTTGTTCATCCCTCTTGGCACTAGGACACCATGCCTATCCAGGCGCATCGCAATGGTAGGGAGTACAAAATAGCAACAAAAAGCGCATAAGTCACATCTGCTCATGCCATCCAAATCCATATCTGGGGGACGTGCGCAAAACATCACTGACCAGAAAATAAAAACGCATAGCCTGTTCCTCATTAGCTTTGGTACATCCTCTTCAATTTCTTCATACGAGACGTCCTCATCTGTAGGTATGATGCCTACACGCAGATAGTTTAGCTTCTGAAGCTTGATGATGCTCTTCGGCAGCTTAATTACAGGTGTGTCTCTGATATCTAGTGTCTCTAGCTGCCTTAGGTTACCAAGAGAATCTGGCAGGCGAAAAATACGATTGCATCCTCTAAGAGAAAGATATATTAGGTGAACAAGCTTCCCGATGTGCTCAAGGTCATGATCATATATTCCTTCTGCGTCTTCCAAGTCAAGCACTCGCAGCAACCTCATCTTGTCAGAAATGAAAAATGGCCTCCACTTCCCAAACACCGTTAGGGATCGTATTCGGGACATGTCCACAATGCCCTCGAACTCACTCTTGTCTCCCTCCCTGATGCTGCTTGTAATAGCAAGGTGACGTATCGTGCCATGGGTGTTTAGGTTGCAACCTTCATCCAGTCTAAAAACAAGATTTTCTTCCTTTGACTTCGAGATGCCTATATCACGCATGAGATCGTGAACATGGCAAGAGTCAATTCCTTTTGTACTGTGAATTGATTTCTGAGTTGGTAAGATCATGCTCCTGTCTATGAGTTCCATGAAGTATCCGTCTGCTATTTCCTCTGCAGACTTGTCATGAACCTCCCTTGAGTAACCCTCTGCAGTCCACCGACGCACCAAATGTTTCCGGCTAACCTCTTGATCTTCAGGAAAGATGGACAGATATAAGAAGCAAGACTTGAGGTGATAAGGTAAACCATTGTAGCTTTTCTCGAGGACGGTTTTTATGGGCCCAAGCTCTGGATTCATCTCCAACTCGGCACTAATATGTCCATTCAATTTTCTCCACTCCACAACAGTTTTTGGTTGCTTTGCCAAGTAGCCACCTATGGAGACTATTGCAAGGGGAAGTCCACCACACTTGTTTAGGATCAGTTTAGCTTCTTTAGCCAAGTCAGGATATTGCTTCTCCAAATCAACAGTCTCATTTATAAATACCTGAAATCGGTATAATTTAAATTATTCAATACTCACAAATTAAATTAGGTAGAAACTAGTCCCTTTAATTATTTATTAGAGTGACTATGATAGTGCAAATTTTCCACCCTTGAGGTAACAGCTCCAATTATATTGGTTGGGATATGAGAAATGTAAAACCTCAGCCCTCCACCTTGCCCGTTTACGTTGAGTTATACTAGAATAAAATGTATGTGGGCTCTAATCATAGCACTTTCAATTTAATCCTTTTGCATGAAGCAAGGACACAAGCCCAAGAGATATGCTATATGTACAAGCTTGCCCTTCCTGAATAGGACTAGGCTGTGAGTGAATTTTGAACCACATGTTCCCTAAAAAGGAAAAAAATGACGGCGGATATTACTCTGCTGTTGTTATGGATCGTGTTGTTGGTAATTTTACTTCATGTGGACTCTTTGTTGGACTGCGTGTAAGATGAGATGCTAATTCAAATACTCCCTTCATTTAGAAATTTAGAAATGTAAGGCGTACTTTGACTTTATACAAGAATTAAGGTTACAGTAAAATTGAAAGAGGTACGAGAGAAATTAATTTAGATACTCTATTTAATTGTCTTGGAATATAAGAGATAATACTTTGTATAGGTGGTAATGAATATGCATATGGTTGAGTGAGAATAAATAAGCATATAGTAGGAAAAACCTCATTAAATCCACATACAAATCTTATATTTCTAAACATCAAACTATAGATCTTGAATTTGTATACGGGGAGTACTGACTAGCTCGGGTCAGATTAAGGACCGAACGTAGTGTTGTATGATCCAAGAGATATCCGTACAACCACGAGGGCTGGTATAAGACGGCCTTAACTTATTAGGGTACTTAGAACTAGCTTTGCATATTGGAAGGCTATAGTAGTACAAGTATCCCGTGTAGGTTTATTCAAGGGATGTCCACACCGAGGTGATTATGGAACAAATGTTTACCGATACAATGGTGTACGCCTTGCTATCGGGAGAAGTGGGACAGTGAGATGTGTGTAACATCCCGAAAAGTGCGATAATACAAAAATAAATATTTTAAATTTGAAAATATTTATTTCTGAGTTTCTTGACAATATTGGTTCTTATTTGAATTTCTCGAGATTTATATTTGCTTTGAAAATTTAATAAAAAGAATTAGTGAATGGAAAATTGTAAAAGGTGAAATGGTAAAAAGTAAAAATCTAGAAAATTGTCCTGAGAACCCTGATCATTCAGTTAAATCATTTTAGCCAACAAATAAAATTTTATGCATAAACAAATGAAGATATAAAATGAAAAGACAACTTTTAAATCAAAATAATGAATTGTCAGAATTTATAAAATATTTATAGAGTTCAAATGGAGCTGAAAAATTTATCATGAAACTTTCAATGCAATATCTACCTTTGGTTAAAATTTCATAAATTAATGATATAATTTAATACTTTTCCAGATTTAAGAACAAAGACTCGAAAATCTAGATATTTCAATGTCAAAATTTATATAAAATAATGGAACTATATTTTGAGCTGAAAATTTTACAGAAGCATTCTGAGACCAAATACTTTAGAAAAACAAAATTTCAAAAATAATAGACTTCAATTGCTCTCAAAGAAAAATTCAAAATCATTTCGAAAACTAGTTAACTTTAAAGAATTATTGTATGAAAACCAAAGTAGCGAGTTGAGCGAAACCAAAGAAAATAAAAACTACATACTTTAGTCTCTCTACATAAAAATTTCTAGAAAACTTCTAATGTGATAAAACTACTTTTGAATTAATTTAACTCAGGATCAAAACAGTCAGATTCATGTACAAATTGCAACACCCATTATCTAGTAGCTACTGTAGCTGCATCACGATTCCTTCACTCACTGCCAGTGGCCCCTGGTCCCTCTGGTCAGGCGCTGCTTCTCTTCTCCCCCTTTCCTCTCGTCTGTTTCTTCAGTGACACCGAAGCAGTTCACTCGAACTTTCTTCCGGTCAAGCCTCGCCCCTGTTCGTCTGTGCCACGTTTGTCCTTCCTCTCACGTCCGAGTTATTTCCCCTGCGTCGCAGTAAGCCTTCCCCATTCCTTTAGCCAACGCTGAACCGAGCGCAAAGCCAGGAGTTTTTCCCCCTTCCACCATTGCCGCAAGAACCAAAAGGGCAGAAAGCAACCAAGCAATCCGGCGAGCCACCTTCAAATCCTTTGCAACCGGAGCACCCCCGAGCGTCCCTGAGCTTCACCATGCCACCAATTTCAGCTTCCCTCGCGTGCAGCACCGTCGCCCCCACACTTCATCTTCCCCGGTTCAGGCGCACGGTGGCGGAGCTCCTCGCGCCTTCTCCGGTTGAACTAACCACCAAAATGGAGTCCAGGTATCCCACTGATGCTCACAATGCCATCCATTCGAACCTAGACTCACCTATTCGTCTTCTCCGGCGAGCTCCTTCCATTGCCGCCGCCCCTCTCGCCGGCGAGCTGCTTCCAGCCATCTCCGGAAGCGAAGAACCCCACCACTGGACGCGCATCACCGTGATGGTGCTTGGGGAGCCTTCGGCCGAGCCTCTCCGCCGCTGCCTCGTCGCCGGCGAAGTGCCCTAGGCCGTCCCCTGTTTCCTCTCGCCGACACACGGGCCCCGCAGGTCAGTGCCTGCTAGGAAGCTCAGTGCACTGTAGCGAGTGCGCTTCCAGTTCAGAGAAAACGTAATTCCATTTTACAGTGAGTTATTTAAATCGGCCCAAAATGCAAACACTCATATCTTGTGCATTTCAAATCCAATGTGAATGAAATAAATTTCTATATTCATGTAAAATCAAGTTCTTCTATAATATGCAAAAATATTTTGAAAAACGGTGCTGGAAGAATTTGAAATTCAAATTTGAACAAAAGGGTTAAATATGTACTACATATTAAAAAGTTGTAAATGAACTCAAAATTGAATGAAACTAATTTTATTAGAATCCTCATATTTCCAGGAGCTCAAATATATAAAAATATTTATATTTTATCTTTGTTTGAATCATTGTATATTAAAGGTTATTCTCAATTGGATAAATAATAAAAAATGATTAATTGTATAAAGAAATTCTAAAATAAATAAGATTTATTTTTGAGAACTTGTATGGCAGTACCTTACCTTAATATGCTGAAATGGTTAAGACTTGAATATGATTTAAACTTGTTCATAAGTAATAAATAATTTAAATGGACAAAAGTGCATGTATATATATGTGTGTGTGTACATATAGCAATCTGAGCAAATTGCATACGCATATGAGGAGTACATAAAAGCTGTACAAAGATGTGAATAGGTATTGGAATGAGCAAATTGTCACTATTGGAATATTTCTAATGAAATATCATAAGTTAAATTACATCAAGAATGAAATAAACATACTATTATGAACATTACACTAGACACCGAAAAATATAACTTCTAAGAACATAAAATAAATCTGAATGTACTTCTGAAATTATGAGAAGCACAGATATGCAAACATATACATATAACTGTTGATCTGTATTTAAATTGCTACCTTGCAAATATTAATAAGCCTTAATATGACCGTTTATAAAAGTAAGTGCATAATAGCTCATAAATAGTAAGAATACCTTGAATAGGTTTCTGGAATCAATAGAGAACCAATTATGTAAAAATATTTAAAGTGAAACTTATCTTGCATTCCTTGAATGCAAGAAAGTGCAGGCAAAGACAACAAATAGGTATATAATCCTTCGTGATTAAAGACAAAATAATGCAAAATCAACTTTAAAACATTTCTAGGATTGCTACCGCTAACACCAAAAAATGAATTAAAGATCATGTGTAGTATAGTAGCAAACTTAAAATGAATCTTGGTCGATTTAAGGGTTGTAGATGTGGTCATTTAGTCTATTTCATCGCTAATAAAATAACTCGTCCAAATATTAAAATCAGTAAAACTAGTTTTGAATCACTGTACAAAGTTTATACTACTATATTCAGAAAAAGAATCACATTCCATTAAGGTTTGGATATTAATCTCATTAGATCAAAACCCTTAAGCGTTTAACCTTTAGTTTCATTTCCTGCCGATTCCGAATAACGCCAATTTACAATGCCACTTAAGCGTTTTAACCAATGATTATAATGTATCAGCTAAAGCCTAAAAAATTATGGAATTAGCTTAGGATCGTTATACGAAGTATAAATCGTCTTGTTATGAAAAGATAACCATATTTCATCATGTTTTGCATACAAATCCTAATAGCCAGATAACCTTAAGTGTTAAGTTTTCTGAACTTTGTAAAAGAATCGGTAAGAATGATGAACCTGTAGTTAAGTTATTTTTATCACCAGAACCTTCTTAAATATCACATAAATAAAGCCAGTAGCCTAAATCAATAGATCTAACTTGCGTAAAACTAATTCTACGCGAAATCAATTAAAGATAAAGAGCTAATCATTATTAATATAATTTGCTCGTTTAAGTCTTTTCATTAATCCGCAAGCAGCTCATCTAAATCTGAATTTAGTAAAGAATGACTTAGAGTTGATCTCTAAGATATACTTTGCAGTAATCTAAGAAAATATTCTCATTTTATCTTGCTTCGAATCTGAATCTTAATAGAGCAAAACCCATAGATAATAAAGTTTGAAACTCATATTATGAATAGTGAATCAATGAAAGCTTGCAACAAATGATTAATTCTATTAATCCAAACAATCTTTGCGTCTTGAATTCGTAAAATAAGATTAATAAATTCATAAAAGAGCAATTCCTGTTCTTATGAAAAGTTTTATTTGTTCTTTCTATCTACTTTCTTTTTGCCCTTATTGAAGTTAGTTATTTGCTTTATTTTCCGTTGATCGACGTGTAGAACCCGACGTTGTTGATTCCGTCGTCGCCATCGTCAACCGCAATCCTCGACTTCATCGTAAGCAGTGATAAGCGAGGCAAGCATCCTTTGACCATATTGAACCCAGTATTTTGTATTCCTTTTGTGCATCAAATAATTTTATGCATGCGTTTACTTTATGTAAATTGCTATTTTGTGGATTGGGTAGTTATACCTGTTGTCTCGTGTATCTCCTTTGATGATTATGAACATGTGAACCTTGATAACCTTAGATTAAGGTTAGGCGTTACTTAATGTCGACATGGGTATATGCGTTCATATTATTCATGCTTAGCCATGCTTTAGAATCAATGATATACATGATCAAAGCAACATTTGTTTCCTGAAAACCTTGGAAATGGCATGTTGGTGGTGGGTAATTTTGATTAAAACCCAAAATGAAACTATGCTTTGATGCGGCGATTATTGGCAATAGCCGGGAAAGCGACAGAAATGCACGTAGTGTAGGGTGAAGTGTCGCCTGTCACAACTAAGGACCGAACATCGTAGCTTGATCTAAGAAAATCCGCACAAACCACAAGGGTGAGAATGGGGTAGCCTTAGCTTATTAAATTGTTTAGACATGGCTTTGCTCATTGGTAGGCGGAGCTTGCACAGATTCCGCTTGATCCGCCTCGACGGGTTTCTACTTGCTAATGTAATCTGCTCGCCTTGCCATGGACGAGACGTGGTGTTGGGTGTGATAAATGTGGATCCACGGCTTGGGTGAGTGTCTCTGCTTTGGCGAGGGTTAACGCCCCGCCGTAAAGCCTTGTCTAGGAATTTAATGACTATGTATGATCGCTCATTCGATACTCTTGTATGGCGATCCACACCGACGTGGTGAGTTGATCATTCCTTGTGGGTAAAGTTGTACACCTCTGCAGAGTTTAAATCTAATTGATTAGCCGCACGCGGTCATGGGTGTCTTGGTGAACTCTCGCGAGTTAAATGTTTATTATTTTCAAAAGGGTTGGTTTCATTTGTTTTGGTAATGTGTTTTTATGTCAAAGGGCCGACATTGATGGATTTCGTGAATTGATGATTCGCCGCTCACGTCATGGAGGACTGTGAGTGTTATTATGCTTTACTTATTTGTTATCAATTAATCATGCTCTTATAAATTCCGTTTGCAAATAACTTGATTTATAAATTCAAATTCGCTTTATGCAAATTAACTGTAGTAGCCTTTCCTTTGAAATGGCCTGCATGTATTGTAGGTTTTGCTCAAGTCTTGCTGAGTACGTAAAGTACTCACCCTTGCCTAATTATATGTAGGTGGATGAGTAAGCGAAGCTTCGAAGTTGTTCATCGCAGGTCACGGGTTCGTCCTTGACGCGTGTTCTATCTGAAGTTTATGCCTGGTCAGTTGCCTGCGGGTTCGGTTGGGCAAACTACAGGATATTGCTTCTTTTGCTGCTTTAATCTCTGAGTTGTAATATTTATTTGTTTTAATCGATTCCGCTAATTAATTTATTGTATGGTTATGATTTCCAATTGTTGTAAACATGTGAGTGCTAGCTACTGATCCAGGGAATAGCACAGTAATCACATGGAGGTTCCTGTTCGTCAGAACAGGGTCTCACAATGTGAAACCATTTTTCATACCGTAGTTGTACAAATATCTTCTACCGCCATAGCAAGGGTTTGTCGTCATCGAGCTGGTAAAAAGTTAGGGCTTGGTGATGTAACAGTTATGTATGATCTCTCTGCAGCATACCAACGGAAATGTGCTAATAATCTATAAAAAAAGTTGATCATTCCTTATGGGTAAAGCTGTACACCTCTACAGAATGAAAATCTTTTCGAAAAGTCGTGCCCACGGTCATGGGAGACTTGGTAAACTGACACTAGCTAGATGATTTTGGTATTTTTTCAAAATGGATTGGAAATGGAAAATTGGGTTGGAAAGTTTACATTTCAAATTATTCAGATGTATGCCATGTGTTGACAAGGATTGGTTCCAGCCGTTATGCCATGTGTTGGCACAGACTGGTTTTATGCCATGTGTTGGCAGGAAATGGAAGAATTGTTACTCACGTCATGGAGGACTGCGAGTTGCTATATTTATGCTTACAGACTGGTTATTTTATATATCTGTCTAATTGCTTTTTACAATATTTCACTTTCAATCTACTATTCAGTATTTACAATTCAAATTGGCTTTATGCAAAATAACCATGAAGCCTTTTCTTTGATACAGCATGCATTTATGATAGGTTTGCAAAGTCTTGCGAAGTACATAATGTACTCACCCTTGCTATTATTGTTGTTTTTATGTGAAAGAACAGAAAGCCCCGACGATACTTTATATACCACGGGTTACAGGGAATATCATGCATGATGAGTTTTTCTAGGGTTTATCCTTGTCAGTTGCCTGAGGGTATATGTGGCACGCTACAAGACTTCCGTATTTCTGTTGCAGTTTATTTAGTCTTTTAAGACTATTGTATAAACAACTTCTGCTATTATATGTAATAAATTATGTATGGATGTGTTATCAACATTGTAAATGTGCATACTAGCCACTAATTATGATACTAGCACTGTATGCATATGAAACCCATTGTTAGTATTTATTGCCAAAATGGGGGACCTTACATGCATATAACTCTTGTATTTGTAATCCATATATTCTGATCAATGAAACGATCAAGGGCATGTGATTGCAGCCTTTCAGTAATCTTGGATTCCTGATTGTTTTACTAAACAACCTATCCCATAATATTTGTAGAGGATTCTTGTAATCCTCACCAGATTCCGCCAACCAAAGGGCCCTAGGCATAGAACCATCCACACCCATCACTAATAATTACCATATCCGTCAAATTAAAGGTTTTAAAACATAAACTTATTTTATTATTTGACCAGCACATGCTTTGCAGTACAATTGTATGTATCACAACCTACAAAATATTCTTTGGTCAAAGTTTATAGGGTGTATTTTCTTTTGACGCATAGACCAAACAGATATTGAAAATAACTAACAAACCATAATTATTATCTCTAAGCACTATATTGAATGCATGCATATAGAGAATATCAAGTAAATTTGGATATTTATTAGGGGTATAATTAAAGGAACATCATACTAATTTTGTATTGGACATGAAATACATCCTATATTTATGGATAAAATCATTAAAAAATACGTCCGATAAATGAACGGAGGGAGTATCAAGTAAATTTGGATATTTATTAGGGGTATAATTAAAGGAACATCATACTAATTTTGTATTGGACATAAAATACGTCCTATATTTATGGACAAAATCATAAAAAAAATACATCCAATAAACTTGGATGGAGGGAGTAATATCTTTCCAAAGCTAGGTTAAGTAGAAGTACGGTAGTTTTTTTAGATAATGGATAAAATCCGGTCTCTACAACCGCACACAACCGAGTAGAAGTACAGTAGTACCATGCCTATAAATGTAATATCAAAGCAAACAAACAGAGTATGATATGCTATGGTTACCTTTTTCACGAAGAGATCCATTGCGTCCTCGTCTCCTATAAAAGGGAGCTTGTATATGTTTTCTTGTTCCTCTGAACAATGCTTAGCGATATTGCATTCCCTTGTGGTGACTATTATCCGGCTTGCTGCTTCTGTTTTAGGGAAATATTCTTTTATGGCGTCCCATTCTGTAATAGATGATAGATCATCAAGAACAATCAAGTACTTCTTTCCTTTTAAAAGGTCAAGCAAGGACTGCTCAGCTCCCTGTTTAGTTTTGCAGCGTACAAAATCCATCGCTTCCTTATGTTTAGAAGATTCTGCATTTAGTTGCATAGCTAGACTCCTAAGGAGCTCTTTAGAATCAAAAGGGCGCATAACTGTGACACAAGCTCGCTTCTCAAACTTGCCACTAAGCTTTTCGCTTCCGTGGACACTTCTAACCAGAGTGGTTTTCCCAAGGCCACCCATTCCCCACACAGAGATCACCTTAAACCGTGTGCTATCTTCTAAAATTAGATCGATAACTTTAGCTTTTTCGTGAACTCGCTCGACGAGCTCCAATTCCTTGAAAGCTGCAACTACCATCGTCTCCATGCGAGTGAGGCTCTTTCTTTCTGCAGAGCTATTACTACTGCTAGCGGTTGCGTTTGATGAGTATGACCTTGCCTCCGTTGAACCCTGGACACAAGCAAACAATGATTAATTAGGTGATGTCTTATTTCCCATGACAATGTTTATGTTTTAATCTTCGTAAATGTTTCAATAATACTCATGGAGTAGTTTTCAATCTTCAATGACACCAGATTCTATGATAAACTATTTAATCTTCATTTAATTTGTGCTCATTGGAGTTATTTAATCTTCATTTAATTTGTGCTCATAGGAGTTATGATTCGGAACACCATATTGATTAATCAACTAAAAGACAAATTTAGGTAGGAACAAATTTATAATACATACATATACTCCAGGTGTCCAAGTTTATACAACGTAATTTTTGAATGGTCTTATCCACAAATATAAGGCGTATTTCATATTCTAATGCAAGATTAGTGTGATGTTTCTTATATACCCTATAAATATCCACATTTACTTTATATTATCTACATGTATGCTGAATATAGTGCTTGGTAATAATAATTAGAAATAATTTAGTCATTTTCAATATCTTTTTAATTTATATGTGAAAAAAATATACCTTACAAACTTGAAGGAGTAGTAGATAGGTGCATATGCACCTATTTACACATTTGTGCGTTTAAAAAAACTAATATATTTACACACTTTGAATTATAGACGGTTCTACTTTTTTTCAAACTAATATATTTATAAGCCAACTGCCAAATTTAACCTTTTAATTATTGTCTACAAAATTAATTAAGATCTAGATGTTTTTATCTATTTTTTAGAATTTTTTCAAACTAGCGGATTGGCCCGTGCAATTGCGCCATGAAGTGTGGTAAAGTATAATGTATTTTCCTGGTGCATGCAGTTCCAAATTGGGGCAGTCTATCATATTAGTACTACTTAACTTTTTTTTATATAAATTAACCTATCTCCAAGACAACTATCTAACCTAAGCCTTCAAAATTAGAGGAAATTGATTATATACCCTCCCTTTAGATGGACACTCTAGGGTATACATCGTTTCTTAATGTAACTGATTATTTACTCCTCTTCAGTTGAGATCCTTGATTATTTACCACTTTTGCAATTTTTAATCAATCTCTCCTCTTTTCTCAATTTTGGCCCACCCGAAGAGACAAAAGGGGAGCAGCTGCTGTACGTACCATGCGGTGCTGCGGTAACTGGTGGTGGAGCGCCTCACCCTGCTCTGGCGCGGCCTCCATGGACATGCCATCGCTGTCCTCCGTGTCCATAATCTCCGCCACCGTAGCCGAGGCCGTAGCGGCTGCCTGGGATTGGGGGGGCGCCCAAGGGACCATCGCCAGGTTGGAGCTCTCGTCCCTGGCTATCTCCTCGAACAGCACCTGGTGTTCGCTCGCCTCTTGCACCATGGTGTCTGCATGGTCAAATCAACTTCCTGATAAGTTTCAGTGATTCCAGTTGTTGGAGACATCACAATTGAGTGAAATTGAAAGCTCACGGGCCGCACGACATGAACAATTAAACTGGAGCAATTCATGCATTTCCAGCATCGGTCAAAATTAACCCAAATTAAATGCGTAATTCAGAGAGATCAGCAATTCTCTAGCAGAATTAGCCAGTAGGACGAGGGGGAGGAGGAGAAGGCACGTACTCTTGAGCCCGTGATTCATTCGGGGCTGACGCGGAGAGGAACACCCGGTCGGAGCGGGCCAAGCAGGATCTTGCGCGGCATCGGCGGGCTTGTACACCACGATCGCCCTCTCCTCGTTAGCTGCCGGCGCCACGACCACCGACTCCACGTTGCCGCAAATCGGCACCTCCTCCACCTTTAATATATAATAGATAGATTTTGATGGTGTTTTGAGTTGAAATACAATGATGCAGTGGGTATATTTTTCAATATGAAGTCTCATTATTACCTTCTTGTAGAAAACATAGAGGGTCTGATCAGCAGACAACTCCGTGAGCTCTGATACTATGCTTTCTTGCCCTGAACACAAGCTTGCAACTTCAACTTGCGCTGTGGACACTATGATTCGGCTCCCTTTCTTGTTGCTTGCGAAGCATGCTTTAATCTGGTCCCATTCTTCAATGGTGGACAGATCATTAAGCACAATTAGGAAACTCTCCTCATTGACATATCTGTTCAACTCCTGAGCCAAATCTCGTTCTGTCTTCTCCGCCTCCAACATAACATCAACCCCAACGGGTGCGTTAAACTGCTTCACTAAGCTTTGGACAAAGATTTTCGGATTGAAAGGATGCATCACCCTGACCCATGCTCGGCATGGAAATTTCCCTTTTACATTTGGATTGTCGTAGGTCTCCTTGATTATAGACGTCAGCCCAACATCACCAACTGTTCCCCACACTGCGAGCACTCTAAGGTCCATGTCCTTCGTGTTGATCAGTTGGACAAGATCAACCTTTGGTTTGTTCTGCTTCGCGAAACGTCTTGCTTCATCGATGCCAAACATGGTCGCGCTGGCTCTGCTGATAGACTGCGCAGCAGCGGTGGCAGGCTTGGTGGTAGGGCCCTTGTTGAGTTGGTAGCGCAGGTTTCTCTGGCTTACGTCCTCCACTCTGGCTCTCAGCTCCTTCATCTGCTTAGCGATGCGGCGGCGCTCTCGCAGCGTGCGAGGGACGCGCCACCGTGAGGGCTTCTCCAGATGGACGGCAAAATCCTGGAGGCAGTCCTCGACGTCGTAGGCCACGTCCCGGACTTGCTTCACCCAGGTCTTCAACACCTTGTCCTCCACTCTCTCCTCGTGCGCGGCCATCAGGAAAGACATCATCATGTCTAGCTCTTCCCTGATGAAAGCCTGGTCACGCTGGACGCCGAGCTGCAAAGCGACCTCCTCCGCAACGGCGGATTTGGCGTGGTTAAGCGCTCCATCCAGCACGGACTTGCCCACGCTCACCACCGTCGCCTCCATTCCTCTACTACGGTTCCCTTTGTTTGATTGATCTCACAGTGCTTGTGCGCGATCTAAAGAAGCTTGTGATGGTGCCTGGTCTAGAGAAGCAAGGTGGAGAGCAGCAGCAGCTGCATTGCTGTCCTTATACTGAGATGTACTGTTGCGGTGTAAATTGAATGCCGGAGTACTCGTTTTCCTGTGAAGAACAGTGCCAGTGTTTAATTTCCTGTGAAGTACATGCTTTTTTTGAAGGCCGTACGGCACCGATTGTGTCAGCATCGTGGTGTGTGTGGGGATTTGGGGGACACGGACACACGGTTAATGTGACTCCGACATGTAAATTGGGTGGTCAAAATTAGATTGGACACTCTTGCAGTCCTACAATTTAAACAGTCCCATCGGATTAGCCAAAATCATCTTTGACACTCGCTTGCGGTCCTTTACAGTCCGAGTTATAATTAGGGATGGCAATAGATCAGATTGAATGTGGGTTTTATAAAACTTGGTCCGATATAAAATCAGAATTGAAAAGTCCGATCTAATCCTGAATATCTTAACAGGAAAAAACTTTACCTAAACTCGAACTCGGCGGGTACCCGACGGGTTTGTGCAGTTCTAAGGGTGGCAATAGGTCGGATCGGATGTAGGTTTTGCAAAATCTAACCCGACAAGACCCGAATAAAAAAAACTAGAGCCAAACCTGGCAGGCATCCAAAACCCGACTCCAAACCAGTCGAATACCCAGAACCCAGTACATGCGTTATCTCAGATACACGGTAAACTAAACGCCGGAGTACACGTTTTCCTGTGCAGAACAGTGCCAGTGTTTAATTTCCGAGTCTGCATGGTACTGGATGAAGGTTGCAGAGTAGCACATGCATTTTAGGCTCCGTTTGGCAACTTGGAACCGGACTGTTCCTCCTAGAATCTGAAATAAATCCAACCAAACGGAATAGGACTCGGAACATTTCAAAGCGAATCGTTTCTGATTTTTACACACCGTGGTCGAATCAGCTAGCAACCCGCTCCTTCGGATTCTCGATTCTACCAAACGCTTCTACTAAGAATCCGAACTGCTTCCGCTTCTACTAGAATCTGGAACCGTACCAAAGCAGGGCCTTAGTGGAGGCACACGTCACCTATTGTGTTGTCATTCTCAGCCTCATGAGTGACGAGTTTTCATGAGAAACTTGCCACTCGCTAGGATATATATATATATATATATATATATATATATATATATATATATATATATATATATATATATATAGTCTTCTCATACTTCAGTATATACTACTCATCTCTAATATACCACTTAAATAAATGCTTTATACTCTTGTCGACGATTCGGGACAGGGTCCCCCGCCGAGCTTACTTGTTGAATGGGGGATCAACTTAGGGCCCCTTTTCCGCAAGAGTCGTACGTCTGAGAATATACCGAGCAACGGAATGAGGATATGTCGAACAACCGTAAGACACAGGGGGTCGTTTTTATCTCGGTTCGCCTCTCTTTGGGAGATAATAACCCCGCTCGCCCATTGCTGACATCAAGATAAAAGAGGGTTACAATGCGCGTGCTCCTCGAGCCTGAACGATCCTAAGGACCCCCTTAAGCCGCGATGTGTAGTATCAAGGTTCTCCCCGACTCATGAGCGGAGGGGTATTTATAGAGGGTTACAAGAGACAAATCATTTATTACAGGCGCGTTGTCGAGAGGACGTCTGTGAGCAGATCTTGTTGCCACACTTGGGTACCACGCGACGTGGCACTGAGGTATGGAGCGAGTCGAGCAAGGATCGTGGCAGCGGATCCCGGCGCGGCGATCCTGAGCCGCCAAGCATTTAATGCCACGCCGCCTTGTTGAGGACCCCGAGTGGCTTGCTTTCGGGCCGGGTGCGCGGTAGTCTGCTCAGCGTGATACCATACAGGTAAGATCTTGGTCGATGGGTGTCGGGCCGATGGTCGTCTTGAGTGCAGTCGCCCAATCTCGGCAGCCAGCCCCCGAGGCTAAGGGGGAGGACTCTAGCCGGCCTCCGCCTTGAGCCTCGGACTTTTGAAGAGGGATTGGAGTCAGCAAGAAAAGTTAACACGAACCCGAGCCTCCTTCTCACTGGGCGAGGGATCTTGGTGGCGGAGAGCCGCCACGGTGCTTGAGCGATAATGCTCGAGAGGGAACCCCGCGGGCGGCGACCACATGCAAGCGGCCCGCCGCTTATGCCCGAAAGAAGAGTCATAACGAACGAAGGGAACACGTGCCGTCGCAGCCCAAGGCCCGCTAAGGCTAAGCGCTGCCAGGATCGAAAGGCATTCGGCGAAGTCTCTGGCTAAACAAAGACCAAGCGGCGCTTGAAATTTCAGAGCGTTCCTTCCATACGGGCGCCACGGCGTTTCGACGGTTTCTCTTCTTGGGATCGCCGCGCAGTTCGGGCCGAGGATCGAACCGCCACGCTACGGTTAATCGACAAATTTCGCCAGCTACCACTCCGACTCTCCTACAACAGATCGGCGCACGCCGAAAGGCTCACTTTTTTCTTCTTCTATAACTCCGCCACTTTTGCTCTCTGTTTCCTTTTCTTTCACACATACGCCTGCCGCAAGTCCTTCAATGGCGCGGTTCGGCGAAAGCAAGATCACTCATGAGAGGCTCAGTGGTGCTGCAGATTATGCTATACCGACTTATTCTTGGAGAGTCCCGGACGGGCGAAGGAGCCCCAAGGCCACATGACGATGAAATAGTTTCGCGGCGAGCTCTACACCGCCAACGCTCTCAATGCCCGAGAGCGACCTCGGAGGGCGTGCTAGGGCAATGCCAAAGGCGAGGTCACTCACCGAACCCCAACTCCATCCTTAATCAACATTTTGCCTCACCGCGAGGGCTTCAGTGGCCGCCCCACGCCGGCTCTTTTTTTCCATTTTACAACCTCTTCTCAGACGGGGCTCTCGCCCACCTGCCAGGTTCTCCAGCCTTCGAGGCCCAATCGCCAGACGAGTTCCCTGTCTTCACCTCACCAGGACCTCCGCTAAGGCGGGCCGAAAGACGGGTTCTACTCATGGAGGCTCCGGGAGCTCCTCAAGGCTTACACCGGAGGGCGGCGCCAAACACCGAGACGCCACAGCCGGCCGCAGTTTCGAGGAGTAGCGGATCTTGATGACGATCCACGAAGCTCATTTAACATGGGGCTCACCAAGTGACATCGTCCGCATTTCCTCCGGAATCCCATATCTCCTCCGAGGCGTAGAGAGCACCCTTTCTTCAAAGTCGGGCGTGGGGACGACATCACCCGCCAAGGGGAATCGTAAGGTCCCACGACTTTGCGTAATTTTGCCCTCATAGGCCGCCGAGCCCGTCTGACCTTTGTGCGATGCGATGGCAGCCCCGGCTTCGATCAAGCTCGAGAGGAGGGTTTAGAGATGTTCGAACCCCAAAGGGCAAGGAGCTTCTGCGCGATCGCCAGTGCCGAAGAACGTGCTTGCTCTGGCGACGTAGGTAAGCCCCTTGGCCATCCGCTGCTTAGGAAGGGCGTCTGCCTACTTCAGTTATTTGAGGTTTAAAAAATATCCGAACCACCCTCACGGCCTTCCGCCGCCCTTTGGCAGAGAAGACCGCTCGAGCTGGGCGGCTGAGCTCAAATCCAAGGTGGTAGTAGCGTGCTCCTTTTCCGCCGGCCAAGGCCAAAAGGAAGGGCAAAGACCCGCAACGCCAACCCTAGCACCCAGACGCTAAAGAGGCAAGGGAAGAAGACACGGGATCCTCAAGCTTATTAACTTGGAGTATGCCGATCCGATGGAGGTAAGCCGCCAAGGCTTTGGCTGAAGAGTTATAGCCTCGCCATTCAGATCGAAAGCAAGTCAAAGCGAGGGGAGATTGATCGAGGGATGGTGCAAGCAAAGCAGACGCTTTGTAGAGGAGATCGAGGACGGAAGGACCAACGCGATCGGAGCCGCTAAGTGCTCCGGAATTCGGGACCATCGGCCAAGAATCTCATCGAGACAGGCCCGAGCACCGCAATGAAGATTGCTGGGTTGGGGTTTCGGCCGATGGAGGAAGGTGACCCCTAAATCTGGCGCGAATCTACCGAGCCTAACCGAGGAGAAGGCTAAGCCGGTGCTTTCAAGGCAATGAGAACCTAATCCTCTGTACGGCCGAGGAAGGCGCGAACAAGGGTGAGTTTCGACACACGCTTTGTTTTGCTACATTCGCCGAGCTAGCCCCACCTAACCGATGTGTGGTAAAATTTCAGAGGGTCTATTCGGATTGTCAGTGCGATTGACGAGATCCTTGGCAATGTCATACGGCGATATGCTCGATCTTGCCGACATTGTGATGGCCGAGGGTGTGGGCGGTGGAGAAATTTGTCGCCGACGACCAGGTAGGGCGAACAAGCCCCGCTAAGCGTGGACGGCGAGGTGGTGGAGCTCCGACTCAGACGAAGAACCCGCCTAAGAAGGCCCGCCCTGCTAACGACGTTTCGGTGACCCTCCACGCCAGGCGAGCCACGTCATGAGGACAGCGAGAACCCACGAGCAAGGAGCTTGCCGGGAGGGAGCGGAGCTCGCGATTCTCCGCCGGGGAGGTTTATCGTCCCGAGCAGCCCGCCTTTCCAGGACTCGGGCTCGGCGCCTACCGCCGAGGTCCGGAGATCTCCAGCGGACGCGATCTTTGAGCAAAGCTGGTGAACTTGCGGGCCACGCTCAGGTAAGGATGTTACCCCCACTTTCCTTCTTTGGATTTTGCGAAGGGAACCTTATCTGGCGTGTTTGCATCCTCGGCCGAAAAGACCTGAACGACCGAGGGTGCTGGTTGTCCCTAACGCCGGAGCCGCTTCGAGGAAAGCTCGTCGGCGGACGGGGAGGAGAAGGTGGGCGAAGCAGCGGAAGTTTCCTGGCAGGAAAAGCGCCCGAGCAGAGCGCAGCGTATCCGAAGTCAAGGCGCTTCCGGCTTGAACGGAGCTTGAGCGAGGAAAGGTCGGGCTGGCTGCGGGGATAACCCGTCGCCGAAAGAGGGTGCTCGGGCTCGAGCAAGAGTTGGGACGGGTAAGGCAAGCCGCCGGTGCGTCGGATAAGGAACTTGCCCTTAGCCAGGACAAAGTCCGCGGCCTCGAGCAAGAGCTTCAACAACGGAAGGAGCATGCCCGGAGCCTGGAGGCCAGGGTAGTCGAGCTCGAGGAGTCCAGCGAGATCAAGGAAGAACTTGAGCGGTGGAAGCAGAGCGCCGCCGTTTGGAGAAGGACCTATCCTCGCGGGACAAGGCTTTTGGCTCGGCAGACGTCGGAGAAGCGGCGCCTAGAGCCTTGAAGCCAAGGTGGTCGAACTAGAAAGGGCGGCGCGAGCGACCGCTGCCCTGGCCGACCAAGATAAAGAAGAGATCGAGCAACTCCGCGAGGAAGTTGAAGGCCTGGCGAAGGTGATCGATCTTGCTAAAATCGCGACGGTGGCTTTCCGCGGCTCTTAGGGGCGGTTCGACCATAGCGTTGTATACTTGGGCGGCGATGTCTTTAAATGAAAAAATTTCTTCCTTGGTCGAGTGTTATATTCTGTAGTGGTGCCTTTTTTCTTTTTCCTGTAAAGGATGTTTGCGAGGTAGACGTAGGTCAGGCCGATGTATGGGCTACATGGTCCGAGATAAGTTGCCGCCGGAATGTCCTCGTGTCGCAATGCCTTACAGTGAATAGTTTTGTTAGCGATAAGAATACGTGAGCTCGGGAGTTTGCGTCCATCCGTTCGCCAACAATGTTCGGTACTTGAATTTGAAACCAATTTGTTCGTGGGAGGTGAAAATAGAACCGCGGCCTCCGTGACCAAAAACCCGGCGCTGTATAGGCGAAAAACGTGGGATAGGTCGGTGGAGGAAAAGAAGCGAGTGTCTAAATGTGTTGTCGCATAGGACGGCCGTCGAACTTAGGGTATTGCCCGCCGTCGAAGCGCTTGGACAATTTCGACAAAGTATGTAGCGACGAACATGCGCAGGCCGAGCTAACATTTGGACGACCATAAGGGTACCTGTCTTCGATTTGTGTGGCGCGGCGAATAGCTGCCGCGGACCAAGGCCGTTTTATCGAGGAAGCCTTTGGTGGTGGCGTTATGGTGGCGGTGTTGGTCGCAGATGTTGTGTTATTATGCACGCGATCCAGGTAGGAGGACCAAATGATTGTCGAAAAGGTAGGGACATGTTTTTGCGACATAAGGAAAATCTATTATGAGTTTCAGACATAGAACTTGCGGAGCTGGTCTATGTTCCATGAATTGGGGAGCTCGCGGCCGTCCTCCATGGCGAGGCGGACAGCCCCCGGGCGTGTCGCTCAGACGACCGTGAATGGTCCTTCCCATTTGGGTGAGAGCTTGTTAGTTTTTGACAAGTCCTGAATTCGGCGTAGGACAAGGTCGCCAACCTGCAAGGGTCGCGTTCGGATTGCCTTGGCGGCGTTTTGGGCGCCTGTTGTACACGGTGATCGGCGCTTTGGGCGGAATTTCGGCGAATCGAGGTCTAGGCGGCGCCACGACCGGTGAATGGCATCGGCCAAATGGACTCTTGGGGATCCGAGAACGATTTGGGGCAAGGCGGCCTCCGCGCATAGGAATTTGGAATGGCGTTTACGCGGCTTCGGCTTCTGGGTCGTTACGGAGGACGGAAGAAAGCTCGTCCACCCATGACCCGCTTTTGTCGGGCAGAGGTCTCAAGACCCTTTTCTTGATCCTGGAGTAATTGGCCGTTAACTTTCGGTCGCTTCCATTGCTCTGGATGGGCTCTGGAGGCGGCATATTTTTGTGCCAATGTCCTCCAGAGGCCCGAACGATTATTTGGTGGTGGTGCCGTTGTCTGTGATGAGGCGATTAGGTACCCCAAAGCGCGTCACCACATTATCGGAAAAATCTTTTGGCCGCTTGAGCGATATAGTTGAAACAGCTCGGCCTCGATCCACTAGAGAAAGTGTCGATGCCGAGCAAGAACTTGCAACCTTTTTCACCCGGGGCGGCCCGAGGATATTAGCCCCGGTCGAGAATGGCCATGAGAGTGGGATGGTTTGCGGCGTGAATTGGTCGGGTGGGACTTACGGCAAATGCCGGCAAGTTGCCCGCTCGAGGCCATTCTAGTGTTGGCAATAGTATCCCAACCGGAATGCTTTGCTCACGAGCGTCCGAAAGGATGAGTGGGCTCGCACATTCCTTCATGGATATCTCGGAGAAGGAACTTCGCCCCCCGAGATATGCCGAGAGACCTCCAGCGTTGCGTACAAGCGCCGCTACCACTTGTAGCGGATGGCCGCCTTTTGGGCCGGAACGCTCGGCGGCTTCTCGGGCAATGTCCATGGGCAATCGGATGAATGGCGCCATCCATCCGCACCTTGCTCGAGGAAGGAGACGCTACCGACCTCGGATGCCTCCTCTTGAGGGAAGCGGAGGGCTTCGCGGATGCTGGGCGCCCGTGCGGCGGGCATCCGGTGGTGCCTCCTCTACGGGGAATGGAGGGATTGTGCGGATGTTCAACTAAGCGCCGGGGCGGGCATCCTGAGGAACCGACCTTGATAGTTGGTCGGCAGGAATTATCCTTCCGGGATGTAGAGTACCAAATTTCAAGCAGCTCCATCTTCCTTACTTCAACCAAGTAAAGCGCCATTGAGCGATCGGAAACCGAACTCTTGTTGACTTGGTTGATGACCATGGAATCGCCTTCCAAGCAGACTCGGACGCCTTTGGCGCTAGTCCGCTAAATTCATACTCCGCGCATTGTTCGGCGGGAAGTGTAATTGAATGCGTCGAGCCGTTTCCGGGACAAGACACGACGCCACCCGAGCGTCGAATGCCGGGACCCGTCATATGGTCCGGCGATCCTCAATTCAAGGGTCCTTTGGTGGCGGGTCGGGGTTTCCCCACTCCACCACAAAGTCCGCCAGAACTTGAGATTTGATCGCGGTGGGCAGAAGTGGACATCGAACTCCGCGAGTTCCATGGCCCCGCTATCCGGATGGGCGTCCGGTTTATGATCTCCTAAGCGGAAAGGTCGGGACAACGACCTTGTGAGCTTGGAAGTAGTGGGCGCCTCGATGCTCGAGCGAGTACAAAACCGGACCTCGTGGCCCTTTGGTCCGTGCAACACTTGGACGTAATAACCGGCGCGCCCTTTCGCTTTACGATCGCGCTTACGGCCGGGCGCCGCGAGGTATAGTAAGAGGGTTTCCCCCTGGCGTGGCCAGATCGGGGGTTGACAGATCGTTTCAGCCCTCGAATGAGCGGTTAGCCGTCTGTCGGCGAAACCATCGTTTGCATAGTGCCTTAAAGAAGGGCAAGCCGCGCCCCGACGAGAAATGAAGCGGCTTTAAAAGCTGCCATTCGCCGGGGCTTGAATCTCTTTTGAGTTTGGGGTCGATTTTCGATGGCTTCCGATCTTTTCTTTGTTACGCCGATGCCTGCGGCCCGATAACGTTCAAAGCACTTTAGACTTTACACCAAAAACACTTTTCGGGGTTAAGCTTTATCCGAATCCTACGGAGGTTACAAAAGGTCTCCCGGTCGGACATGACCCGAGGATTTTACTCTAACTACGATATCATCTACATACACCTCCGGTTCCGCCCATCTGCTCCGGGAAGGTCTTTTGCATCAAGCGTTGGAAGGTCGCCTGCTTCAGACCAAAGACATGGTCGTAGCGAACGCTCAAGGGTGTGATGAAGGAAGTCTTCTCCCCTCGAAAGACAATTCTGTGATAACCAATATCGTTCAAAAGCTCATTACCGGGATTCGGCTCGCGGCCACCAATTAGTCGGCGGGTAGAGAAGTTGTCCTTCGGCACGCGGCTTAACCTGTGGTCGGCCATCGCCCATTTGCCCCCTTCTTCTTGCGATCACGGATTTGCCCCACTCAGGTGCCCGAAACTTCGATGAAGCGGCTTTGAGGGCTGAGTTCCTCGGATAATTCTGTTTCTCCGGAAAATCGCTCGACTCGACAGGCCCAGCCGACCGCCGTGCTCGATCACCTCCTTGGGACCCGGGCATATTCGGACGGCTCCCGGCGAACACGTCCGAAAGCTCACGGAGGAAGGTGATGAGCTCGAAGTTCTATTTGGGGTCCAAGGAGGACCCCGGATGGAAGGACCTTGGCGGTCGGCCTCGTCGAGAAGGACCGCCTTGGTTTTCCTCCGGCCGGAGGGTGACTTTACGGAAGGTGCTTTGTTTGGTCGGCCCTCCCGGAAATGCCCGACCATGTCGAGGGACTTCTCATCGCAGCTTAGGGCTGTTGTGGTCGCCTCCGGTGATTTACGCCTTTAGGTCCGGGACCTTTAAGCATTGATAGGCGTGATGCGTGGCGGATGAACTTGGAGAGGGGCGCCAAGGATGGCATTAGGCCGTCTGGTCCACGATTGGCTACCACCGAAGTTCGCGGTGTCCTTTAACGCGGCAGATTTATCCGCCCAAGGGCTTGATCGAGGTGCCGGGACAATCCCGAAAACGGACCGCGATGTTTTGATCTCGAACGAGAACTCAGTCTCTCGCCTCAGATCAAACGGATATGAGGTCAGGAGCTCCCGTCGATCAACACACGGGCCGATTTTTGGCGCTGTTGATGGTGGGCTCACGACTAACGGAGTTTCGGGTTTGCTCATTCCAAGGGACAATCATCTTGAAGAACGTGATGGGCAACTCGGACCATCTCCAGCTGCGATGGGGGCTGCCAGGAGCGACGTGGTCAATTCTCCCGCGCAGTTATCTTCAAATCCTTCGGGACTTATAGGTCAAGAGCCTTTAATATGACGGCGATGTGGTTATGGGGTTCTTGGTAATCCATGTCGTTGCTGCCGGCGTGGCGGGCCTTTTGCCTTTTGCCGCTTCCCGCTTTTGTTTCGAGAGGATCAGCATGGGGCCTTCGCTTATTGTAGAACTTCTCCAGCGATATGCCTGTGTCCCACAGCTATGGAGGTCGTGGGCTGACCACTCGGTGGAGCTGCGAGCTGCTGCCTTGGGGCGCCTTCGGCACTGGCCCCCCGGGCCTCTGGCCCTGGTCGCTTCGGCTCGGCGCATGCCGCTGGTCGTTGCACTGCGCGCATGTCGCACTACGGCTGCGCTCAAGGCCGCATGAGAGCTCGCGGATGCGATCTGGCGTCACGACGGCTGCTGACCAGACGTCACCGCAACTTCTTTCTTTCTTTCTTCACACTTCTTCTCCGCCGAGCCCGGGCCTCTTGTTCTGAGGCGCCCAAAGCCGGGTCGAGGCGGCAGCTGTGCGCTCGCCAAGCGCTTTTTTTCACAGCACGGCCTCGCTGGGCGCAGAGCGTAGCGGCTGCCATAATGGAAATCAGCTCGCTATCGGCTGGTGTCGTGGATCTCAAGTCTCCAGTGAAGCGGACGTCCCCGACCCCGAATCTGAAGCGCCCGGACCACCGCTTCATTCGAGACGCCGGGATGGAGTTCTTACCTTTATGAACCTTTTTGGACGAAGTCGCGAAGGTTCTCCGTCTCGGGCTTTGATGAGCCGCCGAGGTCAAGCGCCAAGGTTCCGCGCGAAGTAACTTTGAAAGTTCGCCGTGAGGGCCTCCGAGCTGCCGCTTGGCGAGCCAGATCGACCCTCCTTCTGGTTGAAGAGCTGGTGCCCGGGCGAGCTGCCGAGGACCGGGTGGGGAGGTAGTTGGCCATGCGACCTCGTCTCGCCGCCGCCTCGATGGCGGTGGGAGTAGACCGAGATGAACTCGCCGGGTTTTGGGTCCCGCGAAGCGCCGATGTGGCCGGCTTGAATCTGCCGCCATTCCGACGTCACCAGGGACGCCGAGAAAGCCCGGCACCCGAACGCCGCCATCGTACGAAGCCCGAGTGTGATGGTCGTGGGTGACCGACTCAAAGTGTCCTTGCGCAAGGTGAGGGGGAGAACACGCCTCATGCCGTGCGCGACGGCGGGCGGTTCGATGCAAGCGGAAACGAAGCGCCTGGAGGCTTCTGCATGCCATGCCCGCGAGGCCGCCCGGGATGGACTCCCAACCTCCTCCCGGTGTGACGACGCCCCGGTTCTCCGAAGTGGCTTCGGGAGGCCCCAGCCAGGGATGGCGCTAACATCCTCCGGGAGGATCCCGCCCTGAACGCCGAGGGGTCCCGGAGGCCGGCGTGCGGGCGCGAAGCCCATATTTTCAGCCACGAGGCCCCATAGCCGCCAGTCCGCCTCGGTTGGCATGAAGCTCGAGGTTGCGCACGATCGCCGCTTATGGCACGAAGTCGCTGGCGCCTCGAGGAGCAGCTGGAGGCGACCAAGGGAGGGAGGCGACGACGACGCTGGGAACAGAGTCGGGGTCTCGCGAGTTCGTCCCCACACGCTTCCGCTTGATCGGTCGGTGGATATCCGCTGATCTCAAGGCTTCGAGGGGGACCCCTGTGCTTTCGCCGCTGGCTTGGCGAGGAGAGGGGCCACGGAGCATGTACTGTTTCACGGCCGCTTCTCCCCGCCATGCGCATATCGGCGGAGGACCAGATCGCACGGGCGACATCAAGTGGTGTCGTATGACGCGTCTCCCTTGGCTTAGGCCTCAGCGGCTCGGGGCGGCCCGACCGTCGATAGGCCGCCGGATTCATCCCCGGCAATGAGGGTATCCGCCGCGAAGCGGAGGAAACGCCAAGGCCGCGCCACCGAAAGACTCCCGCCAGTGTGGCCTTGCGGATCGCCACACCATCCGCCGCTGCCGCCGGCGAGAGTATGTCGTCGCCGTCTCCACGCCATCGAAGACGCAGAGGTCCCGATTGTCTCCGAGAGTTTGGCATCCTCGTGGTGTCCCTTGCGTAGGATCCTCACCGGGTCCCCACGGACGCGCCCGCCTGTCGACGATTCGGACAGGTCCTCGCCGAGCTTACTTGTTGAATGGGGATCAACTTAGGGCCCCTTTTCCGCAAGAGTCGACGCCTCGAGAATATGCCGAGCAACGGAATGAGGATATGTCGAACAACCGTAAGACACAGGGGTCGTCGTTTATCCGTTCGGCCTCTCACCGGGAGATAATAACCCTACGCCCAAATGCCGATTGCTACAAGATGCTAAAAGAGGGTTACAATGCTGGTTCGGAGCCCCGAACGATTCCTAAGGACCCCCTTAAGCCGGCGATGTGTGTAGTACCGAAGGTTCTCCCGACTCATCGGAGGGGGTATTTATAGAGGGTTACAAGAGACAAATCATTTATTACATGTGCGTTGTCGAGAGAGGACGTGACGAAGTAAAGCGCGCGTACACACGCCGTACCACGCCGACGCAGCACAAGGGCGTGACCGAGTCATGATCGGTGGCAACAAGTGATCTCGGCGCCAAGGATCCTTGAGCCGCCAAGCATTTAATGCCACGCCGCTTGTTGAGGACCTCGAGCCTGGCTTGCTCGGCCGGTGCTGGCCGATCGGGCTACGATACCATACGGTAAGATCTTGGTCGATGGGTGCCAAGCCGATGGTCGCCTCTTAAAGGCGCCCAATCCCCGACAACTCTTTTTATCACTTTCAGATACTTTAATAATAATTCTAAGATACTCCAATATAATATGATTAAAAAAATTTCATCGCACTTTTATTTTTTTTGCTACATACCTTTTTCCATATGTATAAGGAATGTGTAAACAAATTATGCTATAAAGGGTGGATTTTAATGAAATTTTTCTTGAAACTCACTTTTAGAGTATCTTATAATCAGATTAGAGTATACTCAAATAGATAGAGAGGCATAACAACATCATTTAAATGGTATATTAGAGGTGGGAGTACATACACCTGTGAGTATAGAATCATTTTCCTATATATATATATATATATATATATAGACACACATATGCTTTGTGGTGTAAAAATGGTATCTAATCTATCTATATCTATATTAATTATGCACTCTAAAAAACCTTCCACATTAACTAGAAAGATTTGATCATCTATTTATTAAAATTGAAGTTATAATGGTTTAGATTAAAAGAAAGACTTCATATCAAGTACAATATAAATTAAGAAAATTTCTGTGATAAAAAATGAAAGAAATTAGCACTCGATTTCCATATTATTTTGAAAGTAAATTCATAAATAAATAAATTTCAAAATAATAATTAAATTAAATTATCAAATTAAAACGATGATTCTATCTCAAGTACATGCCAAGTTAAGTAAACTTAAATTTAGAATAAAAAATAAGAAAATTCACGATCTCGATTTCCATGCGATTTCCAAAGTAAATCGTGAATTGAGATGTTTTTCTATGCTTTTGCTGCCCATATACCGTGGGTATTTCTCGACCATTTTTCCCAAAATTTATGTTTAGTCGAGTAGTTTACAAGCCAATTTAAAAGGCTTAAGTATTTCAAACTACACGCTTTAGAACGCTTAGGGTTCTTGCTTTAGTAGGATTCAGTATAAAAGCAAGTTATAATTGGCGCCTATTATTTAATAAAATTCCAAAATTCAGAGTACTAATTTTCAATTCTCTGTTTTTGAATTTGTAAATATTACAAAATAATTTATTAATTTCTAAATACTTTATCACTCAAGGCTTGTTCTCGACTTTTCCACAAGTGGCGAGGACGAATGCGACGGGTGTTTGGGCAATGTAGTGCGATTATCTTGAGAAGGCAAATAACACATAAGAACATAAGCATAGTTTAAGCAAATAACAACTCGACAGATCAAGATAGTTTATATTACATTATATTAACCACACCAGATATAACAAAAAAAATAAAGACACTCATCCACCCCTACCACTGGTGATAACTTGGTCAGGTGTAGGACTTAGGCGCCTCGCATCCTAAGTCCCGCAGCCCTATGAGAGGCCTCACTGGGACGCCCCCTGTCCTCATCAATTTGTGCGTCAAAGCCCTCCGTAGGTGTAGTTAGCACCGGCCAAGCTGCCTCGGTGTACCAGTCGACGAGTCCTCTCGAGGAACCGTGGTCGACTATAGGATGTGCTACATGGGATCCTCGCTAGATCGGAGTCTCATGCGCAGCATGCCATTGTGAGGATTCACCAGAGGCATCCATTGTCCACAATTGAGGAGGTCAAGGAAAGTCGCTTGTTCCATTCCAGCTTCATTGAAAGCATGATCCTCACTCCAATGTATGTGATGCCCAACCTCAACTCCGCGAAGGCCATCACCGAGAAATGTAATGAGTTACGCTACAAAGTAGAGTATTTAACAACAGCTTGCCTTGAATTGAGAAAACGAACGATACATGCAACTTTAGTAAGTCATGAACCCGAAGTTTCGTGGTGAGGATCTTGATAGTCGTGGCGCGACAGAAAGCCGGATGGGCGAGCTGTGGAGGATGAGCACTCCGTGATGAACGGCATCCACCGAAAGTGCCTAGTATGGGAGGCACGTGAGGGATCCATAACCGAACTTCGCATCTCTATTTGACCTAGGTACTAATCCAAAGAAAAGAACGGATAGTCGAAACCAAACGTGACCCTTTGCTCCTCAAGTATTCGTGGCATTGGGCAATAAGACAACGATATTGTAGTACATCATATTAAGAACTTGATATAGATAGCATGGAATATAAATATATACTTGACCCTCCTCTCATGAAGTACCTTTGTAGGTCGCCCTTGCTAGAATCGAGGAGGACTTCGCCACGCATCGCACGGGTTCACCATAGTGTGTGCATCAGACGCTTCCGCGACTACAAAACGAGGTTCACGGTAAGTATGTATTGTTTATGAGAAATTGAAAGGATTGCATGCATCAAAGTACTAACAAGGATGTGAAGCTGCCGTGAACGGTCCTCTAGAATGGTCTTGTGCATCTTCCACGTGACCACCGAGTAGAGTGGCGCGTAAAGCGAGGACGGTGACCACATGAAGTATTCTCCAAGACGAGGAAGGGTCAGATGGTTCAGAGGGACTCACGGCGAAGCTTCGCCCGCTTGCTTCATCCGCAAGATGTGGTCACGGAGGGCGGTGGACCAGCCCAACGCTCTCCTGCTCTTTTGCACTCCTCCCGCACGTAAGTATGAAGGGTTATAACCGACAAAACGAAGAATGATCATAATGTAGTAATGCAAGATGATTGTACTAAACTTACAAGTGTGATCTCGCCAGGCCCCATGGTGGGGGATCGACCTGCCAGATCCAATTGTCGCCAGACACGCCAGGGAGTACACTTCTGCTGAACTCGTATAAAATGAAGCATGCAAATATCCATAGGTGCTCATCCTGCGTAATGCACGATGAGATGTGTGCGCCTGCTGCGTATCTCGGCAAATCTCCCCCGTGTCCACGGGATCCCAACTCACGTGTTCGAACTCAGAAGTCAAGATCGCTACCACCGCTGGGTAGCTCGCGGATCCCGGAGGTGGCTCCAACGCAACCCAGCATGGATCCACCTATAGCCCATCGCCGGCCTGTGCACGCCCCGGAGATATCCTTTGGGTACATAGCCTTCTCCACCCTAGGACGAGAGATAGGAAGATACTCCCATTTCCACAAATGCATTGTAGGTGGAAACAACTCGTCATTGACCCCTTCAGGGGTCTGGCGGGTAGCATCACATAGTCCTCTATAGGTTGTCGCTAACACAGCCGAACCCCAACTATATGTAGGACCTCATCCGGCTATGCGTGGCAAGATCATGCGCTAACAAGATGAGGTGTGGCTCGAGATAGTCCCCGCTGCGCTGCGTAACATTACCTCCAAATAAATCATAAAGGTACACCTCCAGATGCTTTGAAATAGTGCCTCGTCACGCCCTTCAGACATGGCCCGACTGCAATTCATGAAACCATTTCAAAGAGAGGCCGTGGTCCTTTCTGAGTAACGGACGACCAAACCTCGCAAATAAACAAATGAATGTGAGGTTAACTCAGAGCACAAACTATTACGCACGTAGCAGCGGCGCATATATGTTTACCTTTGTTGCCACGACTTCTCCACTCATCCTTTCGCGGGTCAGCCTACTCACTAAGGGCAACCTCCGATCGGCAACCCAAGAATCATAGCCACGCCCTTCAAAGTTATCGCCATCTCTCCAAAGGAAAAGTGGAACGTAAAGGCCTTTAGGATGCCACCTATCTAGCAAACAGTAGCTCACTAGGGACACATGTAGAGACCCCGCTCGATGAACAGAACCTCCATGTGATTATCGTGCTATTCCCTCGATCAAGAGCTAGCACTCACATGTTTACAACAATTGGAATCACAACCACACCATAAATAATTACAGCGGAAACTAAAGCATAAAGAGACGCTTACAAATAAAGAGATTAGCAGAAAGAAGCAATATCCTCGTAGTTTGCCCAACCGACCCAAGCAGTAACTCGACTGCATAAACTTCAGAGATAGAACACAAGAAGAAAACCCAAGAATCTGCGATGAACAACTTCAAGCTTCGCTTTAAACCACCTACAATATAATAATATAAGGGTGAGTACTTCGTACTCGCAAGACTTGAGCAAAACCTACCATACATGCAAAGCTATTTCAAAGGAAAAGCTAATACAGTTCATTTGCATAAAGCGAGTTTGAATTTGTAAATCAAGTTATTTGCAAACGGAATTTGAAAGAGCATTTGATTGATAACAAATAAGTAAATCATAAGTAACACTCACAGTCCTCCATGACGTGAGCAGCGAATCATCAATTTCCTGAAATCCATAACTGTCGGCCCTTCGACATAAAACACAGTTGCAAAACAAAGGATACCAACCCATTTGAGAAATAATAAAACATTTAACTCGTGCAAGTTCACCAAGACACCCATGATCGCGAGTACGCTAATTAATTAGATTTAACTCGCAGAGGTGTACAACTGCATCCACAAGGAATGATCAACCTTTTAGCAGATCATTTCACACACGCCCAATAGCCGTGGTGCTGCCAAAGCATCATACATAGTCATTACATTACCTAGACATGGCTTTGGTCCACCCGGAGACGTTAACCCCGCCAGAGAACTAGAAACACACACCCAAGCCGTGGATCCACTTTCACACACCCAACACAACGCTTCTAAACACGCAGTATGCATACACCATTGCGTGTGGAAACCCTTCCAAGGCACCAAACGGAATGCTTGCGCTAAGCTCCCGCCTACCAATGAACAAAGCCATGTCTAATTAACATAACAAGCTATGGCTACCCCATCCTCACCTCTTGTGGTTTGTATGGATTTTCATGGATCATACAACACGATGTTCGTCTCTAATCCGACACTGCGACACTTCACCCTACACTACGTGCAATTCCTTCGCACATCCAGCTATTGCCAATAATCGCCAAGATCAAAGCATAGTTTACTTTTGGGTTTTTAATCAAAGTACTAGCAACCATTTTCCCAAAAAGGACCATTCGTGTTTCATGTAAAACATTTTAAACAACTTTAATCATGATCATCTGTTCCTTAAATACTAAAGCATGGCTAAGCGAGTTAATATGATCGAGATATACCCAAGATGACATTAAGAGATGTCTAGCCCTATCTCGTGGTTATCAAGGTTCACATTTTCATAATCATCAAAGGAGATTCGAGACAACATGTATAACTACCCAATCCACAAGATAGCAATTTACATAAAGTAATTGCATGCATGAAACAATTTGATGCACAAAAGAATATAAAATACCGGGATCAATATGGTCAAAGGATGCTTGCCTTGCTTAATCACCGATTACGACGAAGACGAGGATTGCGCGGTTGACGACATGATTTATGGAAACAAAGAACGCCGGGTTCTACGCCGATCCACGGAAATAACGCAAATAAAAGACTTCAATAAGAGCAAAAGAAATAGATAGCAAAACAAATAAACTCTTTACAGAAACAGGATTGCTTTTATGAATTTGCTTATCTTATTTTACGAATTCAAGATGCAAAGATTGTTTGGATTGATAGAATTAATCATTAGTTGTAAGGCTTCATTGATTTACTATTCATGATATGAGTTTCCGCCAATTCTTATTACTTACGGGTTTTGCTCTATTAGGATTCAGAGTCAAAGCAAGATGAAATGAGAATATTTCTTAGATTACGTAGATTATATCCTAAAGATCATTTCCTAAGTACGTTACCGCATTTATATTCAGATTTAGATGAGTCGCTTTGTGAGTAAATGAAAAGGCTTAAATGATCATGTTGATTATGACTAATTAGTTCTTTATCTTTAATTGATTTCGCTTAGAATTAGTTTTACGAAGTTAAGTCTCGATTTAGGCTATTGGCCTAATTTACATGATATTTAAGAAGGTTCTCGTGATAAAAATAACTCAACTACGTGTTTCTTATTGAAACTACAATTGCTTATTCATATTACTACTAAAGAAATGTGATTATTTAGGTTATTAAGCTATTAAGATTAATATTTAAACCTTAGCAAAATGAGATTATCTTTTATAATAGGGTAGTCTACACTTTAAAGAACACTACTAAACTAGTTCCATAAGTTTTAGGATTTTAGGCGAGACTAAAATCGTATACGCTAAAATGGTTCACGCTATAATTAAAGACTATACTATTCAAAATCGACAAGAAAGGGGAAATGACATATTAACGATTTAGGGTTTTAAGCTATTTGGATTTGTATGCAAAACATGATGAAATATGGTCATTTCTTCGTGATACGATGATTTATACTTTGTATAACAATCCTAAGCTAATTCCATAATTTTTAGACTTTGGCTGATACATTATATTCATTGTTGAAAAGGCTTAAGTGGCATTGTAAAGTTTACACTTCGGAATCGGTAGGAAAGTGAAACAAAAGCTTAACACTTAAGGGTTTTGTACTAACAATATTAATATGCGAACCTTAATGGAATAAGATTCTTTTTATAGATCATGGTAGTATAAACTTTGTACAGTATTTCTAAACTAATTTTATTGATTTTGGTATTTGGATGAGTTATTTTATCTACTTCTGAAATAGCATAAATGATCCCATTTGAAACCTTAAATCGCCAAGTTTCAATCTAAATTCCCAACTACACATTACATGATTCTTGATTCATTTTTCGTGACATTAATGTATACCACCCTAGAAATGTTATAAAGTTGATTTTGCATTATTTTAGCTTTAATTACAATAGATCATCTATTTACTTATTGTTATAACTAACATTTCTTTATGATAAAAGAATTCAAGTTAAACTTTATTCCAATTAGTTTCACATACATATGTCCTCACTATTTTTAGGAACTTGATGCAATTTACCATATCATTTTGTGAGCCATCATGCTATTATTTTGTTATTGGCCATAAATAGGGTTCATTAAAGATGGCAAAGCAAACAATATAAACTGAATTCAACAATTGAGCATCTTTACATGTTTGCGTTTATTGTGATTCCAGGACACGGAACAATTTATTTAAGGATGTTAAGAATTATATTTTCTATGTAGGCAATAGTATGCATGATTGAGTTTATTCTTGACTTTAATTTTTATAACTGCTTTGTGACTCAAAAATTAAATGTCTTTGGATATTTGAATACATCCTGATCCTAGCTTCACATTAATATTTATCTCCCCATTTCAGTTCTTGTTATTCACAAGTTCTCGTTAAAATCATATTAGCATTATAACCACTGACGAGGGTGGAACTCCTTGACCTGGCCGCGTGCAGGTCAACTGGATCCTCAAGCTTCAAGGCCCCGATCATGAATTGGTAAGATCACTTTAGGGCGCCGACCTCAGCGAAGCAGTTCGAGCTCGACCAAGACGACCTCTGCTCGGGCGGGTCTCATCTCTGCCCCGTCCGCCCAAGGATTTCGGATCTAGCGCTTGGACCGCGCTTCTTGAGAGCGGGTCATGATGACTAAGAGCGCGGCAAGTTCGAGCGACGCTATCGCTAGCCTCAAGGTGCACGGCGTCCCTTTCAAGGATCGCCCCGTCGCTATGGTGGAAGGAGTATAAAGACCAGGACGATGAGCTCCAAAGGACAACAACACAAATAACACAAAGATCTCGAGCTAGGATTCACCATTACTGCCTTGAGTTGTAAACACCGCCTCACCTACACCCACATAACAAGAATCACCGCCGCAAAGGCGAATAGAGAGAGCTATTACCTTGATAGGGGCTCGAACCAAGATAAACCTTTTGTCTCGTGTTCGCTGTCGCCTTGCTCCGACCACCTCCGCGACCGATCTTCTTCCTTCGCTCGAGTAAACGCTGCTCGGGTCTGCCAACGCTCGACTCCCCTACCTCACTTCTGCGGTTGGCGATCCCGATCGCCGACAAATGCGCCACCGTGGGGGGTCTGATTATTTTGCTCTTCGCAGAACGACACCGTGATCTCAAGAGCATGGCGCCTTTCATCGATGGATTTTCCTGCACGGACTCCGACTCGTGTCCCGTTTCACGCCTCTCGCCGTCGCCGCCGAGCAAAGACGCTCGGTGGCGACCGGATCAAGGCCCCGAGTTATGGATGATCGTGATCCGCAGACTTCAAGACGCCACGGATGGTGCAGAGTTGCCATCAACAACTTATAACCGCCTCCGCTGGAGGCCCAGAGAAGCCAAGACGCCTTCTCGGGCCGCCCAGCTCTCCTATGGAGAGCGCCTCCGCGCTATCGCCTTCGGTCATGGCCGACCCCGATAGGGCAAGGTCGGAGTTTTGGTCGCCCCGCCGAAGAGCTCGATCGGGCCGCGGCGACCGGTCGAACCTCCGCAGCAAGACGGTCAACACTGGGGACCCGCTCTCGTGAGAAGCAACGATAACATCGCCACGCCCACCGCTGGCTGACATCTCCCTGCTGGAGTTAGCCCCGAGCGAAGAAGCTCGGACGAGGCTCGACGCAGACGCTGCGGCATCCCACGGGCATCGCACAACCAGACCAGCCTCGAGCCGAGCCGCCCGAAGTCGACCGCGCAGATTCGCGGACCACTCCCCGGACGTTTCCGCCCAGCGCCGCAGGTCCAGACGCTCGCTATTAACCAGGTGTGATTCCCGTGCTTGGCACCATGGTCGTTCCCACCGGAGGTCGGGCCGCCGGGGGAGCCTCGACTCCGAGTCTAGCAGTAGCCGGGATCTTGTCGGCGATGACCATGACCGGCGTGCGCCTGTCCCGGCCTACGGTTGCATGGCATACTCCGACGGCCTTCGTCAGCAGACGATGGTGGCCGGTTCAAGCCCGCTGCCGATCGAAGCGCCGACGGGACTCAAGAATCCGACGAAGTTCTCGCCCATCTATTCGACCGCTATCCCGGCGCCGAGGGGACGAGCTCGTAATGGCAAACTACCTCCCAACTGTTCTGGACGGGGCCGCTAGGACCTGGCTTTTTAATCAGAAGCCTGGTTCCTTCAGGTCGTGGCGCCAGATCCAGAACGCTCTTCGCTCTAACTTCCAGAGTTGTTACGAGCGGCGGGCAGGAAAGACTCGATCGTGGTCATCCGTGGGAAGAACGAGCATCAAGGCGACTTTTGTGCGGCGATTCATCCGCATAAGGAACCCGATCCCGAGCATTTCGACGCAGGCCGCTATCAAGGCCTTCAAGTTCGGGTCGTGATCGGCGTCTCACCGAGGACCTGGAGATCACATCGAGGCTCAGCGTCAACAAACTCTTCCGCATGGCGGAGCGGTACGCGGACGCGAACGACGCCGTCCGCTAGAAACACGACTACGACCAAGGTAAGCTTGGTCTAAACCAAACAGAGGCCGGCCGATCCAACCTGTGGGCGCCACCAAGGCACCACCTTCAAAAGCGAAAGAAGGCCGAGTGGGGAGGCGAGGGCTCACCGCTGGTGATCGCTCCCGGCGGATGGCCAACGCGAGGTCCTCAAAGTCCGAGGCCGAGCTCGGGAGGACTCTAAGCCTCGCCAAGGTCGACCCCGACCTCACCAGGTGAAGAACCAGCCCAGCGAGAGGGTTAACGTGTCGGGTCCCCGACGCACGATGCTCGTCAGTAAGAGACGAAGGACGCTGGATATGACGAATCAAAGTTCTCGCTTATTCCACAGTATGCCGCCACGACCGCGGGCTCGCAAGGCTTGGCAGTATAAAGCCGGACGCCTACGATGGGCGGGTGAGATGCCCGTGCTCCGAAGGATGACGACCAGCCCGACCGGTGAATACCTGCGTGGCGGAGCACGACGACCTCGATTTGGAGTTCCAAAGAAGGCGGCCGGATCGACATCATCTTCGGTGGCTCATCGCCTACCGCATCAGCGTGAAGTCAAGGCCACAGACGGACCATCTACCGGTGTCGCCATCGAAGCCCTCGAACACCGCAAGTGGGTCTGGGGCCACCATCACCTTCTCCAGAGGACGACTCCTGTGTATGGCCCGAGACTCAAGACCGCTTTTGGTCCGGACTTAACCATAAACAACACCACGGCCGGTCGTGGTCATGGTCGATGGCGGCAGCTCTCTTAACTTGTTGCGAGTGAAGAGTGCTCGACCCGGATGCGTTCTTCCTGCCGAAGGTCAAGAGCATCACCATACCATTCTTTGGGATAGTCCTCGGAGCTCGACCACCCCTTGGGGCGTGTCGTCTCACGGCCACCTTCGGGCGGCTCGACGAACTTCGACCGAGTTGATCACCTTCGAGGTGGTCGAGGGTGACCTCCTTACAACGCCATCCTCGCGGCCGCCCCAGGTCAAGTTCATGGCAGCCAACCACTATGGCCATCGGTGCATGAAGTCGCCCGGTCCCAACGGTGTCATCACTGCGGCGAGGCGACCGCAGCGGCACATGGCTGCAGACCAAGGCCTTGGCTCGCTGCATGTCAGCCATGCCCGGAGGCAACGACAAAGAACGCTCCGAGAGGCGGCAATCCAGAGCCCAGCAGGGTGAACGGCGTCGTGCCGCCGATGAGAGTGACCCAGTTAAGTGCGCCCACGCCTCGGCCGAGTTGAGTTCAAATAGGAACTCGAGCTCGCCACTTTTCTTCGCGCCAACAAGGGCATATTTGCTTGGGAGCCGCGGACATGCCTCGCGCCCCGAGGGGAGGTGATCGAGCACAAGATTGCAAGTGGGGCCGGCCCGACCAGACGCCAGAAGTCGCGGTCGTTTCTCCCTGAGAAGGTCGCAGCTCATCAAGGAGAACCTTGACAAGCTCTTGAAGGCCGGCTTCATTCGTGAGATTAACTACTCCGAGTGGTCACAACCCGCATCATCATGCGAAGAAGGGAGGAAAGTGGAGAATGTGCGCCGATCATACGGGTTGAACTCGCTTGCGAAGGACAACCTCCGCTCGCCAAGACGACCAGATCGTCGACTCCACCGCTAATGCTAAGATGCTGAGCTTCTTGGATGCTTACTCGGGATACCACCAGATCAAGCTGGCGATCGAGGACGAGAGCAAAACTTCCTTCATCACGCCGTTTGGCACCTATTGCTATATGACCATGTCATTCGGTCTGCGCAATGTAGGGGCCACCTTTCAACGACTGATGACCAAGACTTTCGAGCCGCAGATCGGGCGAAACCTTGAAGTCTACGTGGACGACATCATCGTCAAAATCCCCGCCGAGGGCGACCACGTTCGCGACCTCGAGGAGACCTTCGCCAACCTCGAACAGCACAAGATCAAGCTCAACCCGAGAAGGCGTGTTCTGCGCTTGCCGTCCCAGAAGGTGCTCTCGCTACATGATCGGGGGCTCGGGGGTTGGTCCAAACCCGGAGAAGATCGAGGCGATCGAGAAGATGGCACCCCCGACCTCAATCAAGCAGGTGCAAAGCCTCACTGGCCGCATGGCCGCCCTCAGCAGGTTCATCTCGAGGCTCGGCGAGCGCGGGCTCCCATTCTTCCAAACCTTGCGCAAGCATGGGGGCTTCGAGTGGACTCCAGAGGCCCAACGATCCTTCGACGATCTGAAGGCGTACCTGTCGTCCCCACCCCTCCTTACAACGCCGCAACCCGTGAGAAGTTATCGCTATATCTCACGCCCACCACTCAAAATTTGTTAGTGCCGCTATGGCGCGAGGCAGAAGTCTCGAAGACCCCATTTATTATGTCGAGGTCTTGCACGCCGAAGGAGCGCTACCCACAGTACTGAAGGTTGTTATATGCTCTTCTCATGGCTTCAGCGCAAGCTCGGCACTATTTCCAAGCGCACTGCGTAGTCGCCCCGGCGACTTCCATTCCGGGACATCCCGAGGAACCCGAGGTGGCGGACGAATCGCTAAGTGGGCCATGGAACCTGGCGGCGTTCGACGCGTCGTGTCATGGCACGCCGCGACCATAAAATCGCAAGTGCTTTCGCCCGACTTCGTGGTCGTCGAGCAGACGTCAGAGCCCGCTTCCCGAAGCTTGGTCGAAGAAGAAGAACACTGCGGTCATGTTCTTCGATGGCTCGAAAAGGTCCTTCAAGCTCGAAATTTGGGATACTTGTCCTCACCTCAGCTGCTGCGACAAATTGAGGTATCGTGAATTCATTTTTGGCTTCGGCAACACCAACAATGTGGCGAATACGGCTTCCTCCCGCCGCTTACGAGCTTGTAAGGCTTTGGGTGTCGTCGCTTTGGCGTGGTGACTCGACTTCGTCATCAACGGTTCAACAAGGACTACCAATGCTCGGGAGATTCGATGGCGAAATACCTCGTGGAGAGTCGTAAGATGGAGAAATGGTTCCCGAACTTGGAGCTCGAGCACATCCCAGGCGGGACAATTCCCGGCATGAATTTCTCTCCTGCTCGGCTCCTCAGACTGACAACATCCCACCGGGACGTCATCGCCGAGACGCTCTGGTCCCGCCGATTTCGACCAAGGGGCCATGGTCACAGCGGGCTGAGGGTATCCTCCCGGCCGAGGCCATCCACAATTTCATTGCTCGGGGGCACCCCTATTGCCCGGGACCGCCGAGAGGAGCCGGATCAGCGCCCATGAAATCTCAGACTGCGCTTGTCGAGGAGAACTTCAGAACATTGATATAGCTTAAACATCCTGACACTCTGCATTTTCCACGAGGAGGGTAAGTCACCTCTGCTCCATGAAAATTCACTCGAGCCTCTGCCGGTGGCGCTCTTCAGACAGACAATGGTCGAAGGCCTCCGCATGGGGTACTATTGGCCTCGACGCTCAGACACTCGAGATATCGCCCACACCGCTGGCCTCGCCAATTCCACGCCGCTGAAATCGCACCAACCGCTTACGCGGCCTGCACTCATTCCGCCGCATGGCCCTTTTCGACTTTGGGGCCGGACATCCTCGGTCCCTTTCTCCCGAAACAGCAGGGGAAAGTTTACGTTGCGTCGTAAACACCTTCACCAAGTGGATAGAGGCTGAAGCGGGTCACCATAACGCAGCTCGGAAGCGCTCATTTTTAAAGCAGAGCGTGGTCACCAAGTATGGGGTTCCATGCAAAATTATCACCGACAACGGCACCACGGTTTATCAAAGGAGTTGTTCGGGGAGTTTTGTGAGGAACTTCAAAGATCAAAAATATGCTTGGCTTCAGTGGCTCACCCCGAGCAGCGGGCGTGAGCTGTTCGCGCCAACCGTAAATCGTCCAGCGTCAAGAAGCGAGTCGCCAGATGAGCTCGACCGAAATCCAGCAAGGCTCAGGTGGGCGAACTTCCCACCGTCCTATGGTCTATTCGTACCCACGACAAAAGCCGAGCCACGAGGTCCCACGCCTTCCGGCTCGTTTTTTAGTCACAGCGGCCGTCACGCCTCCGAAGTCACGCCGCCGGGCTCTGCCGAGTCGGCAAGTAGACCAAGTCGACCGAGCACGAACGGTCTCGACCTTACCTCGCGCGAAGAAGTAAGATCTTGCGTGCAGCTTTGCCACGATCAACGCACTACACCGCAGCTCTTCGCGAGATATCGTCTCGATTCAGTATGACCTAGGAGGCTCCTTGTTGGGGACTGGCCTGGGCGGATTGAGCTCGTCCGGCACCAATAAGTTATCCCGGTGGGAGGCCCTATAGAGTCATTTCAACAGATCACACGAGGGCTTCTCGGCTAAGTTGCCGATGGCGAAAGCTCTCTAGCTCGTGGAACATAGATCAACCGGAAATTTTATGTGTAACCTCTATGCCTCACATTTCAATAAAAATTTGGTCTTTCATTCTTTCCTTTTATACACTTCCTTGTGTTCTTTGCTTTTCTTTTCGATGTCTCTTTTTTTGAACCGACCTTTTCGATGGCAGCCGATTCGCTCCTAGTCTAAGTGATGCGAGGTTTTTCGTTTCACCCCCAAATGAGCAGCTAAACGTGGTCAAACCTCTTGCAATCTAGCTCTCTCTGTGCAGGGCTCGAGCAACAAACCTCGCCGCTTTGATGATCGAAAGCAATGCACATAATTCGCTAGGGCCGTCATGAACACAACTCTACTTAGCGGTGTTCGCCTCGTGTTCTTCTGCCTTTGCGAATTGTTCCTCAAACTTGCAGGTCGCGGCCTCTCATCCGTATCTACGTCTTGTGCCCAAGGCACGCGTCACTCGACCTCGGGCCCAAGCGAAGTGCGGGTAAGCTACATGCTATCGGCACCACGACCTAAAAACACAGACACGGCGAACAAGCGAAGCAAAAAGAGGAGAGTTCAACGCATCCCCAAACCACGAATTCACAACTGGAACGAGGTTTCTTTGTTCACTAGAAAGCAAACCATTTCTGTTAGTACATTCCCTGCTTTGTAATGTTTCTCTACAGGTCGGCCATTTCGCGGGCAAGCCTTTCCTGCTCAAGCTGGGCCACTTTTGCCCTCATGGTTGCGATCTCCCCCTGGAGATGGAGGGCTTGCTGGGAAGCGTCCACGGCCCGCGTCGCTCGTCTTCAAGCTGGGCAAGGGCACTCTTCGTTGTCTTACCGACGCGCTCGAGCTTCTCTTCGAGCCCGGGAACCTTGGTCTCGGGCCCAGGAGGTGACTTCGCGGGAGCCTTCTCCTGCGCCTCGACCTTGGCGCGTTCGACCTCGAGTGCCTTGGTGGCACGATCGAGCTTCCCCTTGAGCTCGAGGATTTTGGCCTCGAGCTCGGGAGACGCCTTTGTCAAGTGTGCCTGCTCCGCAGCGGCCCTCTCCAGGTCCTTGACCTTGGCCTGCTCGGTCTCAAGCGTCTTGTTGACGCTCCCAAGCTCCTCCTCGTTTGGAGTATCTTGGCCTTGAGCTCGAGTCAGCGCCTCATGAAGCCTTCTCCAGCCTTGATCTTGGCCCGCTTTCGGCCTCGGCGCTATGGCCGAGCATGCGCGCTCTGCTCCACGACCTTAAAACAAAAATCGCGTCGAGGCTCGCCTGCTCGAGCTGGTCCCGCGTGGGCTATCTCCAGCGACCTCATTGTGCAGCAGAATCGTCGAGCTCTTGGGCCTTCTGCTCGAGCTCCCCCTGCTCGACCTCAATGGTTTGGACAAGCTTGTCGCGCTCAGCCTCCCGCGCCTCTACTACGTTGAGGAGGCCCCTTAGCACGTCCGCGTGCTCTCGAAGGCCTTGTAACCCTCGCGTGACATGGTCGGTCACCTTCGCATCAAAAAAGAAAGAGGGGGGTGGCCCGAAAATGAGAAAGGACAAGGAGGTCGAGCTACAAGATACGAAGCATGCGGGGAAAAATCCTCACCTCGCGGAGGCGTCCCTCCAGACTTGCGCAGGTGAACTCCTCACGATCATCAATGCGATCGCGAGGGATCTCCTCCTCCTCCTCGTCGACCGCGATGCGGTCTTGGGCCGACCTTGTACCATTGCCGCGACTTGGGCGGGTCTCGAGTCCCGCCCGCGAAGCGGCCTAGTTATCCATTGCCTCCTCCGACAGGTTGAGTCCGTCGGCGGAGAAGCGGAGACGGCGAGTGCTATCCCGATCCCCACAATCGGGCCCCGTTCCGGGCCAGAGGCGGCAGCAATTGATCCGCCGCGGTATCCACGATCTCCGTAGCCGGGGGTACCACGACCTCAGCGTTCAGCCGATCATGGTAGAAGTCGTGGCGCTCTCGACGTTATTCATCCCGGTGACCGGCGGTCGTGGTCTCGGCGCCGGAAGCGGCTGTGGTGGCGGGTTTTGAGGTTACTTCAAGCGCGGCCTCAAAGCCCTGAGCATCCTCCCTCATGGTGGCTTCGGGAAGCTCGTCAACAGCATCTGTGCCGTGGGCCTCGCCCATGTCGAAGTCCGCGCTGGCCGCGGGCTCGTTTTCTTCGGACAAGTCGTCGAGCCCTTGGTAGAACCCACCGGCCAAGGGCTGGCCGAAGTCGCGTGTCCCACGGCACGAACCAGCGTGGAGCCAACGGCGTTCTCCTCCTCGGACTCAGACTCGCTCGAACATGCCCATCGTCAAACGGGCAAGTTTCAAGCTCGGATGCTCAAGTTCTGCGATCAAAGGCACACTAAGCCGAAGGATCACGAAAAGGTATGGACGGGGTGTCGAGGGGGGCTTCGCCAGGCCACTGTCTCCTCCTCATAGGGTCGTCGAGGTCTTGTTGCCCCGATGTCGAGGGCGCGCCACGCTGCGTGTCCTCACGACTGAGTCTCGAGTCGGAGGCTCGCATCGCCCGCCGCCGTGGTGGGGGTTTGAGCTCGAGGCTCTCGGGGGGGTGTGTACTCGAAGACCTAGCGGCGGCGTCGCCTCGTTGCTTCTGTGAAGGAAGGTATGTCAAAATGGCAAGGCGCGGAAAACGCATAAGCTCGGGGCTCGACAAGGGCCCTCACCATGGCGCGATCCCCCACTCGGCGTGGCGCTTCGCCTCCGTTTGGCTTGATCCGCCGGTGGAGTCGCTTCTTCCCTTTCTTGCCCCCGCCGAGCGTGGGGAGCATCCTCTGGCCGTGTCCGGCAACTCTTGGTGGGCTGTGAGCCAGCAAAGCTGGGGAAGGGGCTCGCATGGGCAAAGACTCGGCGCTTGGTGGGAGACTTACCTCGTCTTTTCGACGGAGCACATTCTTGAGCAGGGGTTGCCAACGGCGTGCTCGTGCACGGCTTCCCAAACATCTCGACCATCTGGCGAGACCGAGATTCCTTGGTGGCAAGGCAAGCGGTTGTCAAGAGAAGGTCGGGGGGTATGCACGAGCTAGACCTTGGCGCAAGGAAACTCACCAGACGTGCCCTCAAGGGTCGGATCGTCGCTCCCCCGGATCTCGAAGAACGGGTGCTCCCTCCGTCTGAGAGGGGACACACGGTTCCGCAGAAAATCGTTGGCGATCGCCTGCCCGTTGAGACCGCGCATGGCGCAGATGTGAATGAGGGCGATGGCCTCCTCGTCGACCTCGAGGTCGTCCGACTCTGGGGTCTCCTTCTTGCGGTTGGCGATGGGGTCCTTGAACACCAACGTCCGGTCCGCCTCTTGAGTAGAACCGGTAGCTCGTTCCACGGGCCAAGGGAATCCCGAGGTTGGAACTTGGGAAGGCCCATTTATTCGAGCCCGTTAGGAAGTAGACACTTCCGACCACGGGTCCTTCCTGAGGAAAGACCGAAATCAGAAGAAGAAGCGAGGGGTCGGGAGAATCCCCGGGAACCCCTCACATAGATGGGAAAAGATGGTGAGAGAAGAGCGGAGTTTGGCACGAGTTGATGAGTTCGATGTCGCGGTGGAGAGGACCATCGCGACGAACTCACTCTCCCGGGTCCATAGTAGAAGAGGGCGTAGTGCTCGGTGCGGGCGATCTCGTGCGTCCTGAGGGTGCGGCTCGATCTCGTTACTGGCGGCCGCCATGTGAACGGATCCAGCAGCCGAGGACTCGAGCTCCCTCATCCTCGAGTCGACAAACATGCTCCTTCCTAACTTAGTCATGGCGGTCGTGCATTTGGTTTTGGTCGGAAGGGGAAAAAGGAGCTTTCTGAAGAAAGCTTGGAAGGCAAGAGCGCGGGAGCGGGGACCTTCGGCCGACGATATGGCATGGATTTATAAACGCATCACGGCCAAATCTAGTCCACGGTGCCTCAAAAGGCGTGCATCGCTGCGATTTGTAGTGCGATTAAGGCTTGAGCTCTGGTCGAGGCGTCGCCAGTGCCCTACTTCCATTCACTCCGTACCAACATCGAGAAGTCCGAAGGTCGCCAAGTGTCGAGGCCAAGGGACTTGCCTTGTGGTCTCCGCTCGACCTCGACCAAGGAGTCGAGACCGAAGGTCTTTCAGGTCCCAAGAATAAGGCTCGAGGTCGATCTCGGGGTTCCTCAGGCCTAGAGCCTCGGCGGCCGACGAGGGCTGGGAACTCCTTGACCGCACGGCGTGCGATCCAACGGATCCCAAGCTCGGAAGGCCCCGATCATGACTTTGAGTCGCGCCTCGACCTGAGCGAGTGTGCCCGAGCTTCGACCATGACCTCCTGCTCGGCGGGTCTCATCAAGCCCCTGTCCGCCAAGGATTCGGATCTAGCGTTTGTTGGCGGTTTCGAGAGCGGGTCATGAGGGATGACTAAGAGTCGCGGCAAGTTGAAGGCGATTCTGCTAGCCCTCAAGGTGCACGAAGGCCCCTTTCCAGGATCGCTCCGGTCATTGCGGCGGAAGGAGTATAAAGACCAAGGGCGCGCAGGCTCCAAAGGACAACAACACAATGAACACAAAGATCTCGAGCTAGGATTCACCATCTGCCTTTGAGTTGTAAACACCGCTCAGACACCGCAGATAATAAGAATCACCGCCGCAAGCGCTGAGTAGAGCTATTACCTTGATAGGGGCTCGGCAAGTATAAACCTTTGTCTCGTGTTCGTTGCCGTCTTGCTCTCGACCACCTCCGCCAACCGGTCTTCTTCGCCGTTAAAGTAAAAGCTTTGCTGGTCCTGCAACGTTCTGACCCCTACCTCACTTCTTGCGGTTGGCGATCCCGATCATCGACAACCACAGTTTAATATAAATAATTATTCTGCAGGTCAAAAATTAAATGTTTTTACATATTTATTTTCTTCTTGATTTTATATGAATATACAACTTTATTTCACTGGGATTGAAACTATATATCTCAAAAGATATTCAGAAATGCAATTTCAGCTGATTAGTAAATGCATACAGTAAATACGCATATCGGTGTTGGAAAGCGCCCTTTACCCCTTTGCCCGGCATTGGTGAGGGATGACGAAGGGTCCCAGCAATCACAGAGAAGAGAGGCGGCTAGCAGGTCAAGGGCGGCGCTCATTGATGGTTCGGTGAATGCGATGGCACCAGAGCATCAAGATGGCAAGGAGAGTCCGGGAGTAGTGTCGATTAAGCAGAGACGCACAGAGAGTTCTTGCTTGCGAAGATGAGGGCAGCATGAAATGGCGGCTTGCCAGAGACGAAGATGAAGGCAGCTCGGCTTGAATGGGTGGCGGCTTGAGCATCCACGGGCCACCAAGAGTCCGCTTTCAGAGTCGGTTCGGCACGGGAACGGTGTGGCTGCCACCGTGCGACCGGAGGTGAGGAAGAAGCGCGCACGGTGCGGCAAGGTTGCAGGCTTGAAGAACCGAAATTGGGGCTTGCGCTGGAGTTGGTGGGGGCCGAGGAGTCTCCACACTTGAGGAATTTGAAGGGGGATCACTAACTCACCCGGAGTTTGCCTCGCACTCCAAGCTCAGAGCTCACGGAAATGGCGGAATTTGAGGCGAGTTTCAAGCGCCTGGCTTGGGGAGAAGGAAGAAGGAGTGGAGGGGGAATGAAAATGCTGCTCTGGAATGGCTTTGTAGAGGTCTGGGCATGTTTGACGCGTGGCGACCATCGTAGTAGTCACGACACTCGAGCCGGAGAGTTCGCCTCTTCTTCGGTGGGAGCGAATCTGAGATTGCCAAGTGGAACTAAGCGGAGACCGTAGGCGATGAGTTCGACAGCAAGCTCTGGGACCACTGTTAGTGACTGATACTTCTCCAATGCGCCAACGGTGACGCAGACGGCGATTTAATGGTCCATATGATATGACCGAGATTAAATTTCGTTTCGACATTTAATTTTTGATTGAGATCAATTGAAGTATATTATTTTTCAAACTTTGTTTTTCAAAAGGATTTGATTTCATAATGCTTATGTAAAATTTCCAACTCCATTTGTGATTCCATTATTTTATGTGAATTCCGACAATATATTATTTTGGATTTAAAAGTTATCTTTTCATTTTACTTCTTCATTATTTTGTGCCTAAAATCTCAATTGCTGGCTAAGATGATTTAATTGAATGATCAGGGTTCTCGTGGCAATTTTCTAAACTTTTATTTTTTTATCTTTTTGCCTTTTCCTCTTTTTCATTCTTCATTTCCATTCGTTAGATTTTTCATAAAAAGAACAATTCCAAAGAAATTCAATAATGCCAAGAAACTCAGAATTAATAATATTCAAATTTAAATTACTCAATTTCACTTTTATTAAATTTTCGGGATGTTACACACATCTATTGTGGGGAGAGTTGTGTGTCGCACCCCACATTCTCATGTATGGTTTCAGAGAGTCCCATCCATCAAAAGAGCGAATGGGAGTAGTCCAACTCGTGCTAGGCACCTATAGAAATGGGGGGTCTAATGCCTTGATCTTGTGGAAGACTCGAGCACGCTAATGGACCCATTTGCAAAAGGACACGATCATGTTACAATCAATGGTTACAATGTAAACTCGTAATATGAAACAATAGATACAACAAAGGTTAACCTCAATAAATACAATGAAGATTAACTTTGCATGCCTGTGAAAATCATCCTCCCCACGATGCCGATCATCGTATTGGTCTTTGAAAAAAGCTCGGAAGGCCACCGTGAGCTATGCGATAATACCACCGCATAGGTTAGTGCAACAAAAATCATCGGTGCAACAAGATAGCATATACAATTAGGGACGCAATGATGTTAAACAAGACGGTGCAATACAACACATAAGAAATCCATTACGAATACAACACAATACCGCACCATACAATACTAAAATTACTAAACACGTATCGCTTATTAGGACATGTCCTCCGATCATGTCCACTCGCTGCAAATCTTGCACTTCCTCTTCGCTTCAGACGGCATCAATCGCATCCATATCACCATGCATTCTTGTTCCTCTGGGCCTCCTGTGCTCTTTGCGTCATGTTAACGGATAAGGTATCCATAAAGGCCGCGTCGATGGACTTGTAACTCGTACCAATATTGAAGGAACTCATCTTGGGACGCCAAGTGTTTTCGGGGCTTCTCTTGTAGTAACGATGATATGTATTGAGATGCATCGTTCCCTCCCATATCCCTGCAAGCCGCGAATACATGGGAGCAAGGGATATGATGCAGTTTTGGCTTATTGCACAAGCACACCACCTCCTTAGTGCCTAGAGTACATTGCTGGACGGTGTCACCGGCGCTGTAGCCAGAGTGGTACCTACGGCGGCACATTACCTCAAATATATGGTTACCGAGGTCATACACCCTCGTGCGGTGGCACAGAGATTTACTCCTCCTACTACTGATGATCTCCTCCACCTTGGTTGAGAATTGAGTGCTACATCGTCGGCGAAAGACGACCACGATCTCGAAAATAGTCTCGCTGCTCAGAGAACTTCAGCTCTATTATGGCACATAACGGAAGCCCACGACGCCCTTGAGGACATTGTTGAAGGCTTCCGCTATGTTCGTCGTCATAATGGTGTACCTATAAGAGAAACACATAAAGTTTATCATGAATGGGTCCAACACTCTTAGAATAAGTTAATCTCATAAATTAATAGATGCAACTAACCTTGCACACTTTGTGTCGATGCATTAGGGACCAACGCTCCGCTGGCTTCCCTGCTATCCATTGGCTAAAGGTCTGCTGATCATGATTAAAGACAGTTTGTTCTCCCACCATTTGCATTTCGCAGAATCGCTCCTCCGTGTTTCTTGATTTTCCATCATTTTCCTAGTGGTCTCGCTCAACTGCTCCAAATCTCACGAAACTTGGCGAGCTGGTTTTGAAGGCACAACCCTTTGAACTTCTTCACTAGGGAGGTGTTATGGTACAAGTGAATATAGGTTTGCACCTGTGTGTCGCATGCACCACCTTCTCTCCACATCGGCCCATGCTATGGACGGGTTCGTCTTTGCCATGCAGACCTCTAGGCCGTGGAGAAGACATGCATTATGATTGGACACAACACACACTCTCTGTCTATCCCCACGACACGCGTCCCGACCAAAGTGAGGAACCACAACCAGCTATCGTTGTTCTCACTCTCCACATATGCGTAGGCAATTGGTATTATCTCGTTGTTTGCATCGGTAGTGATCGCATCGAGAGGGTGCCATAGTACTTCCCGCTCAGAAATGTGCCATCAACACAAATGATAGGCTGCAATGCTTGAAAGCTTCAATGCATTGTCCGAAAGCCCGAATACCCTAATCGGTAGCGTTCGTAGTCTTTGCACGAACCATCTTGAAGCTTAACAGGCTCGTCCGCCATTGCGAACTGAGTCCCTAGGTTGGTCATTGATATCTTCGCAACAACCTTGGGGCATAGTTGTATGAGTCTTGAATGATCCAAAAGCATCTTCAACGCTTCGACGGTTTCGCCACGCGGTTAGGTAACTTATGTGCATCCTCGTTCTCGTGCACTTGCTCCATAATCGATTTCGGTGATAGTCAATATCTGAACCAACACAGGTCACGCAGTTAGTTGGGCAATGAACCTAGCGTCGACCACGTGGCTCATACTTACGATCGACTCCTTTGTGCATGTATGAGGTGTGTTACGGCTCACCACAAAGTAGTGCTCGTGTTTAATTTGGTGAGCACGCAGACGAGAAAGGGCGATTAGGGCCTTGGTGCACCTAACCTCATACTCGGTGGGCTTCGACTGGTACACTTGTGCTCCCTTCTAGTGATGACAAGATAATTCTTGATGAAATGGATTAGCTCTAACTTGTTGGGAACCGCTCCCAATCTGGATATCGTTGTTCGTACCCCCACATAGCTAAGTTATTATAGTCGATAATGCTACACTCGAGAAGGCCATTACCACGAAATCTTTGATCTGCTGGAGTCGGGTCATCGTTGTCGATGCCCTCTTCATCCTCGCTTCCACCAAACCTCATCATCCATACATGTCGCATCTACCTCGGAAGGAAGTGCTTCTTCTTCATGTGCACCGAACTACCCTCCCCACATGTCCTTGCCCCACTTCTCCCTCTCCTTGGTGGCCTAAAATTTCACCGCCAGCTCAAAGATCGGCATTCGCCTCTAGTGGCAATATGTTTACATAAACACCCATCTAAACCCGCCTCTATGGCTTTTCGTGCATACAATAACCAATCCTTATTATTTGTCGGTCAGAACAAAGTATGGACAATGACATTGTTGTTTGAACTACCCTTGGTGCACCGCCTCCGGAAAAGCATGTGTGTTTCTGGTTCAAACGCAACATGCTCATAACATGTGATTTAAGGCCTTCCAAGTCTAATGGACTATCACTTGAACTATATGTGTGTTCGCATTTTTTAATCGTGACTATTCTCTCGTGCAATATGACAGGCCGTTCACCGTAGTAAATATGAAAATTCATGGTGCAAGCGCCACGTGGTACCTAAAAGCGTTTCAAAAATAACAACTAATTAACTATCTGGGGTTGAAATTAATTACTGAGCAAATTAATTTTTTTCATGAATAATTACTAACACTACGCTCATGAGTTACAGTTACAACATTTACATTTAACAACATAACTATTTTATCTAACTAGCCACATCACAACTAAGTTGAAGCCTAATTATTATGGAGTTCTAGTTAATCTAACTATATAACATAACCAAATGTGCTATTTTATCTACTACACATACTTGCTTCTACTCGTGATTTTTTGTTGATCCTACTAGTGATTTTTTCTTGCTACTTCAGTCCATAAATTAAAAGTTTTTTGTTCATCGCTAAACGTATCTTTGCTATGTACAAATAAAAAATATATAATTAGTTAGTTCCTAATGGAGATTAAGTACATGAGGTATGAATGAGATGCATTATTGAGACAATAATTAATATACTAACTATAATAGCATCTCTAGTTTACGTATCGTCTCCATGCTAATTAATCAAACTAAGTAATTATGAATAAAATTTACTCTCTGGATGACTTACAAAGCGGAGTCGCCTCCTCCTCCTTGATGCCTTCTCCTTCTCCTCTGCTCCTCCTTGGCGTTGATCTGCTCCTTCTCTTCCTCTCAAGCGCCTCTGTGAGCTCTGCTTCCCTCCCTCTACTTATTCTCTGCCTTGGAGCAAATCACGGGGAGACAAGAAATCAAGCATGCATGCAAAGAAAGAAAGATGCTCGACATCTTTGCAAAAGGAAGATCTTGTCGGTTGAATGATCGGCGTCGGGCCTAGGCCATAAGCTAGGCATGTGGTGTCTGGCTATGCCATAGCCCAAGCACCACATGCTTGACTATGCATATTGGCGTCCCAGTCTTGGCTATGCACGCCATTTTTGAAAATACGCAAAAATATTGTCCGAAATTGATATTATACGGTATAAAGTTGTCTGTATTTGAAATTTTGGCCTGCTGGGAGCCTAGGAGTACTGAGTACATACGTATTGTTGGCCTGCTGGGAGACTGGGACTGGGAGGCTAGGACCACGCGAGACGCGCCCGCTCAACTGCCGATCGCTCGACTGCGCGAGGGAGTTCGCCGTCAACCTATCCTCAGTCCTCGTCTCTCGTCCAGGCTGCGATGGCGCGACGGGCGAGTGCTGCAGCCTGCAGAGCAGTAAGTGACTAAGTGTCTAAGTCCATGGCTTGTCTGTACTTGAGTTGTTTCCTTTGTTCATTAGAACTTTTAGGCCTGAAGACTGAAAATCTCTGTTCTTTATCAAACAAACTTTTCATTCTTTCTTTCTTGCTGGAGTTTTTCTGCCTATTCAGATTTTTTTATGTAGTTCTTACGCTTATCCAGCTTCCAGTGAGTAGTCTATACCCCTTTATAATTCACCAGTTAAAATTTTTACATCCACATCATCCACACAGTCTTTTGCCTCCACAGAGAGTACTTTTCCTTTATCCACCCTAATATGTGCACCCAAAAATCCCCCTTCCTCAAAATCAAGCGCTAAGATGTTTTCTCATCTAACATCATTAAATCTGATGGTCCCAATTATTTGGTTCATCCCGCACTAATCGCGCCAGTCATCCCTCCTCCTCCCTCCCTCACACACAAACTCCCCACACAGACACCTCGTCCCTCCTCCAAGGCCCTTGGCTTGGCGGCTGGCGCCCGTCACCTCAAGCCAGTGACCGTGACCGTCGCCCGTCCCGGCCGGGCGCCAATGTCTGCCACCCCGCGCCGCAATCCTCGCTCCGTCTGCTCCCCTTCAATCTCAGCCGGCCTTCGCCACCACCGGATCTCCTTCAGCGCCTTCTACACTCAAGCCTCCATTGCCACGGATCCTCCGTGTCGCCATGTCAGCATGGCCAGCATGCACCACCACGGATCTCCCGCCGCCTCCACGCACAAGCCTCCGCCACACCGGATCCCTCCCGTGCCGCCATGTCGTGGCTCCGCCGCCACAGATCTCCTGCGACGCAAGCCCTTCTCTGAAACCTCTTCTCCCCAAACCTCTTCGCCCCCTTCTTGTGAGTTCCGACCAGGCATGCGACGCCGTCGTGGAGCGCCGCCGCCCAGCACTCCACGATATAATAGAGGAGGTCGCCACTTACCAGAAAGCAAGAGGCCAAGTAGGCGAGGCTGCGGTGCATGCTATCCGCCTCCTCGATGACCCCATACTCGCTGATGTCCCCAGAAGCCTTCCCTCGCCGGCGTCGACACGTTGATCAACCTCGAACTTCAGCGGTATGAGGGTAATGCAGATCATCAAGTGGACACCACCTCGTTCGGTATTTGTTCCTCTTCAAGTCTCACATTTTGATATTTGTTTCATTAAATTTGTATCTAATTGATCCTAAAAATCTTTTTAAATGTCTTGTTCCAACTCAATTTTTTCTCCTTCTGTAAAGATGCTGCGGTATTGAACACTACTATGGTCAGGGATTTGAAGCTAGCTATCAGGAAGAAGATAAATGAGATGGGCAAGAACAGATGGATTAGAAGTTTAGGTTGTAAGGAGACGCTCTTGTGCATTATTGTGAATTATTTACCTGCAAGTAGAATACATGTTCTCTATGGTATAGAGTGCCTTTGAAAATTATCATTGTGATGTCATGGTGTACATTCAGGAAGTTGGGTCACCTGTCACATGTTCTGCTTGTAACAGGTAGGAATAACAATTGCTGCTCGCAAATATGATCTGGATGCTACAGCTCCATTTGAACTTTCAGATGTCTTGAATCTTCAACCAGTTGTCAAGCACTCGGTTCCTATATGTTCTGATGCAAGGAATCTTATGGAAGCAGGGAAAATTCGGATGGCTGAGGTACATTTCCAATATAATCTTGTTGTCTACTTGTCGGCCAATTTTCTCAATTTTTTAATGAACTGATCTACAGACTTGCTTAATATTCTGTTCAATTATCTTCACGCATGGATTTTACAAAATTTGCTTCATGCATTTCAGGAACACTAAATGAGGCCTATGCATTATTTTCTGAAGCTTTTTCGCTACTTCAACAGGTACACAACACAGCTATCTTAGCATGAAGTCTTCACAACTTCTGACATTTACCGCTGACCATTGAAATTTTTTTTTGAAAGGGAAAAAGACAGAGGAAGCCCCTGCCTGGAATTTTATTAACGAGAGCAAAACAATACAAGTCCAAGAAAGAAGGAAAGAAATAGGCTGGTGAGGGGCCAGCCAGGAAAAACAAAGCTAGACAAGCCGATTACCCCAAGCTTTCAAGTCTAAAGAATAGGAAGAATTAAGCCTAAAAGATTGCAAGTGGATTTCATCAAGAAACCACTCTCTCCAAACACGAAAACTAGCTGGTTTGGACCGGAAGATGAGATCATTTCTGATTTTCCAAATGCCCCAAGACGCGATCATGAAGGCATCAAGAAAGAGAGGCACTCTATTAGCTTGACAAGCATTCTTGATTTTGTGAAGGAAACCCGCTTCTTGATCCCAGGAGATGCTCAGGGCGTTCCAGCAAGAAGAGCTGAAAGAACAGCTGAAAAAAAGATGATCTCTAGTCTCTTCAACGTCTTGATCACACAGGACACAGCTAAAATTGTCTCCTTGTATAACACAATTCTTCCTTTTGAGCAAATTCTTAGTGTTAAGGCGATCCAAGCACAATAACCAAGAGAAAATCTTGATCTTAAGCGAGCACTTCGCTTCCCATATCCAACGAATAGGAATCGGGACAGTGTAGCTACTAAACATCAATTTGTAAAATTTGCTTGGGGAATAAGCAGTTGAATTCCAATTGTAGCTCCAGCAATCTTTGATATCATCAGACAAAGTATGAACTGAGATATCCGCAAGTAAAAGTTGAAGTTCGTGGAAAGCCTGATCAGATAAAGGCAGGTGGAAATGTCTTGAAATCCCCGGATGATGAATGAAGGAGGCAACACTAATATTCTCGTGTTTGGCAAAGGAGACAAGATGTTGGTATTTGGATCTCCTGAGGACATCGTTCCAAGCATCATTCCAGAAGAGGGCAGTGTCACCTCTCCCAATTCGGCAGATAGCAATCCCTTTGAATGTCTCAATAAGAGCTGAGACGTCTCTCCACCAAAAGGATCCCTTCCGAGAAGATGGAAGAGGGACTTGGTTTGGATAATAGGAGGACCAGATCAGATGAACCCAAGGGATGTCTTCTTTATTGTAGAATTTGTGTAAGAATTTGAGCATGAGGGCAATATTATGAGTTCTTAAGTCAATCACTCCTAATCCGCCTTTGTTTTTAGGCCTGCACACCTTTTGCCAATTGACCAAAGATTTACTTCTTCCATTTATGTCATTTTTCCCCCAAAGACAAGCTTTCCTAGCTTTGTCAATTCTATTGATAACCGCTGCAGGAATCTTCAAAGTGGACATAGTGAAGGTAGGCATTGAGGAAAGAACCGAATTGACAAGCTGAAGCCGACCACCGTAGGAAAGCAGGGAAGAGAAACATGAAATCCTTCTGTTAATCCTGTTTACCATGGCTTCAAAATCTTTTATGTGAGGTCTGGAGAGGCCCATGTGTAAACCCAAGTAAGTGAAGGGGAAATTCTCCTTTTTACAGCCAAAGGTAGCAGCGAGAATGTCCAGATCATTGTCCAAGATATTAATAGGAAACATGGCCGATTTGTTATAATTGATCTTAAGGCCAGTAGCAGCCGAAAAAGCTTGCAGTAAGCATTTGAGATTGAATAGCTCCTTTTGAGAACCTTTGATGAAAATAATGGTATCATCAGCATATTGTATCACAGGAAAATCAGCGTCAAAGCCCAAATTCAGAGGAATAGAGATGACACCCAAGTGCATAGCCTTATTAAGAATATGCTGCAGGAGATCAACCGTGACAGCAAATAAGAGGGGAGAGATGGGGTCCCCTTGCCTAACCCCTCTCTTACACTTGAAGGACATGCCAGGAACCCCATTCAACAAAATGGAAGTAGACGCCGAATCCAGCTGACCATTGAAATTGCAGACCACTGGTCCCATGCACAAGGATGCTGCAAACTGTTGCCGGTAACACGCTAACTTCTTGATACGGGATTGTTTTACTGGTATTTGCTTTGATGAGGAAGATGCATGTAACAAGAATCTAAACCTCCTAGATGAATATGTTACACTGGATTACCAGAATTGTCTAGATCATGGCAGTATCATGCTATATGCTAAATGTCCTGTGTTATTTTACCGTTTGAAATGCTTCTTACATAAATTGACAAGAGAATCAATACATCAGGAATATTTTGTTCTATCACATGTTCAATGGCGAATATGTAAGGTACATTGGAGATTGACACAGAAGAGCTCAGATGCTTGGCATTTTCCACAATTTTTGTTATTATGCATATACTTTATTCATATTGAATTTTGAAACTCCCGTCTTTTTTTATTTGTTTTATTTTGGCCAAGGTACCTTGCTATGGTTCTGTACCATGCCGGTGATATAGAAGGAGCAATTGTGCAGCAGCGTAGAGAACTTATCATAAATGAGCGATGCCTTGGCCTAGATCACCCTGATACAGCTCACAGGCATGTACTTTGTTTAATTGTATTTGTGATGTAAATTTTTATGCTGTCCTTACGATTCAAGAAATCATAAATTTAGCTCAATTTATCTGTGTAAAACTGAATTTCCTGTTATCGTTGCAAAAACTTATTTCTGAATCCCATCATTTATACGAAATTTGTAAAGCAACTATGGAGATCTCAACCGAAAAACAATTAAGTCTTGTTGAAAATGTAACTATGGACATTCTGGTATCTCTAGAATCTAGCACAATAGATTGTTATAACCCTGTATGGGTTTTATACTTTTTGCTGCTGAGTTGCGGTATTTCCTTCCTCCAAACTATATAATTAGTTGAACAATGTTCAGCTTGGTAGTATTCGAACATGGCTTTGGACATGTTCCTTAATGTTATGTTTGTAATATTAGTTTGACAATGTTGGAGGAAATCCCATTATACTCCGCCAGCCTCTACAACGTGCATGTGGTGCAGGGTGTTGGGAGAGATCCTATCATACTCCGTAGACCCTCTAAAGAGGGTACATGATACGGTTCCCAGCCCTCTCAAGGCATTTTGCCTTGTTCCTGTCCATAGGGCATGAAGCTCGACTCCCGATCCATGAGTGCGCCTCCCTATAAGCACCCATTGAGATAGAGGGCCACCCTCACCTCACTCGGTATCAACTGATCAGTGGGGTTGCCAAATCCCATGGGCCCCAACGAGGTTGGCCCCTGAAGGAGGGCCCCGTGGGACCACGGAGTCAGAGGCCTACCCTCAGGGAGCAATGACGTAGGATCCACTACCACCTCTCGGGAATGACGAAGATGCTCACGCTTAAGTCACCCTACTAGGGGTATCATAGTATTTGTGTATCGGGCTGAGCGCCTGTAAAAGCTCATTGTAACCCTTACTTGTAACTAGAACTCTAATCGAATACATACATAAGCTGGTGTGCCCTCGGGGTCACTCTCGGGCAGGGAGACACCCCCTCTACCTGGAGCCCGGGGGCACACTAACAGGAGTAGGGCGCCTTCATTAGCACCCAAACCTGTATAAATGACCATATCTCCAATATTTTCGCGGATGCTGGTTCGTTAGACAGCCAACATCCGCCTCTCTTATGTCCTGTTTTCCAACATGTGACAGACAATATATAATGTTCTTTTTCAGCTATGGTAACATGGCGTTGTTCTATCATGGGCTCAATCAAACTGAACTCGCACTGCAGCACATGTCCCGCACACTGCTTTTGCTAAGTTTAGCATCAGGTCCTGATCATCCAGATGTTGCAGCAACTCTTATAAATGTTGCAATGATGTACCAGGATGCCAGCAATATGAAAAGTGCTCTTAGGTATCTTCAGGAAGCACTTAAAAAGAATGAACGGCTTCTAGGTCCAGATCATATTCAAACAACAGTTTGCTATCATGCTCTTGCCATTGCATTCAGTTGTATGGGTGCATACAAGCTTTCAATTCAGGTTAGTTCTGACGGAAAATGATTGGCAAAACACTATTTTCAAAATATTGAACTGATGTTTTGGCTTTTGATGGCAGCATGAAAAGAAGACTTATGATATACTGGTGAAACAATTAGGGGTTGATGATTCACGAACGAAAGATTCAGAAAATTGGTTGAATACCTTTAGTATGCAAGTACATCAGGTATATATTCAAATGGTATTATTTATTAGCATGGTACATTTCAGAATCATACAATACAATGGATTATATGTTGCTTATTTTTCTTTGGAGAAGCAGTAAATTATGAATAATTCTTGCATAGTCTGGTATATATGTTGTATGAGGTGCCATGTTCTGTCAGAAAATTCCTAGGGCTGCTTCTCTTTTTGTCCCAACTCCCAATATTGTTGTACTTTTCCTAATATAAGATGCAAAAAATGCAATGCAAAATATTTCCATAAGGAATGTAGAAAAATTGTTTCTTCCCTTCTTGCTTTGCATACCCCTTGCATGCCAAATCATTTTTATTGTGCATTGAAGATAAACGTTTTTTCTTCTTTGCACAGGTTAATCCCAGAAGCAAAAAGGCCTGGGAACTAACCCATCTGGTACCGCTATTGATTTTTTGAAGGTAAGCTATTATGGTCTTGGAACTTCATCCCACTTTTGGAATGCCAGAATAGCCATACGCCAAATAGAGAAGGTAGATAATTTTTAATTAGCTTATACCTCTCAAGGGGATGAATCAAATGAGAATCACGTATAAAATGTGAGAATGCCATCTTGTGATCTGAGCTGTCCAATCCTGTGAGGGGAAGCTATTATTATTCATTTGATCTCGGGATGCTATTGTTGGAAGCTGGCAACAGGGTTCCCAAATCCGCCGGGGAGCAGGGTTTCGGTTTTTGAAACATTGGTCCAGTTGCACACACCCCCTCCCCTTCACATCATCTTCCATAGAAATGTGCGTATTAGAGGATAATGCAAAAGTTCCCTTCATTGGTTCTTCAACATTTTCAAATTCAAAACATAAGGTGGACCGGGTTTGGGGACAAAACCCAAAACGGATTCTAGAACCCTGGTTGGCAACAGTAGTCTGGCACTCACAGTTGTAAATTGGACTGATGGACAGGCAGTTGGTAGTTGGGACTGTGAGTGCATTATACTAGCAACAGTAGTCTGGCACTCACAGTTGTAAATTGGACTGATGGACAGGCAGTTGGTAGTTGGGACTGTGAGTGCATTATCTGTAAAGATTTGAGTGTGTTTGTGTAATTTCTCATAAGTTATTACAGTATTCAAGGCTCTTCTGTCCACAGCTCAGAAAATTCATTTCAAATCAATGTGTTTCAATAAGATTGTTGGTAGTGGCAAATGTTGGGTTGCCATCTTCAGAAAAAGTTTGCCATTTCAGATGCATGTTTGGTTGCCATCTTCCAACAGCATTTGACTAGGTGGCTGATGCTTTTAAATTGTTGGTAGTGGCAAATGTTGGGTTCTGCTACGTATCCCTACGGTCATTTACTCAATTCTGACTTATTATTCCTAATGTTCTTCAGGTTCAATTATAGACATATGGCCAATACTCTGTCTTTGTACAGGTATCGTGCTAAATTTTATTCATGTGCAATTGTTAATCCATATCCTATTTAGAGCATATTCCTTATTAGCAAACACACCATTTGTGTTTCCCAGGACCGTTAAGAGATTGGGAATACCTGACGAGCGGATAATACTTATGTTGGCGGATGATATGGCCTGTAATCCTAGGAACAATTATCCTGCCCAAGTGTTCAACAATGAGAACCACCAGCTTAATCTTTATGGTGACAATGTTGAGGTGAATCTCTTTGCTCTGAAAATATTGCTGTTTGAACCATAACATCATATACTTAAGCACACTATGCAATGCAAAATGGCCATTTTGGTGATTTATTGAATGTGACAGCTGGCAAAATTTCAAGATGTCCATTCATAATGTATGTGAATACTACTAGATAAGGAAGCGCGGCGGCACGCCGCGCGCGTGAACAAAAACAAATTTGTGTTTTTTTCGGAGAAAAAACGGACCACGAAAACATTTTTTTGGAGAAACGGGGAAAAACGGACTACGGAAACATTTTTTTGGAGAAACGGGGAAAAACAGACCACGGAAACATTTTTCCGGGAAAAACGAGGGAGAGCGGATCATGGAAACATTTTTTCGGGGAAAAACGAATTTGTGTTTTTTTCTGGAGAAAAAACGGAGCACAAAAAAAAATTTCCGGGAAAAACGGAGCACGAAAATATTTTTTCGGGAAAAAGCAGAAAAGGACACATGACGTAAAGAGCGGGGACCTATTTGTTATATTTTTGGACCCGATCGCTATCCCGAAAAATTAGAAAAGGGCTTGTTCGTGATTCGCATTTAACGGGTGCATCTTTTCGTAAAGTAACAAACCAGGGACCCAAACGCAATCCGGGAAAATTTTTCTTTACCTCACAAAAAATCACAAATGACCATTTTGTAAATTCGCAGGGACCTATACGTAATTTGGAGAAACGGACAGACTTTTTCGTAAAACCACGGGCTTGGCACGTGGACAGCCCCTCTGGCCGGGAAACTTGCGAACTTTAATTTAGGGGATGATGCAGTCTGATCTTTATTGTTTTGTTAAACTGATCTTAGCACTCTGATTTTACTCTATTTGGATTTCTAATAACAGGTTGATTATCGAGGTTATGAGGTAACAGTTGAAAACTTTTTGAGAGTTTTGACTGGTAGACATGACAGTGTTGTACCAAGATCAAAGCGTTTTTTAAGTGATGAAGGAAGCCATATTCTTTTATACATGACTCGACATGGTGGGGATGAATTTTGAAGTTCCAAGATTCTGAAGAACTTCAGAGCCACGATTTAGCAGATGCAGTAAAGCAAATGAAGGAGAAGCATAGGTGGGGTATTGTACATCTCTTGCTTTCAACTATCTTTTCCCACTTATTTTTGATACACAAAAATCTAATAGATAAAAATCACGGAATTGTTTGTTTGTCAACATTTGGATGTTGCCTTTGCTCCCTTCATTTCGCGGTTCATTGATTCTAATTAATTGTGCATGGCCAACGAGGAGTCCTGGCATACATGCGATGTTACTTTTATGTAATCAACGATATAATAACTCTCTGTATCTTTCTTTTGTGCTTCTATCATAATCACATCTTACTACACTTGATTACCAAAACATATAACACCTTTTGCTTATTTGAATTGTATTACTAAATATATCGCCGTAGCGTTAGCACGGGCATTATACTAGTATAAACAAAAGGGACATTGCAGCTCAATGCCCAGCAGCCAGTATCCCAGCCTGCATGCATGTTTGCTTGTAGCTGAAACACGCAAATCAACTGCAACTACTATTGACAAAGTGCCTCTAACTCGTCTAATCATGCTCGTCACGCCCCCCTGATGCATCCATCCGTCGCATTATTTTACAAAGGACGTGACACCATAGCAGTGCCGCCGGTGCGCCCAGCTTGTGCTCTGTGGCGTCCTCTCACAGTCAGATGCGCATACATCCACGTCAGTATGTAGATTGTAGAACACAGTAACCCAGAGAAGATGCAGAGAAGTTTTGAAGCAGTTTTGTCTGAATCTATTACGTTCAATGAGAAACGAAATGCATCATTTTTATAGTTACTATATAGTGGATTATATGGTTAAATTCACGTACCAATCATGTATTTGTGTTCCACTTTTTTTAATTTTTTGATGTGCTTAGTTTTCGATGTTTGTATATAGTTTAGTGCATTATAATTTAGCCCGGGGCTTGACGAGACTCTGTCTCCGCCACTGCTCTGTTCCTTCGTTTCCTCTGCACATTATTTTTGGCGCCGGCGGCTTCCTCTTCCTGGCCGCCAATAGCCTCCGCCCCCAGCAGGTTGCCGACGGCTTAGTCCTCCGAGTCGTCGGACGTTGCTAGGAGTCTGCTGCAGCTCACTTCAACAGCTGCTGTGAATTTTGAGTCCTCTGGGCTGGATAATGACTTGGGCACGGTGAGGGTGCAATTGGAGGATTTGACATCTCAGCGAGGAACAGAGAGTATGCTCTGGAAGTCAAAATACTTCGAAGAGAAGTCCAGATCATATTCGAACAGAAGTTCAATCAGGTACTAATCTTTCCTTACCTTCAATGATATTGGTGTAACAATTCTCCGATGTGTAACCTGCGTATCTTCTGCTTATGACTACAGAGGACTGCCTCTATAACTTTACATGAAAAATGACAAATGAACTCAAACACAGAACCTTGGACTATACCGCAGAATCCCTCTGTTTTTGAAGTGAGGGAAGCTTTATTAGAAGTGAACTTATCAGTAGATACGTGTTTAGGAAAATCATAGAAGTCATCAGCGCTGCTGTTAGTACACTAAAAGTATAGACCTCAGAAAGGGGTGAAAAAACAAGGAACAAATCATGTTTCTGAAAAACAAAGGTAAAGAAAACATCTAATGCCATCGTGATGCTTACAAAGAAATAATATAATACCTCTACTACTAGTGTTGCAAAACTTCCGGCCTCCTCGTTGCTTCGAGCCGGCTCAAAATTTTTTACGCGTTTGGGTTCTTCAAAAAATCCGTAATTACGTATAGATCCTTCTCGCGGTTTTTTACGAAGAGGACCTTCTGGTTCAAAAAAATCGCAGATCTTTCGTGAGAGGACCCTAAATAGATACCGAAAAAAACGTAGTGCCGTTTGGATCATTCCAGCTATTTTTCACGACAAAGACCTTTTCGATTTAGCGCGATCGCGGATCCTTCGTGAGAGAATCCCAGATAGATGCGAAAAAACATAATTGTGTTTGTGTCCTTTCAATCGTTTCGCTCATTTTCTCAATGATTTAAAGAAAAAATACCGCCGAAAAAAAACAAATTGTTTCTGCAAAAAAACAACGCGCTTGGCGTGTTACGCTGCGAAAACAACCTACATTAAAGATTGAAGACTTCTGGCGAGGACCGCCCGGTCGTCTTTGGCTCCCTCATGTGGTTTCATGGTGCCGGTACTCTGCTCATTTTTTTCACATGTAGGTCCCTAAAAAATTACGTAATCACATGTAGGTTCTTCCCATGGTTTTTATAAAAAGGACCTTTTGGTTCAAAAAAATTACGAATCTTTCTTGAAATGGCCCTAAATAAATACTAAAAAAACTTAGTTACGTTTGGATCATTCCAACTGTTTTTCACGAAAAGAATCTTTCGATTTAGCGCGATCACAGTTCCTTCGTGCGAGGACCCCAGATAAATGCAAAAAAACATGATGATTTAAAAAAACACCGCCGAAAAAAATGAAACTGTTTATGCGAAAAAACAATGCACGCGGCGTATCACGCCGCGAAAACTATCCTAGTATATCTTATAGTGGGGAGATTTCAGGCCCAACCGGAGCGCCATGTCATCGATTTTTGGGAAAAGCCCTCCGAAAAATCGAAAATCGCGGATAGATCCTTCCATGGTAAATTAAAAATCATGAACAGTCCTTCTACCGGTTATTTTGCAAAAAAGACCATGTAGTCCGGTTCTTTCGACTTGGGAGATTTAAAAAATTTTGAAATCACAAATAGGTTCTTTCACCGGTTATTTTGCAAAAAGGACCTCGTAGTTCTGCAAATTCAACGCGAGCACCAGTTCTTTCGGCTCGGAAGATTTTAAAAAAATTGAAATCATGAGCAGGTCCTTCCACTGGTTATTTTGTAAAAAAATGCCGGTTCTTTTGACCCAAAAGATTTAAAAAAATTTGAAATCGTAAATAAGTCCTTCCACCGGTCCGGTTATTTTGAAAAAAAAGACCCATAGTTCCGCAAATTCGATTTGCAAAATACTTGGACCAAATTTTTTTCTCGTGGCGCGGCATCGCGCGCGTCTCTGTTGGAACAGAACGCTAAAAAACTGTGGGATAATTTTCTCTTCTATTACTTCTCGCTCTGTTCTCTCTTACAATTGAGGCTTACCCCTATATTTATACCCAAAACTTCAGCCCACACAAACAAAATAGGATTCTACCTCCTTATCCTAATCGGACTCCTTATCCTAATTGGACTCTTAATCAAACTTTCCAAACTAAACCTTTCCTATTACAAACTTCTATCTAAATATGTCAGGATTAGTATCCAACATTCACCTCCCTAATCTTGACATACCTCTCTTACTTATTGGGGCAATCGGACTCAACTATGATTTGCCGAACTCATATTCTCGACATAGGATGAAGAACACATCTTGTCAACATCCCGGACTCATCTCGATTTAATTTGACTTTGGGCCGGAGAACACATCTCTTCAACGCCCGAGTCAACTTTGTGGACTCGACACACCACAGGATGGCGACACACCCCTCAATATCCCATGCTTCACACCTTGATCTCGACTTGGGATGGCGACACAACTACTCCACGCCCGAGGCACAACTCATCGAAACCAACTTCTTGAACTTGACTTCAAGATGGCGTCTCATCTTCTCGGCATCTCGAACTCATTTCGTCGAATACATCTTCACATACTTGAGTCGATTTGTGGGGCCACGGCGAACACGTCCGGGACACACCTCGTCGATCTCCTCGCCTCATTGTTTCAATATGACCGATGACGACCACTTGCCATCTTGTCATGCCGATTTGTTGACAACCTTTCACACGGTCACCTCGCCTTGACTTTGCCTTCTCCGACGGCTTCACACCGCTAACGCTTCCTCAAGTCTTTGCCGCAATAGCCCACCGAGTTGCCACCCAGAGTCTCCTCCTCCGGGGCAAGAGTTGAACAAAACCTTAGGCTCGATACCAATTGTTGGAACAGAACGCTAAAAAATTGTGGGACAATTTTCTCTTCTATTACTTCTCGCTCTGTTCTCTCTTACAATTGAGGCTTACCCCTATATTTATACCCAAAACTTCAGTCCACACAAACAAAATAGGATTCTACCTCCTTATCCTAATCGGACTCCTTATTCTAATTGGACTCTTAATCAAACTTTCCAAACTAAACCTTTCCTATTACAAACTTCTATCTAAATATGTCAGGATTAGTATCCAACATTCACCTCCCTAATCTTGACATACCTCTCTTACTTATTGGGGCAATCGGACTCAACTATGATTTGCCGAACTCATATTCTCGACATAGGATGAAGAACACATCTTGTCAACATCCCGGACTCATCTACGACGAATTTGACTTTGGACGGAGAACACATCTCTTCAACGCCCCAGAGTCAACTTTGACGGACTCGACACACCACACAGGATGGCGACACACCCCCTCAATATTCCATGCTTCACACCTTGATCTCGACTTCAGGATGGCGACACAACTACTCCACGTCCAGGGCACAACTCATCGAAACCAACTTCTTCGAACTTGACTTCAAGATGGCGTCTCATCTTCTCGGCATCCGAACTCATTTCGTCGAATACATCTTCACATACTTGGAGTCATTGTGGGGCCGACGAACACGTCCGGGACACACCTCGTCGATCTCCTCTTGCCCGTTTCAATATGGTGATGACGACCACTTGCCATCTTGTCATGCCGATTTGTTGACAACCTTTCACACGGTCACCTCGCCTTGACCGCGCTGCCTTCTCCGACGGCTTCACACCGCCAACGCTTCCTCAAGTGCTGCCCTACAATAGCCCACTTTCGCGGTGCCACCCAGAGTCTCCTCCTCGGGGCAGAGTTGAACAAAACCTTAGGCTCGATACCAATTGTTGGAACAGAACGCTAAAAAACTGTGGGACAATTTTCTCTTCTATTACTTCTCGCTCTATTCTCTCTTACAATTGAGGCTTACCCCTATATTTATACCCAAAACTTCAGCCCACACAAACAAAATAGGATTCTACCTCCTTATCCTAATCGGACTCCTTATCCTAATTGGACTCTTAATCAAACTTTCCAAACTAAACCTTTCCTATTACAAACTTCTATCTAAATATGTCAAGATTAGTATCCAACAGTCTCTACCTAGTATTTTTTTTAAAAGTAGGGTAAGAGTAGGAACAAAGCAAATAAAATGTGCATCAATATTCCTTCTTTTCTTAAGACCTCAGCAAGTAATTAATATTCACTTTTAACCAAATGCATTTTTACATCGAATGTGTCAAACCATCAATTGAATAGATCGATTAGCCAAATGGTCTATTAAGCCTTAAGAGTACCACATTAAAAACCACTTGATTATAAAACTTTGATTAATCTGTCCTACGGTGTTGGCTCTTAACTTTAGTTTATATGCTCATAAGCTAAGCTACTTGACCATGCTAAGCTCTCAACAATTATCTATCATGATCGATCGTTCAGTTGACTAGTATAGTGACACATCAATGCGTGCAACTGACTGCACTTACACAATTGGTAATACACCACTAGGCTTTGTATTGCAGTTACATTCAGAACTGAATCTTACCTAGATGGGCGAAGCAGGACGAAGACTGCACCCAGAGTCACCGAAGCCATCTTAATCGTACGAATTCAAAAAGAACACGGGTAGTACGATAGGAATGGAAATTAAGAAAGGAGTACACAAGAACAATTAAGACCGGCCGCCTCGATCTGGTCAGCTCCTAGATTCTCTTCAAGACGGGTCGGTTTGGATTATTGGCAAGCTGGGCTGTCAAGTCTTCCACGAATTCGACCTTGTAGCCGTAGTTGCGCAGTATAAATTTCTTGAGCCCTGGGAGCAATTGCAGCCCATGAAACAACGTTTCGGAAGGCTGAAAATGGAGACCGCCTCGACCCGGCCAGCTCCTAGAACCTCTTCAAGACTGGTCGCTTTGGATTATCGGCAAGCTGGGCTGTCAAGTCTTCCACGAATTCGTCCTTGTAGTCGTCGTTGTCCAGCATAAATTCCTTGAGGCTTGGGAGCAATTGCAGCCCAGAAAACAACCCAGTGTTGGTTTCGGAAGGCCAAGCATAAAACTGCAGCACCTCAAGCATAGGCGTTGCTCCCTCTTCAAACTCCACCGATTTGAGGTTATCTAGGAGAAACAGCAGCAGCACCACCAGACTCGGGAACGCCTCCCGACGGAAATTGAAACGGATCTCTTCACCTTGAAACGGATTCATCCCCAGACGCAGCATGGCCAGGTTTGGCAGCTTGCCAAGGACTTCTATGGTGTCACTGAGCTCCGATATCCTTGTGCTCCTCAGCGACAGCTTCACAAGATTCTGGAGTTCCTTGATCCATTCTGGCAATTTGACCAGGTTGCCCCACAGCATGAGGGTCTGCAGGTTTTTGGGAGGTGAGGAGATTCCATCCAAACAACCAGATAAACCTGGCACCTCCTCTGAGTGCACCATCAAATTTTCCAGGCGGCTGAGGGTGGCAAGGGCAGAACAAAACTCTTGACAGTTTTTCTTGTTGATGCCAGTCACTTGTAACTTGCGCAACCGGGTGAGCATCTTGATGTCCTGTAGGACGGCCTTCCCCCCTGCGACGTCCATGAGACCCATTGTGTGCAGGGCTTGCAGCTTCCGGACCCCTCTTGGTAATACAACACCACGTGCCTCTTCGGACTTCCGTTTCAGAAGCTGAGGTGCGCAACATGCCCCACAAAATGCCATCGAAAATAGCTTCGGCAAATGTTCTAGATGTGCAAGGTCTGTTCCAGCACGAATATACTGCAGCTTCCTAAGCTTGATGATGGCCTTTGGCAGATTGATTGTGTTTGTATATGTAATATTTAGTGTCTGCAGATGCCTCAGGTTACCCAGAGAATCTGGCAGGTGAAAAATATCATCACATCTGTAGGATCGAAATATACTGATCTAGCAATCAGAGGGGGGGTGAATGATTGCGCGGAAGCTAAAATCAAATTTTTGACTTTTGAAACACCCCAAACAAACTCAGATTGCTTAATTTGTATTCACCAAGAACCTTATTTCGTCAGACCAAATTTGCATATGTATGTCGGACAAAACTTCAGTTCAGACACGAATTGCATGTGTATGACGGACAAAATTTCTACTGTAGCAAAGGAGTTGCATGTGTATGACGGACAAAATTTCTACTATAGCAAAGGAGTTGCATGTGTATGACGGACAAAATTTCGCCTCTGATATGTGTATGACGGACAAAACGAAAACAGCCTGGTATACATTCACTAAAACAATAATTCCCGAAGATCCACTGGTTGGATTGATGTGAAATTTTAACTGCAGAAACTAGACTCTATTCCGAAGCTAACACAAAAAGAATCAACTCAATCGGACTTATGGATCTAAATTTATAACCCTCGCAAGACAGACGAACCAAATTCCGATCTAATAACGACGGACCAAATCAGACCAGTGACGGACAAAACATAAAAATAAGATTACCGGAGATTCAACCGTTAGATCGACATGAAATTTTAACAGTAGAAACTAGATTAAATGATGAATCTAACCCAACAAAAATCAACTCGATTGGATCTACGAATCAAAAGATATTACCTTCGCAAGATGACTGAATCAGGTGATGATGGAAACGAATCTGAAAGATTACGACGGACAAAACTTTCGGACAATGAATCAACTGCCACGGACAAATCTTCAGGTGAAGCTCCAACTATGACGGACCAAACTCCAGATGAGAGATCAACTCGTTGCATGAAGATCGAAGCAAGATGCCAGAAAGGCAAACCGCAATGCACTGATTACCGCCGCAGGAGACATAAGAACCAAAACTTTCGGAAGATTGATTTTTATTTTCTTTGTCTAAAATACTCCAACACAAGAGTACAAAACCTAAAACCCAAAACGCTCAACTATAAACAGAGGACACCTCCCCCTATTTATACAGAGCAATTACAAAGAGATTGAATACAACTCCACTCCCAACATGGAAGGAATTAGTATCTATCTCAACTTGGCCCAACATGGCGAAATCAACTCTTACTGCATGCAAGAACAGAGAGATTTAATACAACTCCACTTCCAATATGGAAAGAGTTCGTATCTATCTCAACCTGGCCTAACATGGCCGAAATCAACTCCTTGCACGCATGAACAGCCCACCTGCTGCACATACGTGACTAACCAGCCTCCATGTGCATGTTCTCTAGTCCGAACGTCCCGCATGACATCCTCGACTACCAAGACCTCGGTTCCTCCCTGAACCTAGTCCCGAACCTCAGTTCCTCCATGAACCTAGTTCCAGTCACGTCATCGACCACGTTCGCCCTCGAGCAACACCTGCACATGAATCAACAAACAACGAGTCCGAGCACAAGTCCACGACTTGACTCAAGATTAATCCATGCAACCACTCACATGAGTGCATTGCATCAAGCAAAACCATTATGCTATCACCATGCCATAACCAAAATCACTTTACAATGCCAATTTCACCATTCAACCAATTTTTCATCACATGATCTCACAATCTCCCCCTTGATGAAAACATTGGCAACACAATTGGGACCTGAACATTGGCATTCACCTCACAAGAACAGATGTAAGAAATTTTGTTTATATAACAAAAAGATAAGCAAGGTGACCAAAAGACAAAGAGAGAAAATCTCCCCCTACAAAGAAGAAACAAAATCTCCCCTTATCTAAAAAGAAATCTCCCCCTATGACAAAGAGAAACTCCCCCTAACAGAAAGAAGAAATGTGTGTGTGAATGTGCAATGTGTGATCAAAAATTTCTCCTTTTGATTCCAAAATTTCTCCCCCTTTGACAATGGATTCATCAAGAATGCAAACAGAGAGTAAAAGAGAAACTTCTCCCCTTTATATCTGTTGTTTTCTTTTTTTTATGTCTTGAGCATTATGAATCATGCACAAATGTAACAACTTGATCACCAAGTCATGCTATCAACGATACTTGCACCCTCAAATCTATACATAAATAATGTAGAGTAAGCATAACTAGAAATCAAGTACTATTAACGATTTTTTACATGGCATGATCTCCTTTCTCAATAATCTTAAAACACGAAAACATTGAATTTCATGCACTTTATTTGTGCTTTGAAAAAACTGATTTATTAATTTGATTGCAACAATCACAATTGCAAGGAATTACATGCACCATCGGCCTTACTTTTCAACCATGCCAAGCAATCACAAGCTTAAGGTTTCATGGTTTTGGTCATACACAACCTCTTCCAAGTTCATATCATAGTGCAATGATAAGCAGTCTCGTAAAGAAGAAGTGCAATAGTACATAGCCTTGTTCTTGCATTTATCAACAATCACTCTTTTAGCTTTAGCACTTAACTTTCATATCTAGCACTTTTTGAGCAGGATCAAGATAATCAAGAAAGTTCAACCATGACAAGATTTAATTCAAGTTATCATTCCATTTAAATAGTCATGACATAAACTACACCATATATGTATAAACAGAAAGTTGCAAAGACCTTGTAGCATAAACATGGCTTCAAATGACATATGTGTATGAAATACAATGCTCAGTACCTTTTTATTTTTTTCATTTTTTTTTGTTTTTCATTTAAGAAACACACAAAAATAAAAAGTATGTTACAAAAATATTACAAAAACTTCAAAAACTCCCCTAAAAAATATCCCATCTTAAAAACCTTCTACAAAATTGTCACCTGAAGGGAATTATTTTAAAAACAAAAGACTGAAGGAACAAACCTCCCAAAAAGGCAACCAAAAGAAATTTTCACCAATAACCAATAACTCCCCCTCAAATGGATAACCAATGAGATCAACAGAGAGGAGATGATGATATACATGTGCTTGAGTTATCATGGAATGTTCGATTAAGCATAGGCATGAATCATGATAAGTGAATTCAAAGCATGAAAGGCATAATATAAGATATAACATTATTGAACATGCCAGATGATACATATGAGCATATGAACAAACATCTCATCTCATGTCACAATTAGATATCTGTGAGTGTAAAAGACATGAGTGTATCAAATAGCTCACAAAGTAGATGAAGAATTATTGCACATGCCTCTTGAAAACCATCTCAAGGGTGAGAACCATCCGAGTCTTGATCCCATCTTGCAAAAGACCAAGATCCACTAAGTTTCTGTTCTCCAACCCAATCCTGAAAAGCCTAAATAGCACAAGAAGATGTCGAGGCCTCGGTACTGGGGTTAGAAATAAAGCATTTAGGAATCCAGTACTGAGACACACGACGAGTAGGCACAACACGAGTATGCTTGTTCACAAAATCAGATTTGCCCTTTCCCGTGTTTCTTGCAATAAAAGGTGTTTGCATCACCCTAGGCACAAAATGAGGAGTGAAATGTGTCTTCCTGAAATTAGAACTAGCTTTAGCCTTTTCTTTCTTTTGCTGTTTGGCTAGCCTAAAGCAAAAACCTACTAAATGTCCATCTCTACCACAATGAGTGCAAGTGTACTTAACATGATGTTTAGCTTTAGAATCAGAAGTAACATTTGCATTCATCATAGTAGAAGATAAAACACCAGCAGACTTAAAAACAGTTTTCTTAGGCTCATTGACAATTTCAAATTTTCCTCTTTCAAGTGTCTTAACAACAGTAGGAGCATGTGATTTATGATGAGCATGAGAATCAAAACCTAAACCTTTGTGATGAGTACTGACTTTTGATTGATCCAAAATCATGTTTAGGTTTTTCTTTCCTGAAGTGAATCGTTCTAAAGATTTTTCCAAGTAATCAACCTTTCGAGCAAGAGTTAAACGGTTATTACATGGAGCGTCCACTTTTCCTTTTCATTTTGCGACAAGTTGAGCATGAGAGAACTTCATGAGTGAGCATAGCATCTGTCATTTGAGAAACCCTAGCATTTGCATCATGCAACTTCAATTCCAATATAGCACATTTAGAACAATGAGTTGTATCATGCAAATCATCGGTTGAACAACTAGCATTTTTAACATGTTTAGCATTTTCTTTCTTTTCGATATTGACTTGTTCTAACAAAGAAACATGTTCTTTCCTAAGCACGATAAGCTCACTTTGAGATTAAGTCACATGATTTGCAAGCATCATCATCGAGGAATCAAAGATTTAAGTCTAGCAATTTCAGCATGCAAAGATTCCACAAGAACATCATGTTTCTTAATTTTCTTGTCGCGTTTGTTAAGCAATTTTCCAAGACGGACAACAGCAATAGCTAAATCATCGTAAGAAGGATCTACCTCATTGAAGTCGCTGTCATGATCGTCCTCGGTGAAGCTTACATCACTCCTAGCCATGAGACACAACCACATCAATTCGTGTTTGCTTGGAGTTGTTGTGTCATCTTCAACGCTCTCCGAATCCACATCACTCAAGTTCACTTGTTCAAGAGCCGAAAGAACACGATGAACAACCTTTTTGTTGATGAAGCTCTTTTTCTTTCTATTGCTTGGAGAGAACTTCTTCTTTTCTTTTCTTTTGTCATTGTCCTCCTCTCTTGATGCTTTTCCGCAAGTTTAGGACAATTTGGACGAATATGGTTGAAATCACCACACTCATAGCATCTTGGAGGCCACCACCAACTCTCTTTCTCATTCTCACATTACGCAAAGCTTTATTAAAGCGAGAAAGAGTGATGCCAAGTCTTCTTCTGAAATTCCTCAATCTGTTCATCGGTTAGTGAAGACAAGAAAGACAAGGCAAAACTTGAAGAAAGCATTATTATGAGACATGCTAGATCGGGAGGTCAATGCAATTGATTTATGATCGATCCTCCTAGCAAGAACATCCAATTCATGAGTTTTAGTTTAGAAGAGAACATCTCAGATAAGTTCACTCATGACAGTTGATTCTCTAATGGATGTAACTTTCATCTCCCAAATAGACATGTCTAATGCACCAAGCAATTGTCTAGCATTAGTCGCCTCATCAAAAACTCAACAAACACGTAAGTTGCTAAGAATTTTATTGAAGCGTGCAAAGAAATCATCTAGTGACTCACGGGCTTCATCTCAAATCGCATGTATTCTTTTTTATATATATCTTGACGAACCTCTTTGATAGTGTTAGATCCTCATGATAATCACAAAAGATTTCCATACCTCATATGCAGACTTGAGATGGATCACACGATCGAAGTCACTTCTTCCCAAACCTTGGATGATCAAATTCCGTGCTCGCTATTCGCTTCAACTTGTGCTTGATTGGTTTCATTGACTTGATCATTTTCGGGAACTTGATATGGTTTGTACACCTTCTCCCAGTTGCAAAGCCACGAGCTTGAATGTATGCCTCCATCTTCGCTTTCCAAAAGCTGAAAATCAACACCATCGAAAACACAAGGTTTTGTCGAATACCTATCTATTGCTACGGTTTCTAATCACCTGTTAAGATTAATTAGAAAAACCTTGCTCTGATACCACTTGTAGGATCGAAATATACTGATCTAGCAATCAGAGGGGGGGTGAATGATTGCGCGGAAGCTAAATCAAATTTTGACTTTTGAAACACCCCAAACAAACTCAGATTGCTTAATTTGTATTCACCAAGAACCTTATTTCGTCGGACCAAATTTGCATATGTATGTCGGACAAAACTTCAGTTCAGACACGAATTGCATGTGTATGACGGACAAAATTTCTACTGTAGCAAAGGAGTTGCATGTGTATGACGGACAAAATTTCTACTGTAGCAAAGGAGTTGCATGTGTATGACGGACAAAATTTCGCCTCTGATATGTGTATGACGGACAAAACGAAAACAGCCTGGTATACGTTCACTAAAACAATAATTCCCGAAGATCCACTGGTTGGATTGATGTGAAATTTTAACTGCAGAAACTAGACTCTATTCCGAAGCTAACACAAAAAGAATCAACTCAATCGGACTTATGGATCTAAATTTATAACCCTCGCAAGACAGACGAACCAAATTCCGATCTAATAACGACGGACCAAATCAGACCAGTGACGGACAAAACATAAAAATAAGATTACCGGAGATTCAACCGTTAGATCGACATGAAATTTTAACAGTAGAAACTAGATTAAATGATGAATCTAACCCAACAAAAATCAACTCGATCGGATCTACAAATCAAAAGATATTACCTTCGCAAGATGACTGAATCAGGTGATGATGGAAACGAATCTGAAAGATTACGACGGACAAAACTTTCGGACAATGAATCAACTGCCACGGACAAATCTTCAGGTGAAGCTCCAACTATGACGGACCAAACTCCAGATGAGAGATCAACTCTCGTTGCATGAAGATCGAAGCAAGATGCCAGGAAAGGCAAAGCGCAATGCACAGCCGCCGGCCGCAGGAGACGCAAGAACCAAAACTTTCTGGAAGATTGATTTTTATTTTCTTTGTCTAAAATACTCCAACACAAGAGTACAAAACCTAAAACCCAAAGCGCTCAACTATAAACAGAGGACACCTCCCCTATTTATCTGAGCAATTACAAAGAGATTGAATACAACTCCACTCCCAACATGGAAGGAATTAGTATCTATCTCAACTTGGCTAACATGGCGAAATCAACTCTTGCGCGCATGCAAGAAGCAGAGATTTAATACAACTCCACTTCCAACATGGAAAGAGTTCAGTATCTATCTCAACCTGGCCTAACATGGCGAAATCAACTCCTTGCACGCATGAACAGCCCTGCTGCACATCGTGACTAACCGACCTCCATGTGCATGTTCTCTAGCCGAACGTCCGCATGACATCCTCGACTACCAAGACCTCGGTTCCTCCCGAACCTAGTCCGAACCTCGGTTCCTCCATGAACCTAGTTCCGATCACGTCATCGACCACGTTAAGCCCTCGAGCAACACCGCACATGAATCAACAAACAACGAGTCCGAGCACAAGTCCACGACTTGACTCAAGATTAATCCATGCAACCACTCACATGAGTGCATTGCATCAAGCAAAACCATTATGCTATCACCATGCCATAACCAAAATCACTTTACAATGCCAATTTCACCATTCAACCAATTTTTCATCACATGATCTCACAACATCCTCTAAGAGAGAGGTATCTTAGGTGGAGAAGCTTCCCGATGTGCTCAAGGTGATGATCAACTAGACCCCATGTGCCTTCTAAGTCCAGCACCCGCAGCAATCTCATCTTGTTAGAAATGAAAAATGGTCGCCACTCTCCAAACACAGTCAATGATCGAATGTGGGACACATCCACTATATTCTCGAACTCACTCTAATCACCCTTCCAACTGCTGTTTATAGAAAGATGACGAATTGTGCCCTGGTTATTTAAGACACAACCTTCCTCCAATCTAAAAACAAGATTTTCTTCCATTGACTTTGAGATGCCCATTTCATGGATGAGATCGTGGACTTGGCAGGAGTCAATTGCTTGTCTACTATAAATTGATTGTTTAGATGGAAGGATCATGCTCCTGTTTATAAGGTCCATGAAGTAGCTGTCTGCTATTTCCTCCATGGACTTGTGACGAATCTCCCTTGAGTAACCCTCTGCAGTCCAACGCTGCACCAAGCGTCTCCGGCTAACCTTGTGGTCTTCAGGAAAGATGGATAGATACAAGAAACAAGATTTGAGATGATAGGGTAAACCATCATAGCTTTTATCAAGGATGGTTCTTATGGACTCAAGCTCTGGATTCATCTCCAACTCAACGCTAATGTGCTCATTGAACTTCCTCCATTCCATGGGGTTTTTTGGTTGGTTTGCCAAGAAGCCACCTATGACTACTATTGCGAGGGGAAGTCCATTGCACTTTTTTAGAATCAGTTTTGCTTCTTTGACCAACTCAGGATATTTCTCATCCAAATCTACGTCCTCCCTGAATACCTGAAATTGGTACGATTTCAGTTATTTAGTACTCTAAATACTAAAGAGAAAATTTTGTATGTGCCACTGTGACTTAGCCATTTTGCTTCCGTGCTATCCCAAAATGCATATTTTGTGCGTGCCGTCGAAAACGAGATTTGCTACTCTTATATCCACTATTGACAGGCTAAGTCACTACAAGATATCCTAGATTTGCCGGCATTTATATTTAAGCTGGCGTATTGCCCAAACACCCTAAAAACCTGCATAAACCAGCGTTTGGCGGTATTATAGGGCGTCTAATTTCTATGGCACATTTATAAGCCGGCTTAGAGTGTACCATGGCGCATATATATACGCTGGCCTAGCAAGAATAACTTAGGACATTTATAGACACCAGGATTATAAGGAAGATGCACACACACACTCGAGTGCGCCCCTTAGCGCGCTCACGCCTAGAATGACGAAGGCTGGGGAAAAATTTGTGACCACAAAGTTCCTACTGAGGCGCAATCGTGTGTGCGTAAATGTAGACATGCTGATTTGAATCTGGGTGGATGAAGTCAGACGTCAACAATTCCACCACCCCACCCAAGAGGTTCCTTCAATAATCATTTTATAGATTAATGCGAGGATTTCTAGCCCTTAGTGAAGGAAACACCTAATTAAAAATATTGTTGTATTTCTCATACAAGTGCATAGCTCTAATATGTGCATCTGATCAATCTACACCGTTATATATAATATGATCCTACAAGAATAAATGGTATAGATTCTTTTTTATCTTGAATAATGAAAAATATGAGCAGTGCTTCAATGCTCTCAATACAAGTTGCACAAACCTTAAAGCAAGCGAAGGAGTAAATAATCACCATCTACCCTTCATTCATACTTTAATATTTATACAACTATCAAAAAGAAAAGCATGAAAGCACCTCACAAAAAATATTCAGGTTTTCTTCCCTCTTTGTGGATTATTGTGGGGTTTTTTCAGTCCTCATGAGGTGCTCCTAACCTGGCCAATTTTTTTATACTTATTAGCTAAATGTCCGTGCTTTTATATGGAAAAAATGATAATACCCCAGTATGTCAAGTTGACGTTATCAGGATTAGCTTACTCCACACCCTCGTCTCTGCCTCCATGTCGGTCGTGCTTCGACAAAGCTGGCGTCGTGCTTGGCCTCATCACTGAGCCGAGTGAAGTTTCGTGGTGGCCCTTGTCACAATTTGTATTAAAGTTAATTTGTTTATTTTTTCGGGAGAGAGTTAATTTGTTTGTTGGGAGAAAGTTTTTTTTTTAGATATTTTTAGGAGGTGAAATTTGTTAGTTGGGAGATGGTTTTCCTATGTTTTAAAGATTTTCTACAGAGACGAAGAGGAGTGGAGAGGTTGACGTACCATCACCACTAACACCTTCTTTTATAAAAAAGAAAGAAAAAGATATGAGAAGAAAAAGATATGAAAAGAACACCCGAACTAGCATCCTGATCTTGGAATAAAAAATAAATGTCTCCTGAGTAAGTGATTATTTAAACTACTAAATGAGGAGGAGATCTGACAGACTTTGCTCAGGAATAAATATCTGAGTTCAACATGTTTATCCAAGGTGCATATTAAACCTAGGGATTCACATTTTTGGAAAGGGCTTCTCAAGGTTAGGGACATTTTTCTAAGTTGTGGAACATTTCACATACAGGATGGTTCACAAACTAGGTTTTGAGAAGATAAGAGCATCTCCAACAGTTCCTAATATTTAGACTCCCAATATTCTTAGATTGGGATATTCCCTTAAAATTTTGGGTCTACAAAATACCTTGTTCTCCAACAGTTCCTATATTTTCTCCCAAAAACACCTTTGAATTGGTCCGGTGGGCCATCTGGTATGAAATAATGTTGATTGGGAGCGCGACAGAGCGCACAAAAATGAGAGTCGGGTGCTGTTTTTGGGCGTGCCAAAATTTGAGGAGCTAGAAAAAGGCTGTTGGAGTACTTTTTTACAATCAAGCCCAAAATCAGATTTTGAGAATGGATTTTAGGCACTGTTGGAGATGCTCTAAGTGGGTGGGTTCTAAACCACTTAAAGAACAATTTCCCAGTCTATTTAATATTGTCCATTATCCTCATAGCACGGTGGCAAGTGTCATGACATAAATGCCACCAAATATTACATTCGGCGGGCTTTGGTGGGGATAAATTGACATCGTGGCATAACCTAGTAGCAAAAATAGCTAGTATTCAGCTCACAAATCGAAGGGACACATTTACTTGGGATTTACATCGACACGGTCAATTCTCAATACGGTCTATGTATATTTATCTAATGAACCATAGTACTCCATTCAATTGTAATTTCATTTGGAAACTAAAGGTTCCTTTGAAAATCAAGATTTTCCTTTGGTATGTTGACAAGGTGTTATCTTAACGAAGATAACCTAGCTAAATGGAATTGAATTTGGGAGTCATAAGTGTTGTTTTTGTAACGGCAATGAAATAACCAAGCACTTGTTCATTGATTGCCAAGATGCCAAAAATATTTGGAGAGTTATTCAAATCGCCATTGGGTTAATCGCACCAAGATCTATTTGCATATGTTTGGACTTTGGTTATCGGGCTTTGAAAAGATAGAGAAGAGATTGATTTTTGCGGGGGTTGCAGCTCTCTTGTGGGCTATTTGGTGCACACGCAATGATTTACTCTTTGAAAACAAACAATATACTTATTGTTTGCGGGCTATCTTCGAGAGGATACACTTGGTTGCGATTTTGGGCACAATTGCGACATGAGAATTCAAGGAGACCGTCCGTGGCGAGTGGAGTTACGGAAGTCGTCGCGTTACAAATATTTGCCAAGAATGGATGGCGAAATAATAATAGACTGTGTCTTTAATCCTATTCCCTTAATTGGAGAACAGCTTGCTAGCTGAAAACTTTGTAATTTGGTCGAATGCTTCGTGCAGAGATCGGGATTTTTACTCCTTTTATCTAAAAAAATCCAATTTCAGCATGTTGCATTGAACACTCGATGCAACACTTTTTTCCAATGTCTGCAATATTTTTTTTTCAACGTTTCCATTTTTTTCGCGCGCACATTTCTACTGTTATCGAAGGAAAATGTTTCACGTGTAGGAATAAAATGTTGCAGCGATCCGGATCGACATTTCTACTGTTATCGAAAGAAAATGTTTCATATGTAAAAAAAATGTTTCACGAGTAGAAAAAAAATGTTGCAGCGTCCGAAAAAATCGGACGTTCGGCTCTAGCAATTCCGTACACATAAAAATATATTGGGTTGTAGATTTGACTGAGCCCGACAGAATCAAATAAATATTTTGTTAAAGTTTTCAGCAAGAAAAGTAATGATGTAAGTTACTATAAAACAGAAGTATGCTAATAGCGAGAATCCATGTTCCCATTGAAGGAGAATAGCAAGACCAGAGGCCAGACGGGATGACGCTTGGACGCTGACAAGTAGAAAGACGTAATTACCCCTGGCAACAAATAGCGCCATATATAGGGGCTTTGTGGTAATCCGCCAAACCATAGGAAGTTGGATAAATCGCTGTTTGGGTACACAACCACACACAGCCAAAAGATAAAAAGAACGTGTCAGTGTTTCGAGTACCGGCAAGTGAATTTTTAGTTAAGGGGTCGCGCGTTCCCTCTCTTTGAATGGTCTGACTCAGGGAGTCCAAGATGTATACTGGTTCGGGCCGAATGTCCCTACTTTCAGTTCGTGTGGTGAATCTGTATTGCTTTGAGTGCAGATGACTGCACGGTGTTACAAGCGAGGGCTAAGGACTGGCCTTGAGCGCCTCGTACGAGTGGGAGAGCTCGAAAGCTCAAAGATGCTAAGGGCTCGAAGCTGTAGGAGCGTTCGAGCCGTGTGTGCGAGTAAGAACTATTTGCCCGTAAAAGCCGTCCCCTTCCCTGAGGGTCCTGCCTCCCTTTATATAGACGAAGGGGGCAGGTTACATGGGAATTTGAAAAAAAATGATGGGGTGTCCTATGCCTGGGAGTCCTGGTCTTCGGTCTTGGTGAGTAACCCGTGTCTGCTCACCCCATGCTAGGTCGTCGGATACATCGAGCGGCATAGTTTTCCGTTTTACCGGGAAGCAGTGCAACTACCCTCTGCGCGTTTGCCAGGTGCTGACGTTGTAGCGCTTGACTCTGGCGTTGCCTCGGGAGGGAGCGCATCCTCCCACTGTGCATGGTAGGCGATGAGGCGGTGCTTGACCGGCAACCTCCCGCCGCCAGGAAGGAGCCACCTTCCCTCGCACGGTCACTCTGAGCCGTTGTGTCCGTGGGGCAGGTGGCCAACTCGAGGTCGACTAGTGATGGCTCGGCACCCGACCCTTAGCGGAGATTGTCTTAACTTGGTCGGAGCTTGCGGGGCGCCCGACCCATGGCAGGGGTCGAACCGCCCCCTGGTTGGTTTGTTCGGGGACGAGTGTCCTTCGTGGCCTAGCAGGGCCTTTGGCCAGAGTTGTGCCTGGGGCGGCCCATTCGTCATCCTGGGCCGCTGGGGGTACACCCATGGTATGAGTACTCGTTAGTAGCCTCCGAGCAAGTTCATCAGAGGCGGTCGGAGGTTTGCCTTGGTCGGCAAAAATCCAACCGAGTGTAGCGAGTGGACTTGGTCGGCCGGTTCGTCCGGGGCGCTCGACGGGTTTGCCTTGGTCGGCAAAATCCGACCAAGTTCGGCGAGTGGACTTGGTCGGCCGGTTCGTCCGGGGAGCTCGACGGGTTTGCCTTGGTCGGCAAAATTCGACCGAGTGCGGCGAGTGGACTTGGTCGGCCGGTTCGTCCGGGGAGCTCGACGGGTTTGCCTTGGTCGGCAAAATCCGACCAAGTGCTCGACGGGGTGCTTGGTGGGTTATCTTCGCGGGTAGGTTCCATCCAGGCACAGTCGGCGAAATCCGACCGGCACGCAGGCGGACCCGTTGGTTCGTGCCCGGCGGATCGGGTGGCATTTTGGTCGGCAGAGTCCGACCGACTTGGTCGGCCGGTTTTGTCCGGTCTTGTGTGGCGTGCCGGTGGGTGTAGCCCCTGAGCCCCCGAGCCTGGTGCTTGACTTCGGCAACCTCCCCGCCGCCTTGGGAAGGAGCCACCTATCCTCGCACGGTCACTCTGAGCCATTGTGTCCGTAGGGCAGGTGGCCAACTCGAGGTCGACTGGTGATAGCCCGGCACCCGACCCTTGGCGGAGATTGCCTTAGCTTGGTCGGAACTTGCGGGGCGCCCGACCCATGGCAGGGGTCGGATCGCCCCCTGGTTGGTTTGGTCAGGGACGAGTGTCCTTCGTGGTCCAGCGGGGCCTTTGGCCAGAGCTAGGCCTGGGGCGGCCCATTCGTCGTCCTGGACCGCTGGGGGTACCCATGGTATGAGTACTCGTCAGAACGGAAAAGCCAGGAGGGGCGTGAAACTGATCCATGCAAGCGTGCTTCATGCAGCCATGGACTGATGGAAGTAGGATAGGGAGGGTAGTAAAAGCAACAGCAACCGAGAAACGGATAGAACAAATGGAATTGGATCTCAAAGCAAGGAATTGAATCTCTTGTTGATGCAGAGGAAAAGTAAGTGCAAAAGTAAGTGCACATTCAACTTGCATGTAGCTAGCCAACCTCAAGAGAGATAAAAAATGGGAAACAGAACGAGGAGAAGAGAATCAGCAAGGCCCATGCGCACGATGTAACAGCCTGAGAAATATAAAAGTAAATAAAATATAAATTTAAGATGGAATTATGTTTTTAATTTGAATTTCCATATTTCTATACTTTTTCTGGCTTTTAGTCTTCAAGAAAATCATTTTTATTGATTGAATCTCTGTTTTCCAATTTTTGAAGTTCAAAATTATATAAAGATTACAAAATCTGGAGATGTTTTTTTTAAAAACCCAATCCACCTCGAGAATGTTTCCAAAAAGTCTCAGAGAAATGTGAAAGCAATTAATGCTGATAGAAAATCAAAAACAGTATCAGATAATGAAGAACGATGACACTGTTAGATTTTTCTAAAATGTACATGCATGTTCATGCTCTAAAATTTTAATGGTATCATCTACAGAACTAAAATTCCTTACATAAAAAGTTTCAAAAAATAAAACTGTAGCAATTTAAAAATAGTATAAGCACTTTCAAAATTTTATAAAATTGCATAGATTTGATAATTTTCTGAAAATTTTAGGGTGACATCTACAAGCCCCTTGGATCATACAAAAAATTTACAAATGAATTGAACCTAATATGTTATCTCATAAAAATAAAAATTAGAAAACTTAAAATTTAAATGGTGATCTTGTTAGAATTTTATAAAATTTTATGAATATGATCATGGTCTGAAATTTTTATGGGAGGATAAAACTTGCCTTGGAATCGTGGAAAAAAGTTTCAAAATTTTTTTACCTTGATTGATAGCTCAATTAAGGCCATGTTTGGATGGACTAGAGCTAATTGTTAGGCGGCTAATGGCTAGAGCTAATTGTTAGCCAGCTAATAATTAGTCCATCTAAAATTAGCTTAAATTTGTTTGGATATATGGCTAATGGTTGGGCTAATTTCTTTGAAAAGTCATGTCGCCCTCATAATATGTCGCCTCATAATGGTGAGGGTATTTGATTTTTCGGCATGTTACTTGCTTTTAGTCCAATTAGCTCCCACCCACCAACTAATGGACTAATTGTTAGTTGAGGGTTGGCTAAAAATTAGCCCAATTAAAGAATCCTTATCTGCAAGGGGCTCCAAAGCACCCCAAGACCAATTGAGTTCCACGGTGTGTAGAACCCGATTGGCTTGGCCTAAAGCACCTCTGTTACTCCTTAAAGCATTTGGGACTTTTAGTTGCAATTCTTTTGGCCTGTAGTGCCGCCGCCCCTAGTTTCTTCTTCAGCTCAGGCGCATAGTGACAAGCCACCTCGGCCATCCACCGAGCATGCAAGGTTTGAAAACAAGTTCTTCTAAACCTCTTGGTGTTCACTCCCCTCTCCCCCGAGCTCAAGCAAGCTCCCATCGTCACCACGGCTAGCCACTGTTCTCGCCGCCGCTCAACACCGTCACGAACTCACTTTTGGCCATCCTCAGCCCTCATCAACTGATGCCCTAAGTTAGCCGTGTCCCCCTTGTTCTTCCTATACCCTCGATCGAGGACCACGCTGGTGAGCCACCGTCGGCAGGTCTTCCCCTCACCTCCCCTATTTTGGGCCAATCACATGCGGGCCCAAGGTGTCAGCTTCTAGCGCACTCTCACGCATAGTCGCTGGCTTGTGGGCCCGACCTATCAACTACTACATGCTAAATTCAAATAGCTGAAATAGTAAAGATGCCTTTCCAATTAGAAAGTGTATTTTCGGATTTATCAGTGGTTTTCAAAACCGGCAATATACAAATGCTAATATCTTTTGTAATTTAAGTCCAAATCAAGTAAAATAAATTTAAAATTAATAGAAAATAATAACTTTTAGAATATACAAAAATATTTAATTTTTGACCTGTGTCCAAATTTTTGAATTTAAAATTTGGATAAATCGAGATAGTCCCTGTTTGAAATCGGTAAACCCTAACTCCTAAAATGATGTAATAAATTTCTAAAAATTGCTGATACTTTAAAATTTCTATTTATGTAATAATAATTAGATTAGAATGTTGTTTGAATTAGATTCCTATTTAAGTTAGTGATAATCCATAAAAATTCAAACCATAGTAATTATAACATTTAATTTTCAGAAATAATAAAATAAATTTTGAAAAATAATTGGAACCATAAGCACCACATATTTTCAAAAATATTTAATATTTAATTTATTTTAATTAAAGTTCATAAATGTTTTCACCTTTAGTACAGAAAAGATTCAAATATGAACTACTTCCATAAATAGATGTTAAAACATGTGAGACCAGTTCTAAATTGCTCCATAGGTCAAAACACTCTGGTGCTATAAAAATAATTGTATTTAGACTTGTTTTGCATTTAACTCCTACTGGAAAATTTATCCTCTTATAATATAAACTTACGTATCCATAATATATGAAAACAAAAGTAAAAACTGAGAAATAAACATTTAAAATATTTTATCACGAGAACTTTATATTTAATTATATTTGAATTTGGTGCTATTTGTTTCATTTGCTTTTTATTACTGCTATATGTTAATCACGTGTGAATACCGACGCCCTCGAACCCGCCATAGTCGACCTCGGTCTCCGCTCCTGAATTAACTAAGCAAGGCAAGCACCCCCTTTTAACCATGTTGATCCTACTATTTTAATTAATTTATATTGTTTTCATCAAATCTATGTATGGATGTGTTTACTTTCAGTAAATTGCTATATTATAGTGAACATCACGAGGCTGAGGCACATGGAGGAAGACAACAGGGAACCAATAGAATGCAACTACGCATGCAGAGCATTGTTGGCACTGACGGATTTGTAGTGGAATAGAACCGATCCAATGATCCGAAAGAAAAAAGAGCATCTAGGTTCTAAGTATTTGATTAGAGCAGCCATTAGATCTAGCTAGGGATTGAGTTATCTCTTCTAGGGTAACTCGCAGCGGAATTTTGGTGGTGACTATATATGAAGGATGATAGAATAGTTAAAATGTTTGTATGCACTTTTAAGCCTTAGAGGGCATATATAGAACAAGCTAGGTGACTTAGATCACAAGTCAATTTACTAGAGATATAGAAAAAACCATATCGGATGCTTTAATGGTCTTGCAGTATAAGACATGTACTCTTAACAACCATGGTCAGCTTGTCCGTCCGTCCTTCCATATCACACAGATCTAATGACCAGGATCGAGAATATGCTACTTATAATAACTCATCTATGAAAGCGGAAGAAATTGGAGCAAGGTCAGCTATGCCACGTGTTGGATTTTTTTTGCGAAAAGATCATCCGTAAATTTTTTAATTACTTTTAGGTCGTCGAGCCTATTATTTTGCGAAAAGACTCTGAAGTTCTGTGTATTCGCGAACGGGTCCTCCACGGGTAATTTTACAAAACAAAAAATTACATCTAGGTCCTTTTATCAGTAATTTTGCAACAAAGACCCTATGGTTTCGTATATTCGCGAACGGATCCTCCAACTCTCTTTTTTCAAGAAGAACCAACGAACTAAATTTCGCACCGAGCGACATAGCGCGAGATCCTATCTAGTTGATCTAACCAAGCTTCGACTAGTGGGCCGGGCATCTTTGCCCAAGGCGAGATGTTCGCAGTGGGCGAGTGACAACACGAGTGAGCGGTTATCGTGACAAATTACTATATATGATGACAAAACACAGTGCCAACCATTGGTACTAGTCCGAGTTATCTCGGACTATCTGTCGCTACTTTTAGGCGGGATAGTAGAGTTGTGTGTTCGACTTTATTAAAGTCTTGATTAGGGGGTTTATTGACCTAAGGTAGCAAATTTTTTTTTGGAGATAATCCCTACCGGGGTGGGGTCAAACTCTCCACGTAGGCCAATTTGCTTGTGGGGCGGGGACAGGACTCGGAGCACCCGCGTGGGGCTGTAGGGACATGATAAGAATTAAAAATATATTGTTTCACTTGTATAGTGTGGATTCTAAATATGAAATGTGTATTTTTTATATATATATGTGGACAAAATGTGTATTTGTATATTATAATATAAGTTTTGAACCTATAATTTGAGGAAAACAATACAAAGATAATTGTTACAGAAGAATTCCATGCCATCTCAGACACGTACTAAAGCCGACACATCTGTTCCAGTGGTGCCGTCCACATTGTACACGGTTACGTTGCCATGAGGGACCGTACAAAACCAACCTAAGGCTCCCGTCCCGTGTATAGCTGTCTCCGTTTTGTATTTAACTAGGTAGAATGGCGCGCGATGCTGCGCCCGGCAAAAAAATCTGATCTAAATTTTTCAACAAAGATCGAAATTACATTTTTTTCGGTAGCGTTTTTTTTAAAAAAATTGGTGGCTAGGAGCCATCGGTGAATTCTGAGTAATAATACATGTTTAAAATATATCAAAGATCGAGATGGAAACCGAACCTTGATGAATTTGGTTTTTCGTTTTTGGTTTTTGTGTTTGTTTAAAAAAATGGGTCGTTAGGACCGGCCGTAATTATGGTGCGCTCTAAATCTTTGAACTAATCTATATTTTTAAAAAAAAACATGGCTATGACCGTTGGCGAGATCAATAAGTTGCTATAAATCTTGACAAATCTATATTTTTTGGTGCGAAGACATTTTTTGGGTTTTTGGGTGGTGAAAACATTTTTTCCGATTTTTTCGGTGTGAAAATATTTTTTGGGAAAAACGAACCCGTTAGCAAATCCATAAGTTGCTATAAGCCTTGACAATTTGTGTTTTTTAGCGACAAAGACAATTTTTCCGGGTTTTTTGGGTGGCGAAAACATTTTTTTCGGGTTTTTTCGGTGATGAAAACATTTTTTCCTTCGATGAATCTGCGTTTTTTTAGCGACGAAGACATTTTTCGGTTTTTAGGTGGCGAAAACATTTTTTGGGTTTTTGGTGGCGAAAACATTTTTTCGGGAAAGCGAAGAAAGGATCTGAGCGTAAGCGAGGACTGTTTATTACGTTTTTGGACTGTCGCTATCATGAAAAATTAGAAAAGGGCTTGTTCGCGATTTGAATCTAAGCAGGATTTTTTAGAAAGCAGACGCGCCGAGGACCTAAGCGAAGAACGGAAAAAATCTTGCTCTCACAAAAAATCACAAAGGACCTAAATGTAATTACGGAATCTCGGAGGCTTTTTAAAAAGACCACACGACACGTGGGTGCCTCGACCGTCGGCTTTTCTTCACTGCGTAATAGGTGTATTTGTTTCTTGTACATGCATAACATTCTTGTATCTGTAATTTATATATTCTAAAAGCGATCAATGGCATGCGATTGCAGACCTTTCAATAATCTTGGATTCCTGATTGTTTTACTAAGGGTGTGTTTGGTTGGGTGTACGAGGGTGAACTGAACCATTCCGTATAGGATTTAGTTTTGTCTTTGTATTTGGTTGGCTGAACGGAACCATTTGGTACAGGATGAGATGGTACAGATTCTTGAAATATTTCAAAGAGATGCTGTACCATCCCGTACGGGAAATTTGGTTGAACCAATCGGTTCAGGACAGGATCGTTCACTCTAACCATCCCTCAAGCCAACCTCATCTCTCAATCCAATCACATCCCTTCAACCAAACATCATCTCGTACCATCCTGTATCATTTCATCCAAGTAACCAAACAAAATCTTGTATCATTCCATTCAGACAACCAAACACCTTCGCTGTACCATCTCATCCAGGATTATCACATCTATCCTGTACCATCCTATCCCATTTATCCTCGTACACCCAACCAAACACACCCTAAAAAAACTTAACTCATAAGATTTCTAGGCGATTAATTATTGGTAATCCTTACCGATTCCGCCAACCAAAGCGGCCCTAGGCCACAGCCCCATCCACCCATCACTAATAAATACCATATCCAGTAAAATTGATGGTTTTAAAACATAAATTTATTTTTATTATGTGACTTCACATTATGCTTAGTAGTCCAATTGTATGTTATCAGAACCTACAAAATAATCTCTTTCCAAAGCTAGGCTAAGTAGTAGTACGGTGTCTATAAATGTAATGTCAAATCAAACAAATAGAGCATGGTATGAAATCATTACCTTTTCCGTGAAGAGGTCCTTCGCGTCCTTGCCTCCTATATAACTGAGCTTGTATATGTTTTCTGGTTCCACTGAACAATGCTTAGCGATATTCTCTTTCCTTGTGGTGACTATTATCCGACTTGCTGCTTCTGTTTTAGGGAAATATTCTTTCATGGCGTCCCATTCTGTGATGGATGATAGATCATCGAGAACAATCAAGTACTTCTTCCCTTCTAAAAGGTCAGGCAACGACTGTTCAGCTCCCAATTTTGTTTTGCGGCCTACGAACTCCATCGCTTCCTTATTTTTAGAAGACTCTGCGTTTAGCTGCATAGCCAGACTCTCAAGCAGAACTTTAGGATCGAAAGGACGCCCGACTGTGACACAAGCACGTTTGTCAAACTTGCCACTAAGCTCTTCGCTTCCGTAGACACTTCTAACAAGAGTGGTTTTCCCAAGACCACCCATTCCCCACACAGAGATCACCTCAAGCCGTTTGCTGTCTTTCAAAATTAGTTCGATAACTTTAGCTTTTTCGTCCACTCGTCCGACGAGCTCCAATTCCTTGAAAGCAGCTACCGTCGTCTCCATGCGAGTGAGGCTCTTTCTTTCTGCAGAGCTATTACTGCTGCTAGTGGTTGCGTTCGATGAGTTTGACCCTGACTCCGTTGAACCCTGGACACAAGCAAACAATGATTAATTAGGTGATGTCTTATTTCCCATGACGATGTTTAGTGATGTTTTATTCTTCGTAAATGTTTCAATAATACTCATGGAGTAGTTTTCAATCTTCAGTGACACCAGATTCTATGATAAACTATTTAATCTTCATTTATTTTGTGCTCACAGGAGCTATGATTCAGAACACCATGTTGATTAATCAACCAAAAGACAAAATTTGGTAGGAACAAATTTATAATACATACATACTCCAGGTGTCCAAGTTTATAGAGCGTAATTTTTGAACGATCTTGTACACAAATATAAGGCGTATTTCATATTCCAATGCAAAATTAGTGTGATGTTCCTCTGTACCCCTAATAAATATCCATATTTACTTTATATTGTCTACAATGTATACATTGAATATAGTACTTGTAATAACAATTAGGGATAATCTAATTATTTTCAATATCTTTTTAGTCTATGTATTAAAAAAATACACCTTACAAACTTGGAGGGAGTAGTAGATAGGTGCATATGCACCTATTTGCACATTTCTACGTTTAAGAAAACTAGCCCAGCGACCGATATAATTGCGTGCTGTAGCGCGTGGTATAACATATCATATAAACGTTTTTCTTTGAGAAATTTATATTTCATAATAATAATAACAATAGTAGTAGTAGTAGTACATTTAGGACATTTTATTTCATATTTAATTGGCACAATTTATTTTGAGATATCTCTTTCTCTCCGTGAAAAAGAGGATTGGGATGTTGGCCGTCCAGCGAATTTACACACTTTGAATTATAGATGGTGCTACTTTTTTTTTCAAACTAACATATCTCTTTTAATTGTTGTCTACAAAATTAAGAGCTAGATGTTTTTTATCTATTTTTTTAAAATTATTTCAAACTAGCTGATTGGTCTGTGCAATTGCGCGATGAAGTGTGGTAAAGTATAATGTATTTTCCTGGTTCAATTCCAAATTGGGGCAGTCTAACAAATTAGTACTACTTATCTTTTTTTATATAAATTAACATATCTCCAAGACAACTATCTAACCTAAGCCTTCAAAATTAGAGGAAATTGATTATATACCCTCCCTTTAGATGGACACTCTAGGGTATACATCTTTTCTTATTGTAACTGATTATTTACTCCTCTTCAGTTGAGATCCTTGATTATTTACCACTTTTGCAATTAATCAATGTATCCTCTTTTCTCACATTTATAATTTTTAATCAATCTATCATCTTTTCTCGCTTTTGGCCCCACCCGAAGAGACAAAAGGGGAGCAGCTGCTGTACGTACCATGCGGTGCTGCGGTACCTGGTGGAGTGCCTCACCCTGCGCAGGGCCGGCAGTCGCGAGCTCATCGCACCTGTCTTGCTCGACCTTCTTGGACATGCCTTCGCTGTCCTCCGCGTCCCTCATCTGAGACTTAAAATGGGAGTGTCTTAAGTCAATGCCATTAATTTGAGACGACAAAGACGTAAAATGGGAGTGTCTTAGAGCAAATGCCATTAATTTGAGATGTTCTGTAGCTAATTTTGCCTTTTTCTTTTTGGACATCACTGCTGAATAGGACACAAAAGCAATCAGTCAAGCTTCAAATCACGCGAAGCTTGGAAGGTTAACTTGAGAAGTTACAATGCTATATTTCTTTCGTTTAGGATGAGCAAACCCCATCTAGATTTACGGTTCATTGCTACTTTCCATACCCTTACGAATAGCCACGATATGAGTTTCCGGAGTAGTTACAAACCGCGCCAAGCTCGATTGAGCCTTCTACATGGACGGAACTATAGAGGATTGGACCAAGATTTGTCATTGATACACGGGAAGAACTTTGAATGTATACTTGTCCTGCTTCCTTGTGAACCACAAATTTCAAGTATAAATTTTACCATTGGATCAATGCTACAAAAAAAATCAAACATATGCATGTCATGTAAACAAATCATTGTCTGAAATCATTTTGAAAGTACTTTGACCTCTCGTGTATATAATTTCTGGGCCTAGATTAATACTGGGCTTAATTAAGTAATTAGTTAAGAGAGAAAGGACACCAAGATGGTCAGATGGGGCTTAGTGGTAGGATCCATCAAGTTTTTTTTTTGAGAATTTTTATTATTTTTAATATATAGATTTTGATGGTGTTTTGAGTTGGAATATAATGATGCAGTGGGTATATTTTTCAATATGAAGTTTCGTTATTACCTTCTCGTAGAAAACATAAAGGGTCTGATCATCAGACAACTCCTTGAGCTCTGATACTACGCTTTCTTGCCCTGCACACAAGCTTGCAACTTCAACTTGCGCTGTGGACACTATGATTCGGCTCCCTTTCTTGTTTCTTATGAAGCATGTTTTAATGTGGTCCCATTCTTCAATGGTGGACAGATCATTAAGCACAATCAGGAAACTCTCCTCGTTGACATATCTGTTAAACTCCTGAGCCAAATCTCGTTCTGTCTTCTCCGTCTCCAACATAACATCAACCCCAACGGGTGCGTTAAACTGTTTCACTAAACTTTGGACAAAGATTTTTGGATTGAAAGGATGCATCACCCTGACCCATGCTCGGCATGGAAATTTCCCTTTTATATTTGGATTCTCGTAGGCCTCCCTGATTATAGACGTCAGCCCAACATCACCACCTGTTCCCCACACTGCGATCACTCTAAGGTCCTTGTCCTCCTTGTTGATCAGTTGGACAAGATCCACCTTTGGTTTGTCCTGCTTCGCCAAACGCCTTGCTTCGTCGATTCCAAACATGGTCGCGCTGGCTCTGCTGATAGACTGCTCAGCACCGGTGGCAGGCTTGGAGGTCGGGCCCTTGATGAGGTGGTAGCGCAGGTTTCTCTGGCTCACGTCCTCCACTCTGGCTCTCAGCTCCTTCATCTGCTTAGCGATGCGGCGGCGCTCTCGCAGCGTGCGAGGGATGCGCCACCGTGAGGGCTTCTCCAGATGGACGGCAAAATCCTGGAGGCAGTCCTCGACGTCGTAGGCCACGTCCCGGACTTGCTTCACCCAGGTCTTCAACACCTTGTTCTCGTCTCGCTCCTCGTGCGCGGCCATCAGGAAAGACATCATCATCTCTAGCTCTTCCCTGATGAAAGCCTGGTCACGCTGGACGCCGAGCTGCAAAGCGACCTCCTCCGCGACGGCGGATTGAGCGTAGCCAAGCGCTCCATTCAGCACGGACTTGCCAACGCTCAGTACTGTCGATTCCATCACTAACCTCTCCACACACACTGTGGTTTGTGATTTGCGAACAGTATATGTGGATCAAGTGGTTGAGGAAGTTGTGGCAGCGCAATGTGCAACGATCATATCGATCATCTGTATAAATCAAAAGATACCTAACGTGCTGTTTAGTTGTAAATCAAGGCAAGCAAAAGAAGACACTTTGCTTGCAGGTGAGTGCTGAATCTATTCTTATCTGCTGCTTAGAGGTGACGAGAAGAACAAAGATGCATCGTCCTGTGTGTTTGCTTCCTAGCACACTCAAAAGGATGCGGATGCTAGTGTTTGCTTCCTAGCACACTCAAAGGATGGATGCTAAAGGCATGCATTTCTTTGAACTGGTATGTCATTTCTAGCCCATGCAACATAAATATTATTCGGCATTCAATGCACGGTTGACGAGATCCTTTTCTAATACCGCGGGCTTACTAGCAACAGAGCCAGCCAAACATGTCCATGATTTTCTTAATTGCTTAGAACACTAATCTAAAAGTTTGGTGTTAATACCCTGGGTCCTAACAGCACGTTGTTGGGATATGAACCTCAGAGCAAATTGAGTTCTACAAAATAGTTCGCGAGTGGGCGTGTTATACGTGTCCTGTATTTTTTTTTTCCTATTTGAGGGCAATATGCCCTGCATTTTGTTAAGTTCAGAACGCCCTTCTCTGTACATTATCATGAATCTTGTTGTGTTTCTTTCAGTTCCTAGACGACAGGCACAATTACAGGCCAACCTGCTCCCTTGTGTTTCGCCAAAGTTAACTAACTAAAGCAAAGGTGCTTGTCCGATTAGAGAACAAATAAAGACTATAAAGTGCATTATCATGAATCTTTCTATGTTTCTTTCAGCTTTTATATGGCAAATAACATGTTGCAGGCTATGCTGCTTTCTTGTATTTCGCCAAAGTTAAAGAACTAAAGCAAAGGAGGTGGTCCGCTCGGAGGATAAATAAAGAGAAACACAAGAAACTTTGAATCGGCCACCGTAACGCATTAGGAGGCCCAAACAGGGTTCACAAAACCTATTTCGAAAAAACCGTTTGAAAATAAAAAATATCGAATTGAAAATCGCTCAATTTCAGAATCCGAAGGGTTAAAAATTCAAAATTTTCGAAACAAATTCAAAAAAATTGAAAATCGACCAGTTTTCACTGAAAACCGGCCGTTTTTGACCAAAAATCAACCGGCCAATTGGTGGGTGCTAACCACTGCAGCGTTGCCACACGATTTTGACCTAAAACCGGTTGATTTGATCGAAAACCGGTCGGTTTTGACCGAAAATTGACCGGTTTTATGTTGCATGAATTTTTTCGAGTTTTTTTTTTACTTTTTATAATCAGACCAGTTTACCAACCGATTTTGGATATCGAACCGACTCAATACGGTTGAAAACCACAGTTTTTGAGCGATTTTCGTTGGTTTTGTCAACCCTGGGCCCAATGCCAAGAATCTCCAGGGAATTTTGCCTCTGGTTGTGACAAGTAAATTGAAGAATTTTATGCAACGGGACATATATGTCGAGCAGCCCATTGCCCTATATTCCCTCCAAGTTTCCGAGGGGCTTTCGCTTATTCTGCCTCGTATCTTTCAGTGGGCAGAAGTAGAAACTTCTTGAAAACATGAGACATGACTCTGTGATATCGCGACTGCAGTCGTTTCTCTCAAAAACACAGGATTTCTGAATGTTGCATTAACGCAGTAGTTTGACGATCTTTTGCATAAATTACAAAAGATGATATTACAAATGCTGCTTTAAGATTTGTCAGCTAATACCGGTTCATTCATTTCTCTGCGTATAGTTGTGGTACCTAGAAGGTGCATCCACAACTATGTGGCTTTGGAACAATTTAGCGATGTTGTGAAGTGATTATGGTAAGATCCCAGAATTACAGACCAGGAGAACACAAAACTGAATGGATCATCATATGGAAGACTTGATGCGTTCTGACGTTCTGCATGTACATCAGTACGCGTAACAGGCGTGCTAGCTCATTAGGAGTAGGAGGCTCTAGCGGCGCCGGCCAGAGCTCGCCACCTGCTCGCGCACGCCTCGGCTGTATCTCTCTACAGAGGCAAGTACCAAGTTAACTCATTATCAGTAGTGTCTTGTACATGCATGGTCACTTCTCTTAATTTCCATCACAAATTGTTGCCTCAAGATATCAGTTGTTTCGATTTCGTGCTGTCAGGGCCGTTCCTGAGCCAAGGTAATAAGGGCGACGGCCTAGGGCCCCCGAGAACTAGGGGCCCCTGGCCCAACTACGCCCCCGTATCTATGCTGGTCTGTCTCCTCGGTTCCTCTGATCTATCTCCTCGGTTCCTCCCCCCAATGTGAAACCTCTAATCTCCAATCCCGTTCCTCCCCCAAAATCTCAAATCTCCAATCCCCAATCCCTCTTCCCGCTGCCATCACTGCCTTCCCTTCCCTACTCCCTAGGTGGCTCGGCAACGGCAAGCGCAGCTCACTTACCACCAATTTATGCAGGATGCGGACCATGTCCATGCGGTTCCCGTTCGACCGTTCTGGCAAAGTCGCAATCCCGCTCGGCTGCAGACCTGCTCGTGCTCGTGCGACGAATCCTGCTCGAGCGCTCAGCTCGGCTGCTCCTGCTCCGTCCCACGAGGAGAATCCGTCGCCCGTCGGCCGCCGGGCGCAGCCGCGCCGGCCTCCACTCCACGCAGACGCAGTCGGCGCTGACGCCGCGACGCCGTCGCCCGTTGCAGTCGCCCTCGGCTCGGGCGCTCGGCCCTCCGCAGCTCCACTCCTCCGGTCCTCCCCACCACCAGGCACCAGTCCAGAAGCCGCCAGCGCCCGGCGAGGCGGCGACCGGCCGCCCGGGCCCGGCCCCCAATCCCCAGCCTCGGCCCTCCCTCGGTCCCTCCGGTTCCGCTCCTCACCTCCTCCTCCCCACCGGCCACGGACCACCACCAGTTGCCACTCGCCACTGCCCAGGCGCCCACCGACCGCTCGGCGCTCGTCCGCAGTTCGCTCCTCCCCACCGCGACGCACGCGAGTCACGCGAAGGCTTTTCCTGGTGGCTGGTTGTGAGTTGTGACTTGTGAATTGTGATTTGTGAGTTGTGACTTTGGTCTTTGGTCTTTGAGACTTGAGAGTTGAGACTTGAGAGACAGTCATACAGAGAGAGCACAGGCCGACAGGCGCACAGCTTTAATCCATCACACAGGCTGACAGACACACAGCAAAGGTTTCCATTCTAGCTGAAAAATGATACATTTCATTTCACGTAAACCTTTTCCAGTTTTCCTTAAACCTCCTTTTATTTGTTGAATGTTGACGCAGACGCAGCTTTCCTTGATAGTTATTGGCCGAAGTGATCTTTTCATTAAGGGCCTGTTTGGTAGAAGCTCAGGATCCCAACACCGAGATCACGAAACTCAATTAAAATAAAGTGAATTAAGTTTATATTTTGGTCTAAAATATAAACAAGATGATTCATCTAAACAATTTTAATGTACTCACAGACTCGGCTTCACGGATCTGTGGAGTTAGGCCTGTTTAGCGAGCTCTGCTCGGCCTGCGGAGTGAATCTGTGGAGCTCGCCAAGCAATGATTCGATAATCGAATCGCTCGAGGCGATTCCGTAAAGTGATTCTCGAAATGAACTAGGAGTGGGGCTGAAAAAATTGCTTCTCTGATTCACTCCTAACAAAAGTCGGTTTCTCCATAGAGTTTATCCTATGGATTAGTTAGAAGAATCACTTTCAATGACAGAATCACTTCTCTCGAGAATCACTTCTAACAGAGAATCGAATCGAGAGGGTTCTACCAAAGCAGGCCCTTAGAAATACCAGCTCCACGGATCACGGATCGATGGGCTGAGCCTAAACAGCCCTAAGTCTCAAGCGTGATCTTCTATATCTTACGTACAAGTAATATTTCTTTCTTTTATAGACTATAATTTATGTTGTCTTTAAATTATTGAACATGTTAGATATTGATATATATATATATATATATATATATATATATATATATATATATATATATATATATATATATATATATATATATATATATATATATATAGAAAATGATTCCATACTCACAGGTGTATGTACTCCCACCTCTAATATACCGTTTAAATGATGTTGTTATACCTCTTTATCCTTTTGAGTATACTCTATCTGATTATAAGATACTCCAAAGTGAGTTCCATGAAAAATTTCATTAAAATCCACCCTTTATAGCATAATTTGTTTAAATATTCCTTATACATATGAAAAAGGGTATGTAGCAAAAAAATAAAGGTGCGATGAAATTTTTTAATCATGTTGTATTGGAGTATCTTAGAATTATTATTGGAGTATACCGAAAGTGATAAAAGGAGTATAAAGCGTTTATTTAAGTGGTATATTAGAGTAGAAATCGTACTCGAGAATCTGAAAAAACTTCATATATATATATATAGGCAAAATATTCTGTGCAAACCACTAATTTCATGAAAACTCCGTGGAAACCATATGTAGAAGTTTTAAAAAAATCTCAAAAAATTACCATATGTAGGGGAGGTGAACCTCTACAACCTTGCAAAATTTGAAGTTGAAACTCAATCGCATTTGAAAGATATGAAAAAGACAATGTCAGCATAAATAGTAATTTTTACTGTTTTGGCACTATTCTTTTTGCTGTTTGTCTTTTTCATATCTTTTACATGTGGTAATTTTTTGAGAATTTTTTAAAACTTCTACATGCCATTAGCACGAAATTAGCACTGAATTCACCATTAGCATTGAATATTTCCCCTATATATATATACTGTGTTCTATGTTTTTAAGACTATAGGGCTCCTATTTTTGACTTTGCCCCAAAAATGTTTGGAACGGCCCTGCGTGCTGTCCAGGCTGAGCAAGGAGGGCGGATTGGGTTCGCATTGCTGACATGGTGCCATGGTGGTACGCGCCCGGCGACACGGAAACCGGAGGATGTAGCAGCAACTACAAGGATGAACGATTTTACACTCATTTCATCGATTTCCTAACTTCCATTTAATTAAGAGAGGTTTTTCTGCAATGCAACTTTTCTGCAATACTTTTCTGTTCGATTCGTTCCTGCACAAGATGAGATTAGCAGGCCATCTTGTACCTGATGGAAAGGAGCGTGGCTTCGATGTAAACCTCCAGGAAATGCGACGTAAACTCATCGTCGTACAGGAAGGAATTCACCCGCAGGGTTCAAAATTTCATTTTAGCAAAAAAACCGGACATGTCCGGAATCTGAAATTTCGACCAAATTTTATTTTTTCGGCTGAAATCCATTCAAAATTCAAAAAGAAAAATTCAAATCCGGTTCGTTTGGCACCGAAATTTCCCGAATTTCGCCGAAATTCCCCCGAAATTCGCTGAAATTGCACTGATAAAAAAATGGTTCAAGCGATGTCAAAAATTTTGAAATTTTTTTGGACGTTCCTGACACATTAAATATATTATCATAAAATTTTCATGTGAATATCAGGTCTATAAATTTTAAAAATTCAAATATTGATAATATCACGTAAAGTACCGAGCGGCAAGTTTCAACCGAATGAACATTAGAACAAACGAGGTTATAAAATTTTGAAATTTTTTTCTGAATGGTACTGACACATCCATAATATTCTCATAAAATTTTTATATGATGATCAAATGTCATGAATTTTTAAAAATTTGAACTGTGCTACTATCCTGTTAAAAGGCTTACTGGCAAACTTGAACGAAATGAAAAATTATCCAAACCATGTTATAAAATTTTCAAATTTTTTTTGCATGGTACTGATGTAGCATTAATGGTTATGTAAAAGTTTTAGATGATGATCATATATAAATAATTTTTAAAAATTCTGACAGTGCTACATTCTGATAAAAATCCGATGATCAATACATAGATTTACTTTAGCAATAAAAAAGGTTTAAATTTTTTAAACTTTTACATAAGGGTGACAAGGAAATGCTTAATATCTCATAAAAATTTTGAATCATGATCATGCTCCAGTGAATTTATAAATTCTTATAAGTCACAGTGCCATTTATGTTCTTTCTCGGTTTGATTTTTGAAATATAATACAACAAATTATGTTCAGTGCCTACTGCATTGATAGATTTTATTGACCAAACAAAAAATTTGAAATTTTTTGAAAAATTTATAGAATGGTACTAGTAAATTATTAATCTGTCATAAAAATTTTAGATTATGATCACACACAAGAAAATTTAGAAAAATCTAACAAGTTCTTGTCCCAATTATGTCCATTCTGTTTTGATTTTTTAAAGATAAAAATTAAGTTAAATTATTTTTAAAATTTTTCTGTATTATTCTATACTATTAAGGATGATACCATAAATTTTTCAGATCATTATCAAGCTTGTAAAATTTTTTTAAAAATTTGACAGTGTTTCTGCCCAAATTTTAAAATGCCTCAAAAAATTAGTTTTTCAACAAAATTTTATGTAAGATGACTTTCTTAGGGGTTATTGGACTAATTCGGGTCAAATCCGGCCCTAAAACATCAAAATCCGGATTAAAACCCCGAAATTTCGCCGAAATTACTGTAATAGTACTGTAGCAAATTCAATTTTTTTTAAAATTTTAAATTCGGCCAATAGTTCAAATCTTGCCCTACTCCGAAATCCGAAATTTCGCCGAAATTTTGATACCTGTTCACCCGTTGGGTCTGGCTCGTGACCAGCTCTGAGCCCTAAGACGTAGCAACAGCTCCTGAAATCATGTCAACTTGTTCGGAAACTAATCGGATTTGAAATGGTCAACATAGACCTGACTATAGGCCTCTAGGTGAACCTGAATTAGCTACCGTTTTTCTTTTTTTTCCTCTTTTTGTTGTCCTGTCTTCTCGAACTCACGATCCTTTAACAAGTCAATATGTAAACATAAAAAGGCTAAATAGGGAAATAAATTAACTGATTTGATACGATTGCTGATTACATCGTGATCTTACTTGCCTTGCAGACACGACGAACTAACAATTTTAGCAAGTATTGATTATCATCCTCCAATAGAGTAAGTTCCTTTTCTAGTATAAACTGATTGTTGAGATGGTAGGATCATGCTCAAGTGAATGAGTTCCATGAAATAGATGTCCGCCTCTGCCAACTTGTGACAAATCTTCCTTGAGTAAACCTCTGCAGTCCACCACTGCACCAAGCATCTCTGGCTAACCCTGTGCTCTTGAGGAAATATGTACAGATATAGGAAAAATGATTTGAGATGATAGGATAAACCATGGTACCTTTTACCAAGTACATTTTTATGGTCCCAAGCTCTGGATCCATCTCCATATCAGCACCAGGGTTTATATTCTGAACCGAACTCACAAATTACGCCCCAAAAAAAAAAAAGCAGTATTGAATGTCGTGAAGATTGGTAGAAACTGAACAAAATGCAATGTCAACTTTTTTGAAATCGACGGTCAAATAGCGACGAAGAAAATAAAAAAATGGCCGTTTTACCAATTTTTAACCTATTTACATCGAAAATCGGCACACTCGGCAGAAATTAGAAAAATTCAAGGAAAATTGGAAAAAATGTAGAAGCTGGTCTGGCTCATGACCAGCTCCGGAGCCCTGAGACGTAGCAGCAGCTCCTGAAATCATGTCAACTTGTTCGGAAACTAATCGGATTTGAAATGGTCAACATAGACCTGACTATAGGCCTCTAGGTGAACCTGAATTAGCTACCGTTTTTCTTTTTTTTTTTCTTTTGTTGTCCTGTTTTCTCAGACTCACGAATCACGATCATTTATAATAGACCAACTACCTAAACAACTTGCTAACCAAGTCAATAACTAAATATGGAAGGTAATAAACTAACAGATTTAATTCGATTACTGATTACAATGTGATCTTTATTTGCCTTACATGACACCACAAACCAACAATTTTAGCAAGTATTGATTACTATCCAACAGAGTAAATTCTTTTTCTAGTATAAACTAATTGTTGAGATGGTAGGATCATGCTCATGTGAATGAGTTCCATGAAGTAGCTGTCCACTATTTCCCCTGTCGACTTGTGATGAATCTTCCTTGAGTAACCCTCTGCAGTCCACTGTTGCACCAAGCGTCTCCGGCTAACCTTGTGGTCTTCAGGAAAGATGAGCAGATAAAAAAAAAGACTTGAGATGATAGGATAAACAATTGAAGCTTTTACCAAGGACGATTCTTATGGTCCCAAGCTCTAGATTCATCTCCATATCAGCACCAGGTTTTACATTACTGAACTGAGCTCAAAATCACCCCGGAGTGGTATCGATTTTTGTCGAAAAGTGGTAGAAACCAAACGAAATGCAAAGTCAAATAGAGACGAAGAAAATCGAATACCGACCAGTTTTACCAATTTTTATCAATTTTCAACCTGTTTACATTGAAAATCGGCATACTCAGCGGAAATTGGAAAAATTGCAAAAAATACTGAAAAAATTATAAAAACCCGGCATGATCTTTCCTACATTTTAACACAACGTTAAATTGTAAAGTACACATTTTTCAATAATATCACAACTATTGAAAAATATTTGGCATGACCTTTGCTATTTTTTAGACAATATCAAGTTGTAAAGTAGGCACTTAATAATAATATCTCAACAAATAAACTTTCATTTCAGTACTATTCACAAATCAATCCAACAAATAGGTTTTTCAAATCCCTTTTTTATTATCTATATTCATTTTTGTTCAAAAACGTATCAAAAAATTTTATGGCAGATGTAAAAAGCTATTAATACTAATTTTAGGAAAATTTTGGATAATTTTTTTCCAATTTTTTAATTTGAATTGGACTGGTTCCGTTCCTCGAGCTGGACCGATACGATCGATTTTCGTGATTTTGGAGCAATTTTCGTTGATATTTGAAACCCTGATCAGCACTAATATGTTCATTCAATTCCTTATCAAGGAAAAGTGCAGCGTCTTGTAGGTGTAGTTCGTTGCTTATTTTCGTTTTGGTCAGGAAGACGTTGTGAGGACTCTGTTTTCCTCTGTTCGTCTTCTTTTAGGAGCATGTGAACTGGGCAGATATGTTTTCCTCTGTTCGTCTTCCTTTTGCTTTTGTAAAGAACTTGTAGTGGTTTCAATAAATGAAATCGGGAGACCTCTCTCTCATTTCTTAAAAAAAGCAAAAAGAAAAAGGTGGTGTTTTTAGTAACAGATCTAGCAGACTTTGAGCTCACGGATTCCTATGTTTATGACTACAGGGGACAGCCGTTGCAACGTTAAATGAAAAAAAAAATGGCACATGAACTCAAACATAGAACTTTAGCGTATGCTGCCGAATCCCTCTGTTTCTGAAGCAAGGGAACAAACCAAATGGTTGGTGCTAGCTCGTGAGTTTTCTTGGAGATCAGATGGGCACCTCTATCTGAAGGTGATAACATAATATTTTAAGGCGATGGACTCATAGATACGATCAAATGTAAAACTCCACGATGGTTGTCTGTCCTCTAGCAGAAGAGAGAACTGCAATGGAAACAATTCGCAACCTTTTTTGCTTCATGCTCTTATACTTTTCAGGATACACACACATTAGAATATTGGATGTTGATGTTGTTTATCTGTTAGATGCTAGAAATGCAGTCTGATGCAAAATTCAGGAGGTTTTTTTTTTTTTTGAGGCTTTCTGCAATGCAATTTTTCTGCATTATGCAAGGCAAACCCTGGCTTGTTATACGTACAATGAAAGATCCGGCATGGCGCGTTGAGTGCGTCTGGGGCGTTATAGCTCCCCATCAGTCGCAAATGCATCGTAGACTCGTAGTCATATCGTACCGGAGGTCGGCGCCGGCGGCTTCCTCTTCTCGGCCGTCCATCGCCCCCACCCCCAGCAGGCTGCTGGCGGTTTTGGCCTACCGAGTCGTCGGACGTGCTCGCCGCCTCTCAAACTTTTGCGGCGGACGCAAGAAATTAATTTTACGCGGTGGTGAGGTGACGACAACTCAGCCCAGAAACATAATTAGAGGTGAACGATGCGCTTCGGCTCAAAAACGTACTGATAAATTTTTCTCCGGCAGTATAATTACACGCCAGGACCATCTGAAAAAAAAAGCAGTGAACACAAAACTGAATTGATCTTCATGATGAAGACCTGTTTTTTGACATTCTGCATGTTAGTGTAACACGCGTGCTAGCTCATTCGAAGTAGGAGGATCTGGCGCCGCTGGTTGCCGCTGGACGCCGCGAGATCGCCGCCACGGAGGAAGCAGGCGAACCATCGTGCGGAGCTCCGGGCTTACCTCGTCCGGTCTTCGGCGCGGAAGTCAACGCCGTAGGGTGCTGCCATTGTAGCCATTGAACATGAGCTTAAGCCGCAGGGTGCTGAGTTGTCCATTGTAGCCATTGAACAGAGCCTAACTATTTGGAAACATGAGCTTAAGCCGCTGGGTGCTGCCATTGTAGCCATTGAACATGATTGTGATATCGTGACTGCAGTTGTTTATCTCAAATAGCGTGTTTCTGAATGTTGCATCAATGCAGCGGTTTGATGATCTTCTGCATAAATTACTGATGCTGTTTTGATTCGTCATCTGATGCCTCTGCTCCTTCGTTTCCTCTGCATGTTATTTTTTCCATCTCTGTGATTTTATAGCGATACCCAGACGATACATCCACATCTACGTGATTTTATAACGATTTATCGATGTTATTAAACGATTATGGTAGGGTCTCAGGAAGGCAGTCTGATGCAAATTCAGGAGGCTTTTTCAGCAACGCAAGGCAAAGTCGGGTTGCATGTTCTACATACCAGGAACAAGCCGTGGGCACGCAATGAACGATCGCGAACGCGTCCTAGTGATATCGAGCTGGCTTTTGGCGCCGGCGGCTTCCTCTTCGTCTGTCTAATGACACGCACAAGATCACAAAACTGAATGGACCATCATATGGAAGACCTGATTGGTCCTGATCAAGCTTCTGTTCTGGCGTTCTGTATGTACGTATTCACTATTCAGTACGTGCAACACATGCGCTCATTCGGAGCAAGATGCTAGCTCTAGCGCCGCCAGACGCCGCCACCGGCCTATGCTCGCCGCCGCGGAGGAAGCTGGAGCACCACCGCGCCAATTGCCCGGCGTGCCTCGTGCGGTTCTCGGCGTCGAAGTCGATGCTGTAGAGGCCGAAAGGGAACCTGTAGGCACAGAGGTACTCAGGTGCTCGAACACATCCAGGAACGACCACACGAAGATGCCGAGAACGTTCGATCCGTCCCTGTGATCAAAGGCAGAAACATAAAAGACTGTATGGTAATCGCGGCGTAATTAAATCTATTATAATAGGAACTTCAATTGATCTCTTTGGTAGATCATCTTCTATGCCTCAATATAAACCTGCAGGAAACGTGACCTGAAGTCGTCGTCGTACATGAATTAATCCACCTGATGGATCTGGCTCGTGACCAGCTCCTGGGGCAACCATGCAACGTATTGGAGAATTAATGAGATCGGCTTACCGTCTTCGTTGATGAAACAGGAGGATTTCCATACTTCATCTGCAGGTGCTCCAGCATTTTTCTCAGAGCCCGCGGTGCCTCATGCATGATTTGTCAGCCCGACGAGTCCAAGCTGTTTAATTATCATGTCCCACGGCTCTGCGTAGATGTTAGAAAATAAAGAAGAAAATTGAAGTAATGTACATTACATCTGGCTGGCCTTTTGAAACGTGCAATGGAAATGAGAAAATTGTAATAAGTTCGCACTTCACAGCTTGGAGCCTTTACTTTGTTCTCAACATTTCCAGCATCTGACTGATACATTTTCCTTAAATCATGTGCATCACAGGTTTCATAGGGCATGTTTGGTTTGAAAACGAATTTGCTTTACTAAATCTTACCAGAATTTAGTTACCAAATTGGTTACCAATGTTTTGGCTAAAGATTGGGAAGAAAATGAACTAGAGAACGAGAGAAGGAATCTTATTAAAATTTGATAGCAAACCAAATGCTTACTAAATTTGATCGATACTACCAAAATTTAGTAAGGCAAGCATCGGTAACCATTGAAAACAAACCAAACGGATCCTTAGTTCTTAGTGGTAGTATATCTGATAGCCGCATGGCCATTTTAGCTCGGTAAAATCAGCTTCAATATATAGACAGCGCCGTAGTGGTTGATTCCCACGAAATCAAACGACCCGCGCGTTCTTGCCGCCTCTTCGGCGGTCAACAGCGGCATCCTGGACCCAGCGTTCCTCCCCATCACCAGTGGGCAGTCACCGTATACCAAAGGATGCATGAACCTATTTACAATGACCAGAAACACATCCGTTCAGTTATAAACCCATAAGATTCACTCAGTGGAAGTCAGGAAGTCGATGAAATGAGTAACCATCCGACTGTGAAATCGTTCATCCTTGCAGATGCTGCTACATCCTCCGGTTTCCGTGTCGCCGGCGCGTGCTACCATGCCAGCAATGTGAGCCCAATCCGTCCTCCTCGCTCAGCCTGGTCGACAGTGCGAAATCAAAACAATTGATATCTTGAGGCAACACAATTTGTGATGGAATTTAAGAGAAGTGACCGTGCGTGTACAATATACCAATGAGTTAACCTGGTACTCGTCTCTGTGGAGGGACACAGCCGAGGCGTGCGCGAGCTGGAGGTGGTTCGCAACGACGTACGGCTCCGTCGTAGAGTTGCCTTTGGTGCGGGTAACAGATATAAGTCCTACGTGTGCCTGGAATAGGCCTTGACCAGGCAATCGATCGAGAATTTGTATGCGTCCAAGCCCTTCTCATGCATTACCATAAGCACGTACATATATTAAAAAAAAAAAGCATCCTTCAACTGACATGCAAACTAAAGTATATTTAGTATCGGGTCGTCGTTTCAGAAATTAACATACCTTGTGGTTAGAGATGGGCGTTGTGTTGGCTGGCCGTCCGGCATAGCACGGGCACAATAGGCTGTATGTCTAAACTGTACCGTGCCGCTATACCCCAACCAGCCCATCTTGCCTTGCTGTATCGGTCTAACTTGTCTTCGGCGAGCCTAGATACGACTAATTTGCGGTTCGTGTTGGTCTAGATTCAGTCCATTTACACTGTTGTGATGAGAGGAAAGAAGTCGGAGGTGCACGGAGTTAACACAGTGAACACAAATATTGAAAAAATAGAACTAAAATTTATTCATTATTGAATAGGTACAGAGTTACTACCTCGTTAAAAACCTTACATCCAGTGCGAGGTATAATCCTAGTGTGGAGCAGCTCGGTGTCAGTGAGCATATACTCTCCAATCTTCATTCTCCACCTTTTAGCATCTCCGTTATCTCCGTTTACTCTGCGTATGAGGGCCACAAAAGGCACTAGCCGTAGGACGAGCCACAACACGATGCAATGTCGCGGTAGAGCGCTTTGCCGTTTGTCGTGCCTACTTTGAACCCATCAAGCATGTCTTGTGCTGTGTCGGCCCAAGCATAGCATATGCATACGTACCGTGCCATGTTGTCCATTGTACCCGACCGTGAGACTCAACATAGCTCTGTCATTCATGCCATGCTGACCTATCCTGTGCACTTGCATGTTGTGTTGTGCTTTAGCTATACCTATTGTGCCACGAACCGGCCCAAAATAGCTTGGTCCAATGCCTAAATCTACTTGTGGTACTGATCTGCAGCAACATCTCCAAATCTCATTGTCAAAAGAATAGTCTTCACAGTTTACACACACAGAGCCTTCACAGTTCACACACACACTAGTTAGAAACATAGAGTTAAATTGGTACATGAGTGTCTGTTCATCTCTACTAATATAAATTTGCAGTCGGTGGCAGCGATCCGTTATTCCTAGCCCCCCTCCTACCATATCTCCAATAATAGCCGGTCATTATAGCTAATTATTCTTTCATTATAGCTAATTATTCTTTCCTAATTTATAGCCAGCCATATCCCTCTAAATATGGTTGATTATTATAGCAAAATCACGATTATTCTTTGGTAATTAATAGTCGCCAATCATTCCTTTTGTACTCTATATATCTTTGTACTTTTCACAGAATCAATCAAGGAATTCATTCAAGATCTCCCATGTTGTGCCACCACGGCGAATGAACTCGGCAAGTGATCAATAAGTGATGGATCGGCGTACATGGCGAGGAGGATGGCGATGGCGTCAAGGCGGCAGATGCCGGCGTGACCACGTAATGGCGATGGTCCGGAATGGCGGTGGCCGGCAATGGCGCCTCGTGTTAGGGAGAAGCCCGTGTCGTCCGTCTGGCGGTGGATGACGAGGACGAGCAAGGTGACGAGGAAGACAAGGTTGACATCGAGGAAGCCTATTGCTGAACATAATGGCGAGAAGGAAGAGGAACAGCGAGCTGGTAATATAAATTGCAAAAGGGATAAAAATGATTGATTGATTTTTGAGATTGGTAATATATATTGCTACATACAATATATTTGGTTTTAATTCATACTGGAGAAGAAACCATAAAAACTTTTGTAATCGAGAGAAATTGATATTTGATCTTGTAGCACAATTTTTTTTTATTGCTTGACCTTTATGTTTCGTTACCAATTTTATTTTTCGTAGCAATGCACGGACATAGAGTTAAATTGGTACATGAGTGTCTGTTCATCATAACTCATAAGAATATCTCGATTGTTACATGAGTTAAATTCGTAATACACCACTGGTCTTTGTATTACAGTAACATTCAGAACTGAATCTTACCTAGCTGGGCAATATAGGATGAAGAATGCACCCAGAGTCACCGACGCCATCTTAATAGTATGTGACGGACCGCCCTTTTCAGGGGGTGCGTATAAATACTTTTTGACTACCGAGAATTTAGGCTGCGGTAACCAAGTGTACTTTGCTTGATAAAAGAGCAAATGCGAACATTTTTACAGATAACGTAGGGGCCTAACGGCTAAGGTTTTACAAAAGTGCGGCAAGCACTGAATACATTACAGAACACCCACAGGAAACGCTTGAGCAGATAGATCAAGGCCTCCAAAACCAAATAACATCAGCATCTACGGTCTTCTGGAATTCGCCAACTTCATTTGAAATCTAAAGAGGGGATTGGGAGCAAGGGTGAGTACACAACCGTACTCAACAAACCACACGGAAATTCTGAATATTACATGTAGGGACAAGCAAAGGTAGGCACAGGTTTTTAATTTTTATGGATGCAAGTTGTAAATATCAACTTTTTATTTTACATTTGAAACACAAATCATAAATAGCAATATATCATGGGGGGGGTTATCTTTGCAAAGTTCACTTTCACGACAAGTTTTAATTAAAAAGCTACAGAAGTCGCGATTCACGAGAATCACCCTAAATTAACCCAGCTTCATTAACCGGAAGCACGGCGTATTGAATACCATTGATATCACTCTGCAGAGGTGCTCAGCTTTACCCACAAGATATCTACGGTAGTTAGTGCCACTAGTATTAACATGCAACTTTTATGCATGCAGTCGGACCGAGATGATCGTAACCGTTCGTTGAACTTCCCCTTTCTAGCTCCTACCGATGGGTTATTCGCACCACCGTACCCCAGGGTCCCACGGGCGAGGCGAGAGTCGTGACTTTGATTACGGTGGACACCTCTTGTTGTGAGAACCGAATGACCATACCATTCCCGTTCCACCCCGGTCGCTTAGCGGCCCATTCACTCTCCGGAATCGGGAGCTACTTCCTATAGGTATTAAAAAGGAAGTACAATGTACTAGGCTACGTTGGAATAAATCAATGAGTTGACCGTCCCAACTGCGGTTGAGCGAATACTTGAAGTTATTTACGTTGCCCAAGACATCAGTCCTTAAATGCCAAAGACTCAGCCAAATGACATACCACAATTCATTGGTACCAACTGTACCAACACCACCACATCACATTCATTGGCTTTGTCATCGGTTGGGGATTGGGCCGGCATCCACCTTCCGTGGTCCGCCCAATGCTGTCCCCCACACCGTAGCAATTTTATAAAAACCAAAAACAACCAATCCAATCCTTCTGAGATTAAGCATTTGTCTAAAAGTAGTAATTGTATGAATTGCTACCTTTACGAGGGTTTAATATTTTATATCCTAAGGTTAAAAAGGAATTAAGGCATAGCAATGAGTTTAGCATTGGGTGGTATCTAATCATGTCATTCGAAACTACCATATTTCTTATTTTCTAAAATATCAGTAAAATAATGCAGTACTAAAGATACGTAAATATACTATACTGGAATTGGGATCAACATGTTCAAGGAGTGTGGCTTGCCTTGCGAGGTTAGAGGTTTGCCTAATGAGAAAGTGTTGATGTCGTGTCTGGTTTCGAACGACGCTTGCTACGGTTCCAAGAACTGCCCCGGCTCCAAGTATTGTTCCTGCTCCGAGATTCGTGCTGATGGTTGCTTCGATGTCGGATCTAGCGCGAGAAAACGCAAACAATAAATAAACGAATAAAACCAAATAAAGAAAAAGCAATGGAAAGGAAAATCGGAGAGAAAATGGCCGGAATGGAGCTCGGGGGTATTTTTGGAATTTTTCTGGACTTGATATGGCGAAACGGAGATCATTTTTGGACTCAGTGGCTCGAAATGGTCAAGAATATGTATTTTTGGCATTTTTGGAATTTTGGGAATTTTTTTGGGGATTTTTCTTTTGAATTTTTCAGATTTTAAATGAATTAAAATCCGAAAAGAAATTAGCGAGAACCTTATTGCCTTGGTACGCCTGATCATCACGGATTTTAAGCCCACGTCTTGTGTAGCCAGGCGACCACGCACTGCAATTTGTCTGGATGACCACTGAGGCCGTCTTGTGATGAGGAGAAGGCGGTGGCGGGCCCAGCGTGGCGGTGAGATAGAGCGTCTTGATAAGCGTGTTCACTGGCAGCTGGCAGCTTGAGAGGAAGCGGCCGCGGGTGGAATCTGCCGGTCAACGAGAGCGGCAAGCGGGAGGATTGGCCGAGAAGAAAGCGATCCGCGAGATATCGCCGCAGGAGCTCGGAAGAGTTGGAAAAATGGAAGAGGAGGTTGCGGCGGTCTCAGCGGTGGCCGGAGTGGCTGGAAGAGAAAGCGTGGCGGCGTGGCGGAGAGCTCAACGGAGATGGAGGAGAAGCTTCGGGCGTGGCGTGGAGAAGTGGCCGGAGTCGAAATGGACAGTCGGGGAGGGAGTGAAAAGCTTTGGGGCGCTCGAAGAGTTGAAAATGGCGGCTCGGGGGTGCCTTTTATAGTGTTTTCATGAGGGGGAAGAGAGCAAGCGGTGGGGAGAGAGAGGATCACGGTGGCGGCGCATGTGGAGGAGAAATTGAGGACGGATGGCGTAGAAATAGTCTTGGCGGTAGCTATGACTCGTGGAAGCGAGGTAGGGAAGAAATTTGTAGAGGTGGTGAGTCGTCTGTGTGAATTTTACTCATGGTGATGGCGCATCTTGGCGGTATGACGCGGGATGAGAAAGAACAAATGGTAGGCGGTCGGCGTGGTGTGTAATGTGCTGCCGGAGGGAGGAGGCGTGGCGTCTTGTGATGGGGAAGCTGCAATGGTGCGAGGCGAGAGGTGGTCGGGCGAGGAAGAAGAAGGAGGAGAAGGCCGTCAGCTGGCTAGGCCAGGAGAAGAAATCGTGGGCGGGGGAAAAATTTGGGCAGACTAGATCTTTGGTAGGAGGAGAAGGACTGGCCAGAAATGGTATGGCCAGGAAAGGAAAGGCCCCAAAACGGCAAGGTTTCCCAAAAGGGAAAGGGTTTCAAAATCAAGTCAAACAAAATTCAACTAAATCCGGAAAAATTCGAATAAATCCAAATAAAATCAAAGAAGGCAAAAGAAAACCATTTTTGAAATTTTTGGGTTATTTCATAGTACGAATTCAAAAAGAATACGGGTAGTACGATGGGAATGGAAATTAATATAGGAGTACACAAGAACTACAAAGATACACGGAAGCTGAAAGGGGAGACCGCCTCGACCCGGCCACAGATCCTACCAGTTGAACCTCTTCAAAACGGGTCGGTTTGGATTAGCGGCAAGCTGGGCCCTCAAGTCCTCCACGAAGTCGTCCTTGTACTTGTTTTCGTCCAGCATAAATTCCTTGAGGCTTGGGAGCAATTGCAGCACAGAAAACAAGCCGGCGTTGGTTTCGGAAGGCTTGGGAGCATGAAACTGCAGCAGCTTCAGCTTAGGCGTTGCTCCTCCTTCGAACGCCACCGATTTGAGATTATCAAGGCGAGACAGCTTCAGCACCACCAGACTCGGGAACGCCTCCCGATGAAAATTGAAACGGAGCTCTTCACCTTGAAACGATTTCTCCCATAGATATAGGATGGTCAGGTTTGGCAGCTTGCCAAGGACTTCTACGGAGGAACTGAGCTCCGATATCCTTGTGCTCCTCAGCGACAGCATCACAAGATTGTGGAGCTCCTTGATCCATTCCGGCAATTTGACCAGGCTGCCGTACAGCTTGAGGCTCTGTAGGTTTTTCGGAGGTGAGGACACTTCATCCAAACAGCCAGACAAACCTGGTTCTCCCACTGACTGCACCAGCAATGATTCCAGACGGCTGAGAGCGGCAAGGGCTGAACACAATTCTTGACAGTTTTTCTTGTTGATGCCAGTCACTCCTAACTCGCGCAACGAGGTGAGCATCTTGATGTCCTGCAGGACGGCCTTCCCTGGTGAGACGTCCACGAGATCCATTGTGCGCAGGGCTTGCAGCTTCCGGACCCCTCTTGGCAATACAACACCACGTGGCCTTATGTGCGCCACCATAGAAGGGAATATGGCGCAGCACGTAGTGCATACATCACGCCTGTTCACGTCGCCATCAGTACCTTTGAAAATCTGTTTCACAAGGTTAGGTGCTGTAATATCCCAAAAATTACCGGAAAAAAGAGAATGGGGATTTAAAATTTTGAGTGTGATTGATTTTGATTTTTCTGGATTTTCTTGCTCTTTTTGGGATATTTGCCCTAAAAGAAAAGTCATTTATGTTGACTTAGTAAAAATATGAAAACAAAATATCAGCAAAAATCTAAAAAAATTATATTAAAATACAATAAAATCTCTAGAATTAATTTTCTGCAGTCAAATTTCGTGTGAACTCATTAATTAATGACAAGAAATGTAAATTAATGCGTTTTTGACTGAAAATAGTGGAATGTCAGAATTTTGTAAGAATCTAAAACGTTTATATCGAGTTGAAATTTTTACCATACCTTCCTAAGAGCAATGTTAATATCCATTAAAAATATCAAAAATTAATACTCACATTATTGCCTTTTAAAATTTAAAAACAAAAAACTAGAAAATCATCACCGCCGTGTTCTGTCACGCGCCATCGCGGGCCATGTCCACGCCCTGCCGGTCGCTGTCACGGGTGCCATTGGATGCGCAGCAACCCACTGAAGCTCTTCGAGCTAATAAACACCCGACTACCCGAGGACCAACAACAATGAGTTGCCACCGGCGAACCTCTATCCAACTGCCTCTGCTCTCGATGCATGACGAGTGGTCCCACGGTGTCAGTGATGCAATCACACACTCGTTGACCGACAGGACCCACACGTCAAAAACATGCGCTCACACACGCTCGGTTGCTGACGAGTGGGCCTGTTCTGTCAGTCACTAGTACGCAAGTGTAGACGCTGATTGGTGGGGCCGTACTGTCAGTCGGAGTGGCCAAAATTCAAACAAACCCAGGCGAATTGAAGAGTACGCTTTCCAAGCAATGAAAGTGTATTTTCCAATTTTCTTGAATTTCTCTAAACCGATTAGATTCAAACTAGCACAAATTTTGAAATATAGCTCTAAATTAAATAAAACAAGTTTCTAAATTTATGTTCAATCATGCAGTTTCTAAATATGTAAAAATATTTTGAATTAGATCACTGTGTAAATTTAAAAAAGGTTTCAAAACATGCCAAACACAAATTTTGTGCAAATAAACTCCAAATCAAATGAGACCAGTTTTGTTAGAATCCATAATAGGTCATAAGAAACCCAAATATACAAAAATATTTAAATTTCAACTTGTTTTAGATCTTTTTCTAAAACAGGTTACTTTCAATGTATTAAACATTCATATATGCATAACTTGAACAAATGAACTCCAAACTGAATATAATCAATTTCTATGTGTCATTAAGACAATAAACTATCTAGATATGTAAAAATACTTAGGGTGAAATATTGAGTTTATATATGACATACCACATAGTGATTTTGTGTCTTATTAATATTAATCCAAATAATTTTAGCCTCTTCAATTCAAAACTATGTATGTATGTATGTATGTTATGTATGTATATATATGTATGTATATATACATACATATATATATATATATATATCTATACCCATATATACATACATATGTATACATACATATACATACGTATACATATATACGTATATAGATATGTATATACGTACGTATATATACGTGTGTATATATACGTATATATACGTGTATATATATACGTATATATCTCTACTACTTCTAATTTTGAGTTGGTGGTGGTCCGTTCTCCACCCTACACCCCCCTCACATCTGTTCTCCACCCATGCGCGGCCCATGCCGTTTGCTAGGCCCAATATCCATTGATGCAAATGAAACCCTAACTATAGAGTGTTTTTCACTGCTTGTTAGGCTAGGCCTCGTCTTGAGTCGTGCCATTGCCCATTGCCTAAGTCCTATCTCTGCAAATTGGTCCTCTCCGCTCAAAAAAGCCGAGATAGGGGCGAAAGGAAAACGCAGATCTCTCGCTGGGTTTTATTCCAAACGAGCCCGCCCATATAAAGGTCTAGCCCCAAACACCTGCGCAGACCTGCCACCTCCGTCGGTGCCTCTCTTCCTCTTCGCTCCCTCGCGCAAAGCGACGTGCCCAAAACCCTAACCTTTGGCGGTGGCGATGGCGGCGGCGGCGGTGGCGCTGGTATTGTCTCAATGAGCGAGACATCGAGATGATGCTCGCCCGACAGCGTCCACCTCGGCACCAAGAACTGTGACTTCAGATGGGCGCTACGGCTTGCGCCTTGCTGACAGCGGTATCATTGAATCCTCCAAGGCCACGAAAATCTTATTATCCATTGTGTGTTGTGCTAGACATCACGGATCGATTAGTGTCGTTGGTTTGACTTCGGTAAGAAAATGCTTTCGTTAAACCGGCCTCTGTTTAGATCTTGTTATATGTGCGAATAGTTCTTGCTACATGACATAGTGTTAAGTCGAAATTGTTGATGTGTTACAAGTGCAAAGCCATACCAGTTGATTATTTTATAAGCAGTACAAATGTCCTGTCGATCCTATGAGCATATTGTTATGCAAAATTTTTCCTTTAGTAATCTTATATTTGGTTTTAATTTATATCGAAGGAGAAACCATAAAAAAACTTTTGTAATCAGGAGAAATAGATGTTTGATCTTGCAGCATAATTTTCTTTTATTGCTTGACTTTTATGTTTTGTTACCAATTTTATTTTTCGTAGCAACGCACGGGCATTGAACTAGTATATGAAAAATACCTTCTACTCCTGGGTGTAGTTACTCCCACCTCTAAAATGCTACCTAAACAAACTTGAAATACTCTTTTATCACTTTGGGTACACTCATATACTAATTATAAGATATTCCAATGTGAATCTAATGAAAAAATCGCAAGGGAGTGCATAGTATTTAGTGTATTTTGCAAATACCTTTATATATGGATATAAAAAGGAGTATGTCTAAAAAAATATGCATGCCACCTCTGAAAAAATATAAATACCACCTAGCTAGTCTTATATACTCGTATACTACACGTACATACCCTCCGTTACACGAGATATTCCCTACGTTGTAAGATACAACATACAGAGTAATTACTCCCGGGAGTAGAAAAGAGGCTTCCTATATATATATATATATATATATATATATATAGAAAACAAGAAGCCTTGTTACAGCATAACCTAAGACTACTGGTAATAGGTAAGAATAAAAAGATAGAATAAAATGCGTGTACATAAAATCATGAAACCTTAACCCTAAACCACACCTATTTTATGTAACATGTTTTTATTTGAATTTCCATCTGCTTTCTTTTTACCCTTATTAAAGTTTTTTATTTGTTATGTTCTTATTTTACGACGTGTAGAACTCGACGTCACTGATATCGTTGTTGACGACTCCGACTACGAGCTACACAACAATTAGCAAGGTAAGCACCCTCTTTGATCATGTTGATCCCACATTTCAAAATTGTGTTGTTAAAACTTTTATGCATGCACTATATCCCATAAACACTGCTATATTATGGGTTATGGTAGATATAACCATCATTGATGGGATTTCCTTAATCAATATTGACCTGTGAACCTTGATAACATTAGATATGAATAGACACGCGATGATATCAAAATGAGTATACTCATTTATACATGCATCTACTTAGTATGCTTTAAAACTAGGAACACGAATGGCTAATTATACTATTTGTGATAGAAATAAATGTTGGATGTGATGGATAATGTGATTAATGGTATTTTAATAAAATAAAAATAAAACTATGATTTTGACACAAGCGAGTATTGGTAATAGCCGGTTGTGAATGTGACTTGCATGTAGATAGGGAAGATTTCTCGCCCAGGTCAGATTAAGGATCGAACGTAGTGTTTGTTACATTAAAAAATTATCGTACAACCACAAAGCCGATATAGGACGGCCTTAACTTATTAAGTTATTTAGAACTAGCTTTGCACATGGAAGGCTATAGTAGCATGAGCTTCTGGATAGAGGTTGCTCGATAGGGTGCTCTCACCGAGGTGTTGGGAATAGCGTCTGCTGATGTAACGGTATACGCCTTACTATGGGGAGAAGTGGGGCCCAATAGGAGTGAACTGTGCGAGAAGTACAGAGTGTATGAATATCTTCTGTCACCGTAGTAAAGGTTTATTGTCACTGGGATGGTGCATAGTTAGGGCTAGGTAATGTAGTAGTTATGTTATGAACTCTCTACAGTACACCAAAGGAAGTGTGTTAAAAGACCATACAAAAAGAGAGGACACATCTTGTGGGTAAAGTTGTACACTTTTGTAGAGCATAAAACTTTTCAAAAAGCCATTCCCGCAGTCATGGGAGTCTTGGTGCATTAACACTAGTTAGAAGTTTTTAATACTTTTATAAATTGGATTGGAATTGAAAATGGATATTAGGAATGTGTTGAAAGGTTGTTTCAGATGGTATGCCATGAGTTGCAAGGAATGATTCGAATTTTTGCTCACTTCATGGAGGACTCTGAGTTACTATATTTATGTTTACATACTTGTTATTTTATATATCAGTCAAGTTGCTTTTACAAAATTCTGATTTCAATCTACTATTCAATATTTATAAATCAAATTGGCTTTATGCAAAATAACCATAATAGCCTTCCTTATTTACAGCCTACATATATTCTAGGTTTGCAAACACTTCAAGTCTTGCGAGTACGTATTGTACTCAACTTGCTATTGTTGTTGTTTCCAAGTGAAGATTCAGAATACCCTGACGAAATTTACATTGACGCAGGTTATGGGGATATCAATGATGAGCTTTTAGGATTTACCTTGTCAGTTGCTTGTGGGAATAATAGGATAAAGGCAAACTACAAGATATAAACATTTCCACTACTAGTTTATTTTGGTTTGTAAGAATATTATGTATAAAATTGATTCCACTGTGATATGTAATAAAATATTCTGTATGGTTGTGATCTCAATTTGAGAAAGTACGTACTAGCCACTGATCATGGGACTAGTACTAATTACACATTAGAACATTTATTTTATGGTATACTGTATCTAAAAGACCATGTAGATGTCCATCCTTGTTGGTGATGAGTTATTAACAATGGTTGAGCATGTGGTGCTCAAGTTTGAATTTTTTAGCTCTATTATGAATTTGAAGCAATTTGAGGGATGGTAAGTTAGGGGCGACACTACCGGCCATATAGGAGCGGTAGTGCAAGCCGAGCAGCACTATTGTCCATGTGGGAGTCTGTAGTCTTGGCCGAAGCGACATTCTGCCCGAGGAGAGGTAGTCTTTTTACAGAGAGAGTCTTCATGGGGTTTGAGTGCAAGCAGCACTACCAGCCTCTGGGGAGCGATAGTGTCGGCCGAGCGGTACTACCAGCCCCAGGGGACAATAGTGCCGTCTTGATGAGTGATTTTGAGATTTGAATTTTAAATTTGTATGAAATTCATTGCATATCATTTTGGGCAATGCTATGTGACGTGTTTCCTTGTTTTTGATGGTTACAGGACAGCTGTGCTAGTTCATAGTAAAGTGAAGGATGATCAGAACTAGGCGAGGTGTGTCGGAGGTATAGATGATCGAGAATCCCCAGAAGATAATCAGGGACAGAGTCGCTACAAATCTAGAAGACAAGGAATGGATGAGATCCTAACTTAGAGCTACTCAGATTAAGAAGGGCCGTTGGATCGCAATAAAGGTGACAGAGTAGCAAGTCTAGTTAGTATGCTTTGAAAAGCGTGCAAAACCCGTTATGTATGTGTGGTTTCGAGTTAGTCCATATATGAGTGAGTGAGTCAATCCTAGCCCTTGATGGTGTTCCTTAGGGTTGAAGGAACTCATCCAAAGATGGAGGATAACTCAAGAGTAGTATAAATAGAGAGGTAAGGATAGCTTTCCTCTTATGAAGGTTTTAGGGGTTTTGATGCTCCTTTGAGCTTTGCCTACTTGGTCGTGAGGCTTTGTAAATCTCTCTTTTAGAAATAAAAATCTATTCCTCTCAATTCTGAATTTACTTTCCGCATTTACATTAAGTCTTAAATTCCGCACTTTAAATTCTTGCAATTTATTTTCCACGTATTTGGATTTGCCTCCCTTCTTCTAAATGCTTGTGGGTCTTATGCCAAGGATAAATGATTGATGGGTGAATCTTCCTCGGATTATATCCAATTCATCTAGGCAAACCTTTTGTTCTTCCTTGCAGGAAACCGATTTTTTGTTCTTGAGAGAATCAATCTTGGAAGTTCGGGTTTTGGATGCTCTTGTCTTATGTTCTAGCTTGCTATGACATGTGGAAAACCATCTAGGATCATCTTGATCATCAAGAATTCACGAGCTAGCTAAGAAACAAGTTTTTGTTTTTGAACCTGTTCTTGTGCACTCTTCCTTGAATTGGAAAAAAGTAGAACTTTGACATCAATCCATGCGATTGAAGGTTGGAATATGTTGCTGACATCTATAGGAAGGTGTCCACAAAGTTTCACAAGGTTTGGATTAGTGGATTAAAAGATTCATCAATTTTCTTTTTTGAGTCGTGCTGATTTTTACTATTCACAGTGTTGTTTTATGACACTACCATGCTATAGTACCCTGTAGTGTCGGGGTACTATTCATTCGACAGTATCTGGGGTATTTTGCGACAGTGCCACCCTCTGTTGAAGATTTCAGGATTTTTTATTTTCTCCACTTTGTTTTTATGATAAGAGGTTCTTGGTTGAATTATTTTGAGCGGGGAAAAATTTTATTTTGTGATCGTTTACCCCTCTCTGGTCGTCATCTCGATCTTTTAGTATCATAAAAGGGAGGGTCTCACAACTGCACAACATAATAAATAAAATCCCAATGAAAAAGAAGTCAAAAGGCATAGATTGTTCCTCATTACCTTCGGCAGTTCTTCCGCATTTTCGTAAAAGCCAGCATCATCACCTCCTACGCCCCCAGCACGAATATGTCGTAGCTTCCTAAGCTTGATGATGGTCTTTGGCAGCTTGATTATGCTTGTAGATGTAATATCTAGGGTTTGCAGTTGCCTCAGGTTACCCAAAGAATCTGGCAGGTGCAAAATACCATCACATTCTCTAAGAGAAAGGTATCTTAGGTGGAGAAGCTTTCCGATGTGATCAAGGTGATGATCCACTAGACCCGACGTGCCTTCTAAGTCCAACACCCGCAGCAACCTCATCTTGTCAGAAATGAAGAATGGCCTCCACCTACCGAACACCGTTAATGATCGTACTTGGGCGACATCCACTATGCTCTCGAGCTCACTCTGATCTCCCTCCCAACTGCTACTTATAGCAAGATGACGAATTGTGCCCTGGCTATTTAAGCCGCAACCTTCCTCCAGTGTAAAAACAAGATTTTCTTCCATTGACTTTGAGATAACGATTTCACGGATGAGATCATGGACTTGGCAGGAGTCAATTCCTTTTCTACTCCATCCTGATTGTTGAGATGGTAGGATCATGCTCCTGTGAATGAGTTCCTTGAAGTAGTTGTCCGCTATTTCCTCCGCAGACTTGTGACGGATCTCCCTTGAGTAACCCTCTGCAGTCCACCGATGCACCAAGCGTCTCCGGCGAACCTTATGACTTTCAGGAAATATGGACAGATACAAGAAACAAGACTTGAGATGATAGGGTAAACCATCGTAGCTTTTATCAAGGACAGTTCTTATGGTCCCAAGCTCTGGATTCATCTCCAACTCAGCACTGATATGCTCATTGAACTTCCTCCACTCCATGGCAGTTTTTGGTTGGTTTGCCAAGAAGCCACCTATGGTTACTATTGCAAGGGGAAGTCCATTGCACTTCTTTAGAATCAATTTCGCTTCTTCTGTTAGCTCAGGATATTGCCCTTCCAAATCAACAGTCTCCTGAAATACCTGAAATTAGTATAATTTAAGTTTCTTTAGTACTCTAATAAAGTAATAATTAAAGTGACTATGGTACGATTGTTTATCTTGTATACAGTTTACTACCACATTTTATTTGTTCTGTGGTTGAACAGATGGGAATTAGAAGTAGAAGATTTTTTTTTTCATTTTTACCCCAGGGTAAGTATTCCTAACGAGCACACCCACCATTTTTATTTATTATATTGTATTATTGTATACTACAAACCGATGACACAAATTATTTTTGGAATGTTAAATTGTAAATTTAGACAATTTTTGGATGCCACTAATACTTTTTTTTTGAATCGTCAATGTCCGAAATTGAAATTTCTTAACTGTTAGACCTGTACAATCTGTAGGTTTCAATATGTGTGAGTTCTAAGGTTTACTAATAGCAACATACATGAAATCCTCATGCCCCGATGAAAAGAATTAGTGATGATAGACTCCTGCTAAAAAATGAGTTGCTCTTTTCTTAAGTACGCAGTCTTAAATAGGGGTGGCAATGGGTACGTAGAGATTCTATCCCTGCTAGCTTATATAACAATGGAGACGGGAATGCTTTCCCATACCTGCTCTCTGCTATACCCCGATATGCATTTATATGCACATAGATTGATACATCTACATGTATAAATTATTGATGATCTGTCTCTAACCTAATATATTTTTTGTATAATCTATATTATAGAACTCAATTAGTATTATTTTATTATGTCATATATAAACAAATTACGTATTTCTACATAACCAATTAATCATATGATAGATTTATAAAATTATCTCAATTTCATTCGAATTAGGTTCTTGTTGGGCCTGTGCTCCGTTGAATATCTGGTTGCCGCAATAACTAAGTAGGGAGTGGGGAAATAGCCTCGTTGCCTTTTCTGGTCTTAAATGTCCAACTCTTTTTTAGGGAAATGTACAACTTTAACTGTGTTACGCATTTTACTTAAGAAGGCATAACTATTCTATAAACCTCGAAAGAATATCTAGTATATACCCAGCCTTTCCTATGTGCCAAAAGGCAACCTCCAACCTACGCCAACATTGGTTTAAGATCACAAATACACATTCGGTTGAAGAGATATTTCTATTCACAGTTTGTAGATTAAAAAAAAACTTAATCCCAACAGTCTGCAGAATGTTATATTGCTCCTAGTTCATCGGAATTAGTATGGATTTATCAAAACTAGAACAATTCAAAACTACCTAGTTTGGGCCTTTGAATACATACATCAGTGTCATCAAAGCAAGAACCAAATAGTCATCATTAAACTAGATTTCGAAAAAGCTTTTGACATAATTGAGCACTCAACTATTATTGACATGATGACCAAAAAGGCTTCCCACACATTTGGATCAGTTGGATTCGACTCATCCTTTCTTTGGCGCAGATTTCCATTCTTTTCAATGGAGTACCAAGGAAGTTTTTCCATTGCAAACAGGTGAAGGGGATCCTTTATCTCCACTCCTTTTTGTGCTAGCAGCGGATCTCCTTCATTCAACTATAAATAAGGCAGCTCAACAAGGACTGATAAGTTTCCAATACCGACAACTGGCACCCTGGATTAGCCCATATACTCCGTACGCTGATGACACATTGCTTTTTATGCCAGCGCGGGACAACTGATTTCCATGAAAAGCCTTGTAAACTCTTTCTCAGCATCAACGGGCCTCAAAATTAATTACAACAAGTCATCTATGTATCCAATTAATATGGAAGAGGATCGTCCCAACATTCTGTCAAACACCTTTGCTTGCTCAAAAGGGAAATTGCCTTTCACTTATCTAGACAAACCACTAGGAACTTCCAGACCAAGAATCAGGGATTTCATACCTCTAATTGATAGAATCGAACGTCGGTTATCGGGCATTTCAACTTTTCTCTCTTATGGCGGAAGGTTCACAATGGTTAATTCGATCATGTCTCTTCTTCCGACCTATTATATGTGCACTCTCAGACTTCTGACAATGATAATCACCCAAATAGACAGAGCTCGAAGATATTGCCTCTGGAAAAGGTCAGAGGATCTACAAAAAAGGTGCCAGTCGTTGGCAGCTTGGTGCAAAGTTGTAACATCCCAAAAATTTAAAGAAAATGAAAATAGAAATTTAAATTGTGAATGTATTTAATTTTGAATTCTCTGGGCATTATTTAGTTTTTCTTGAATTTTTAACCTAAAAGAAAATTAAAAAGGTAAAATTTTTTCAAAATCTAAAAAAATATATTAAAATATAATAAGTCTCTAGAGCTCTATTTCATTAGTCAAAATAAATTTGAACACATTAATTAATGAAAAGAAGTGAGAATTATTGTGTTTTGACTGAAAACAGTAGCATGTCAGATTTTTGTAAAAATATAAATAGTTTATATAGAGTTTAAATGTTTACCACACATTCCTCAGAGCAATTTAAATATCCAGTAAAAATATAAAAAATTAATACCTACATTTATTGCCTTTTAAAATTCTAAAGCAGAAAACTAGGAAATCTGAAAATTTCAATGTCATATTTATTATAAAATAAATATACAAGAAATCAATCTGAAAGTTTTACACGAGAATAAATAGCTCATAAAAACTTTTCACAAAAAATTGTAAATATTCATGACCTTATTTAAATACTCAAATAAATGAAAAACAGAAAATTAAAATTGACAGTAGTGATTATCAGAATTAATAGAATTTTTATACAAAATATTTTAACCCAAAAAATTTAAAGGAAGTATATAACTCTCTTGTGACTTTATGAAAACTCTACCAAAATTTGTGACATGATTTGATGGAACAAATAAATGTTTTTGTGTTCTGTCAGAGAAGGGAGAATTAGAATTGCCCCTTTTGCTGTCTCTGCCAGGTGGGCCTCACTGTTTCGGCTCCCACATGTCAGAGCCCAGCCCTCCTGCTGCTCTTCTTCTTTCCCAAGTGAACTTCCATTGACCACCGTCTGTAGCTCGGTCGGTGCCACATTTCCTCGCAACCCGAGGCCACACCCACGTCGCTCTTTACACACTTCTGCCACGATGACAGCCCGGCCATACCGAGCATAGGCTATGGTAGTGGATTTTGCGTGCCACCGCCACAACTGAGCTCCGGGTTCACACACTGTTGCCACTGTTCTCTTCATCTATAAAAGGAACCGAGCCCCAACTCAACACCCAAATCACTTCACCTCGCTCCCCATAGCCCCTCCATCGTCGCACGCCTAACAATTTCGCCAAACCACCTTGTCTCACCTGACTTTGGTGCCATCACCCTCCTCGACCAAGCTTCAAGCTCAGGCTATCATTATCCAATTCCCCGCACCTGAAGCACCCCCATCCAACCACAAATCAAAGCCCTCACTTAATTTAATCATTGAATGACCGTAACTCCGCCACACGCCGCTAGCTCCGCACAAGACTCCATCCCCATGGTAAGCCACAAAAACAGACTCCCCTAGTCATGGTGATGCTAGAACATCTTCTTTTCGCACTTGATTTTGTCCTCGCCTCCGTTGCGGCGATCGCTGCCATTGCGCGCCGCCGCGGACCACCCTCAGCTCACCGCCCACCGTGTGCAAGCTCGTTCTAGGTGTGCACTGACCTCCTTATGCTAGCACAGTCTACAGCCACCAGTTTCCGGTAGCACCTCACCGCCAGCAAGCTCAGATCGAGCTCTCCCTTGCTTCAGCTCTATGGCATGTGGGCAACAGGTGTCAACCACTTGGGTAGCACCGAGTTGCCGCAGTACGAGCCCACTAGTCACTAGTCAGTGTGTACAGTTCAAAAGTGAGCCAAAAATAGAAATGTGCTTTCCCCGTTCAAAAGCGCACTTTCCTTTTTGGGAAAACTTCACAAACCTAGAACCTAAAACATGCATAACTTTTGTGTCGTAGATCCAAATGAAGTAAAACAAATTTCTAAATTCATGTTAAATCATGTAGTTTCCAAATATGCAAAAACATTTTAAATTTTACCACTGCATAAATTTGAATGCAAATTTAAAGAGAAGGTTTAAAATATGCTCTAAACAAAATTTTTGTAAATGAACTCTAAAATGATTGAAACCAATTTTGTTGGAATCGTTAGGTCATAAGCAATCCAAATATGCAAAAATATTTAAGTTTCAACTTAGTTTCAATTTTATTCTAACTTAGGTTAATTTCAATGTATTGCTTATTCAAATGTGCATAACTTAAACAAGTGAGCTTCAAATTGAATGCAATCAATTTATATGTGTCATTAATACAGTGAACTACCTAGATATCTAAAAATACTTAGGGTGAAATATTGAGTTTATGCTTGATATACCAAATAGCAACTTTATGTTATTAATTTTAATCCAAATAATTTTAGCCTCTTGAATTTGAAATTATACATCTTTACTATATAAAGTGAGAGTTTCTTCCCACATCACTTCATCAAAATTACTCACCTTTGCCACTGCTCTTTAATTACCCACCTTTGCCACTATTAGTGCTCTTAATTACCTATCTTTACCATTGCTCTTTAATTACCCACCTTTGCCATTATTAGTGCTCTTTGCAAATAAACTTTTTGTCACAAATTGAGTTTTCGTTGCAACGCACGGGCAGATGACTAGTATAAATATATATAATTTTAGCCTCTTGAATTCGCAAAATAAGGATAAGTAATCTATAGAAAACAAGAAACCTTGTTATAACATAACCCTAGATTGCTAGTGATTAGTAAGAATAAAAAGACAGAATAAAATGTGTGTAGATAAAATCATGAAACCCTAACTCTAAAACCACACCTGTTTTCTATAGCAAGCTTTTATTTGGTTTTCTATATGTATTCTTTTTTATCTTATTAAAGTTTATTATTTGCTATGTTTCTATTGAACGACGTGTAGAACCTGACATCACTAAATCTGTTGTCGAGTTCGATGACAATCAGCAAGGCAAGCACCTCCTTTGATCATGTAGATCCCAACATTTCAAAAGTGTTTTATCAAATCTTTTATGCAAACCTTCATTGATGGCTTTCCTTAATCAATAGTGACAGGTGGTAACCCTAGATTATAGATAGACACACAATGATATCAAAATGGGTATACTTGTTTATACATGCATTTGCTTAGTATGCTTTAGAACTGGGAACACAAATGGTTGGTTATACTATTTGTGATGAAAATAGAATGCTGAACATGATGGATAAATGTGATCAATGGTATTTTGGTAAAAATGAAAATAAAACTATTGATTTGACATGGGTGAGTAATGGCAATAGCCGGTTGTGTGAGGGATAGACTTGCATGTAGTATAGGGGAGATTTCTCACCTAAGTTGGATTAAGGACGGAACTATTGTATTGTTATCAAGCTAAGATAATCGTACAACCACAAGGCTGGTATGGGATGGCCTTAACTTATTAAGTTACTTAGAACTATCTTTGCACATTGGAAAGCTGAACAAGCACGGACTTTCGGATAGAGATTGCTCGTAGGGGTGTTCACACAAAGGTGTGTGAAACACACACCAATGCAACGGTGTAAGCCTTGCTATGGGGAGAAACATGTGTGGTAGGGACGGACTGCCTGAGTTACTATGTGAATGACAGGGATAGACTGCCATGTCTTGGGGTTGTTTTGTTTCTACCATCATAGCAAGAGTTTGTCATCACCGGGTTGATGCAAAGTTAGATCTAGATAATGTAATAGTTGTGTTATGATCTTCTTGCTGACACACCAAAAAAGTGTGTGATTGGCCTAGCAAAAGGGGTTGATCATTTTTTTGTGGGTAAAGTTGTACACATCTGTAAAGTTTAAATCTTTTTGAAAAGTCGGGCCCGCGGTTATGGGCACTTGATAAAGTCATCACATAGATGTTTTATTATTTTCACAAATGATTGATTTATGCCATGTGCCGGCGAGAAATGGTTCATGGTGTTGCTCACATAACAAAGGTCAGTGAATTACTACATTTATGATTACATAATTGTTATTTCATATACATATCAAATTGCTTTTACAAAATTCTGTTTGCAATCTATAATTCAATATTTACAATTCAAATTGGCTTTATACAAAATAACTGTAGTAGCCTTTATACAAAATAACTTGCTATTGTTGTTGTTTTTAGGTGAAGAATCAGAATACCCCGATGAAACTTACTTTGACGCTGGAAATGGGGATATTAACGATGAGCTTTTCTAGGATTGAATTTGTCAGTTGCCTGTGAGGATAATGGGTTAAAGGCAAACTGTAGGATAAAAATGTTTCCTCTGCAAAGTTTATTTTGGTTTGTAAGAATATTATGTAAGAACTGCTTCTGTTATCGTATGTAATAATATGAATATGGATGCGTTATCAATTTATAAATATGCGTACTAGCAACTAATCATAGGACTAGTAATGAATACACATAGAACACATTGTTGATATTTAATATAAAAAATGGGGGCCTCACAAAAGTCTGCTCTCTGGAAAACAAAGGAGGCCTAGGAGTACTCAGTCTGCACATTGAGAATAACTAGCAATAATAGCGCGCTACGCTGCGCCGTTTTGTAGAGTAGATAGGACCTATCGGCGAATCCATGGGCTACTATAAACATTCGATTAAATCTATGTTTTTTTTAGAAAAAGGAAAATTTTGGTTGAATTTTTGATCTCCGTATTTTTTAAATAAAATGACGAATCTATGTTTTTTTGGTGGCAAAAACATTTTTTTCCAAGGAAAACGTGTTTTTTTGGTGGCGAAAACCTTTTTCCTAGGAAAAACGTGTTTTTTTTGTGGCGAAAATATTTTTTCCGGGAAAAACGGAGGTCGGTAGGACCCGTTGGAGAATCCATGGGTTGCTATAAACCTTTGACGAATTCGTGTTTTTTTAGAAAACGACGGCTAACACCCGTCGGCAAATCGATAAGTTGCTATAAACCTTCGACGAATATGTGTTTTTTTTTGTGGCAAAAATATTTTTTTCCGAGAAAAACATGTTTTTTTTGTGGCGAAAACATTTTTTTCGCGAAAAACGTGTTTTTTTTGTGGCGAAAATATTTTTTCCGGTAAAAACGGATCAGCAAATCGATAAGTTGCTATAAACCTTCGACAAATCTGTGTTTTTTTTGTGGTGAAAACATTTTTTTCGGGGAAATCATATTTTTTTTGTGGCGAAAACATTTTTTCCGGGAAAAACGAAGATGAATCTGTGTTTTTTTGGTGGCGAAAACAATTTTTCCGGGAAAAACGGAGAAAGGACCGGAACGTAAGAATCAGGGACCTGTTTGTTAATTTTTTGGACCTGTTCGCTATCTTGAAAAATTAGAAAAGGGCTTGTTCGCGATTTGTAATTAACGGGAGGTTTTTCCGTAAAATACCGCGCCAGGGACCCAAACGCGAAGAAAAAATATATATTTTTGTCTCACAAAAAATCGCAAAGGACCTATTTGTAATTCAAAAGGACCTATATGTAATTTTGAAGAACCAGAGGACTTTTTCGCAAAATTGCCTTGAGGACAGGTGGCCCGGCTGGGCTTGCGCCATTTCCTTCCGCTATAAAGGATGGAATCATGTCCTGCTGCTTAAACACTTGCACAACTTTTATAACAGGAAATACATTCCCTGGGTTAATCTCATATGGATCAAATATTATCAACATCGTTTTCCTTATTCTTCAACAGCAGTGGGATCTTTTTGGTAGAGAGATATTATGAAGATGTGTGGAATATACACACGCGGGTATCTGCAAGGCAGGCCTGCGAGGCCCAACTAGACCAGACCGGGCCGGGCCAAGCTGGTTGTATGGAAACAGAAGATACCAGAAGTGCGCCAAACGTGCCAAACAAGGAAGCCCTGAAGATAGCAACCGGTCCGGATTAGGTAGGATACAATCGTAATCTAAGCCGTTACCCAAACGGATATGTATATAAGATATGATTCCTACTCTGTATCCGATCAGAACTCCTCCATGTAACCCGCGCCTCTTTGCTATATAAAGGGGGATGCGGGGGAACATCAGATCATATCATCAGCAAGTTAGCTAGCCACATATAATTCCAGAGCACAGGACTAGGGTATTATCTCCTCCGCGAGAGTCCGAACCTATATAATTCTTGTATCTTGTGCTACCATCGAGTTTGAATCCAGCGCCTAGCCCCATTTTCATTAAATCTCCTTTTCATTATTGTCGACAAGATGGCAAGCCATTTCTGTGGGATTGCAACCACAACAGTGGTTTCTGAAAACACTGTCAGCTTTGAGAAAGACCTTTGGAACAATCAGGTGCTAGGCATAAAGTTACCAATCCTTTTTTCCTTCGCTAAGGATGAAGACATCTGTGTACGCCTTCCTGCACGAGGCCAACTGGGTGCAACACTTCAACTTGCTTATCTCAATTCAAGCATCCCAAGAGCTTCAACAACTTCAAAACAATCTGCAGGGCTTCAATTGCTCACGAACAACGAATGATCATGTTGGAGATATGCCTCAGAGATAATCATAAAGATGATTATATTTCCTTACATTCATGATTAATTATTTGGTTCCTTGAATATTGTTATTATTATTTATCAGTAAGTATGCGACTTGTTTGTGAAACACTACATATGACTTTGTAATGATTATTCTAAAGCGACTCCTAGTCGATAAACATATGAGAACACATATGAATAGACTAGCATATGCATTGGTTGATGATCATATTTCACGGATCATAGATATGGAGATATCAAACCAATAATATGGACACATGTTAAAGAATATAGAGTTTGATCAATCCATCTTGAAACACTGTGAAAACGTTATAATCTTCTTGTCATCAGTTAGTCTGATATACACTGTGTATGCTATATCTTTAGATTTAAGGTTGGTGCACGTAGTCGAGATGTGTAATAACTTACTTAGGGGTTATTAAACGCTACTCTGTAACTGGGTAGTTATAAAGGTGGCTTTCAGGTTTGTTATGAAGTATGCTGCAAAGCATGGTCAATCAAGATGGAATTTGCCCCTCCATTCAACAGGAGAGATATCTCTAGACCTCTCGAGTGGTCGGATTCCAGAAATGCAAGACCATACTACTCACGGTTAAAGAGTTAACCGTAGTTAGGGATTCCAAGTCTCGTAATCGAGAAAGAGTGGTCGAGCTAACTAAACAAGGATGGTATGTACTCGCCTTGAGTTTGACTGATATCATGAGGCAAAGGGAAATGCATAAAACTAAGCATTGTTTAGATTCGTCTGATGTGATCTTTACATATACTCGAGAGTCGACACGTCCTACTAGGTATCGCTACCGATTAATGGTCAAGTAAGAGTACTCGGACCATGTCTAGGTATACGTGAACCTATAGGGTCGTACATTTAAAGGGTTAGGGCTTAATTTGGATGGTGATTCGAATTCTGATGGGTTGTAAGTTCCTAATGGGCTTCTAATGTAGAGCTCATTATGGGGTATCTATTTAAAGGGATAGGGTACTAGCTTTAGGGTTTAGAGACACAATAGAAATTTGAAATTCACGAAACCCTAGCCACTACCCCTCCTCCACCCAGAACCGTACAGCCGGCGCTAACACTTCGGTGCGTGGTGTTCCTGCTCCGTACGTGTGGATACCTTGTAGGGGCTGCTATGAAACTTCAATGCTAGGACAATCCGCAACCTGCGACGGTCACAAGAAGTTGTTGGAGGAGGCGCGAGGCTAGTACGACTACATCTGTACCACCGCGTTATATCGACTCTACTTATGCTACGGGTTTGCGCGTCTAGTGGTAATTTTGTGATCTATAACTTGTAGTGGTTCATTGGTTACGTGATAGAAAATTTTGATTTTTCTTTAAAGTAGTACCTAGTACCTACCCATTCTCTAACAGATCAGTGGTCCTATATTTGGGGCAACATATGTACGCTCACAAATTCTATTCGCCCGCTTTTCAATCCTTATCGGTACCAGAGCACCGATCACCTGGATCTGGCAGTCCAAATGCGCCCCCAAACTCAAGGTTTTTGCCTGGCTTCTTTTACAAGGTAGACTAAATACCAAATCAATGCTGCAAAGAAGAAGTTGGCAGACTGGACATGACTCAGATTGTGAGATTTGCCATAACACTCAGCAGGTAACAATAAAACACTTATTTTTTGAATGCACCCTCAGCGATCAGTGCTGGCACATCAAAGGATTTCATTGGGTCAACACGGATGATATCTTCTAGACGATCCAGGTTGCAAAACAATGCTTTCATCACGAGTTTTTCATGGAATCTTTAATTATTGCCTGCTGATTTATCTGGAAGCAGCGAAATAGGCAGATTTTCAATCAAATAGATGTTTCAGCTCAGGAATGGAAATCTAACTTCATTGATAAAACCAGGTTGCACCTGGTTAGATTTAAAGAAGTCATTAGGGCTCCTTTCGAGTCCTGGCTTCTCACTTTGTAATCACCACCCCCAATCTGCTTAGTTTCTCAGGCTGCTTTTCTTCTCCTTTCTTTCTTTTCAGTTATTGTTTCCCTTCCAAGGTACGTACTCTCTTTTTATTCTAATAGTATTTCTCATTAGACTCTCTCCTACTGTTTGTAGGTCAAATACAAATAGTATTTCAGGACGAACTATTGATGAATTAGATTTTGCATTGAAATCCATCAATATTAGAATAAGAAGGTGACGAAAGTGCTACAAATATTCATATTTTAAGACACTCATCAGAAAATCTGTTGCTTCAATGCATATAAGATGTTTTGATATTCAATTGCAAAATATATAATTGGCTATGTCTTGTAAATGTCGTTACGGAAATACGGTTCTACTTAAAAACCGTCTGTAATTACTTGTTATCGGAGATAGTTCTATCTAGAACCGTCTAAGATATTCCATCATCACAGACGGTTCATAGATAGAATCGTCTCTGATAATAGTTTTTATTGACGGTTCAGAAACTTTTTGTGATGTGTCTTCTTATCATTGACACAGATTTACAAACGGTTCATAAAACCGTCAGTAATAAAGTTTTCGAACCATCTGTGATGAACATTTTTGTACTATGACTACCGGCTAGCAACTACAATACATACAGTCTTTTTAGGCCATACCCCCTACCACACTTCTCGCGCACTGCAGGTTGACTGCCGCTGTTGCTTGTCCTCTACCCGCTCTCGATTGGGGTTGCCTCGCCGCAACCATTTTGCCACAATCTTGGAATGCTACATGTGCCACATGTCAACTACCTAGTCTGCTACATATTTGCTTTTTGGTGTGATGGAGTGCTACTTTTGCCAAAACGAATCAAAATCATGCTAATCTGCCAAAAAGTCCCACAAGCAAGAGGCAGGTGTGGGGGCAGTGGAGTACCGCGGTTGCTTGTCCAAAGGGAGGGTCCGCGGTGGGTGGAACCGTGGAAGAGCACCAGATTGGAAGGACATTATGTAGAACAAGGTATGGAAAGTAGAATTGACCTTCTGGGTTCAGTTGCAAATATGATGGAAAAAAAACTAAAGTATTTCCTATGTGGCCCTGCTACATGCCTTGTAGCCCAATCGTATGTTGTCAGGACCAACTCCAAATTATCTCTTTCCAAAGATAGGGCAAGTAAGGGTGTGTTTGGCAGGGATTCAGTTTCTCCAGATTCATGAATCTGGTGAAGCTGAAAATTCTAACTTCACCAGATTCGTGAAGCTGAAGCTGTGAATATATTAAGAGTGTTTAGATAGATCATCTCGTTTACATTTTAGACCAAAAATATAAACTTATTTCACTTTATTTTAGCCTACAAGTTTCAGATTTTAGGTGAAGCTGGAATCTAAAGCTCTACCAAACATACTCTAAAATTGTTCAAATGAAACAAATGGAGCATGATAATACTCTACCCATACCTTTTTCGTGAAGAGGTGCTGCGCGTCCTTGTGCTCTAGACCTTCAAGCTTGTATATATTTTCTGGTTTCACTGAACAATGCTTAGCAATATTTTCTTCCCTTGTGGTGACTATGATCCGGCTTGTATTCTTCATTGCACGAAAACTTGGACTTATCAGGTCCCATTCTGCAGTGGATGATACGTCATCAAGAACAATCAAGCAGCTATGTGTTTCTAAAAACTTTGTGCTGCCTTTCTTTTCAGAAGGTTCTGCATCTAGCTGCTGAACCAAGCTCCCAAGGAGCTCCTCTCTGTTGAAAGGGCGCATGACTGTGACACAAGCACGCTTCTCAAACTTGAGCTCTTGGCTTTGGTAGATATCTTTGACTAGAGTGGTTTTCCCAAGACCACCCATTCCCCATACCGAGATCACCTGAAATTGTTGGCTAGCTTGATTTGAAATTAGTTTGCTAATGTCATATTTTTCTTCCTCTCGCCCAATGAGCTGAGATTCCTCCAAAGCAGCTGCCATCGTCCTGGTGCGAGTGAGGCTCTTTCCATCCGCATTCTTAGATAGGTTGTCAAGTATCTCACCATTGGGCACTGTAGAGATGTTAGTTCTGGTAATGGCTTCATTTGAGCTAGACCCTGGCTTCGCTGAATCCATTCCATCATGAGAACCCTAAACACAAGCAAGCAATGAGCCAACGATAAGGTGCCTGCCTTCAGTTTCCTTTTTTTTAAAAAAAAAAAGAAACTAAAAGATAAGAAAAGAAACAAAGAAAGATTCCTTGGACGTTGTTTAGCCGTGTTTAAATATTGAAAGTGTTTTAACAAATAATTTCATTCTTCAATGATATGAGGATCTCTCAAACTATAGCACTATTATATTTACTAGCCAGTGTCACACGCTACGCCGCTGTCACAAGAAAATTTTGTAGTTGCATTACGGTTGTGCGTAAATTTGGGATATTCTTTCAATTGATGTCGCTTCACTAAATTTTGTTTGACGCAATATTTTGTAAAAAATTGATAATCTCGCTTTTTCTTATTTAAAAAAAGGTTCGCTAAAAAGCCAGTCGTTAATCTTTAAATTGTTAGGAGCTATCGGTGAATCCTTTTTTAAAGAAAAACACAAATGAATCAAAACGTATTCTTGGGTTTTTCTTTTGCATAATTCCCGCGATTTTTGATTTTCTAAATTTTTTTTAAAAAGGGTTGTTAGAAGCTATTGGTGAATCTTTGGATTGCTAGATCTATTATAATAATAGCGCCTTATACCGCTACCGCTTTTGTAGAGTCGATAGACCCATCGGTGAATCCATGAAAAGCGTGTTTTTTGTGACGAAAACATCTTTTCGAAAAGCGATTTTTTTGTGGCGAAAACATTTTTTCCCAGTAAAAACAGACGGCAAATCATAAGGTGCTATAAATCTCGGTTTAATCATGCGTTTTTGTATGAAACTTTTTTCGGGAAAACGCGAACCTTCGACGATGATCTGTTTTTTTGTGGCTAAAACTTTTTTCGAAAACGCGAACCTTCGACGAATCTGCGTTTTTATATGAAAACTTTTTTCCGAGGGAAAACGTGTTTTTGTGTGCGTAAATATTTTTCCCGGGAAGAACGCTTTTTGTGGCAAAAACATTTTTCCTAAGAAAACGGATCGACAAATCGATAAGTCGCTATAAATCTTCGATTTAATCTGTGTTTTTCTTCAGAGCGCAAATATTTTTTCGGAAAAGCGTGTTTTTTGTGGCGAAAAACATTTTTCGGAAAAACGGAGAAAGGACACAACGTAAGAACCGAGGACCTGTTTGTTAATTTTTTGACCTGTTCGCTATCCTAAAAATTAGAAAAGGGCTTGTTCGCGATTTGTAATTAACGGAGGTCTTTTCCGTAAAATACCGCGCAGAGGACCTAAACTTGAAGGAAAAAAATATATTTTGTCTCACAAAAAATCACGAAGGACCTATTTATAATCGAAGGACCTATACGTAATTTCAAAGAAATGTAAGGGTTTTTGCGAGATGTCGCAAGTTGGCGTGGGAGGGCAGCTTTTCTCCAATCTTCAGCGCTTTAAAGGGTGCAACTATTAATATGTTCATAAATTAATATATAACTATTATATTATGAAAAATATTTTCATGTCCAATCTAATGATACTATGTTCACATGACCAATCTAAATAGTTTTTTACATTCCTAGTCAAAGTTAAGTAAAGTAAGTTTGACTACACGCTTTGTAAAACGTCATATATTTACAAAGTGAGTAAATGGTTTAATACTATTTTTCACTCTTCAGCTATACAACAACACAATCTCCGAAAAATTGTGTATACCTCAAATAATTTGCAGCGGATAATCATAAAAGTTGAATTAAAAATAATCAATTAGCTAGGAACATAATTATAATTGTAATAAATCTAAGCGAGTGGCTGGCCCAATCATGAAAGAGAAGCTTAGACGAGAACCACAAGCATCAAAAACTGGAGGTGCAATCCTACGCGCCCGGCGCAAGGGCTCTTGAAAAGACATCTAGCGCACTTCGTCACAATTCTTCCAAATAAAGATGGGAAAATATCCAGGGTAAACTCACCTTCGGTGAAAGCAAGAAAACTGTTTTTATTTAGACATCAAATCAACAGGAAAAATTCCAAAAAATTTTATAAATATAATCTACGGATTGTTCCAGTACATTAAATATATATTGTAAAAATTCAACTTTGAGAGGATGAAAGTGCATCTAGGCCCCTTGAGGGTTTTGGTGATTAATGACGACACAATTAGAGAACACTAATGGTTTAAGTGAGAATTTATGCAGAGATTGAGAATATATCATTATGACAAAGCGATTGGTGATCCTGCTATATTTAAAATTTGTGAAGGCAACATCAAGACATAAGCTGTAATTTTTCTAATTAATTGAGTCTAAGGATAGCCGTACTATTAAGAGGAATACGACGAAATCGCTTTTAGGATATGCTTATGCTCATAGGATGAAAATTGCATAACAAAAGCTTTTTAAATCACCGATTTTCCTTGTTTGTCTCCTTCTTCGTCGAGTAGTTATCTGATACTCTGACAAGGTATCCGAGAGTATCCCAGGATACATTACCAAGATCCGGACAGTGCGTTTGACCGGCGGTTACCAAGATGCGGATCGTGGGGTGGAAGGTATGGCAACAAAGTCCGGAGCGATTCTTTACCGATCCTCAACGCATGAAGGCCTACCACCGGAATATCTCCCGCCTGCACGCAAGGAAGATATAAGGCTAAGGATACGTGATTTGAGAGGACAACAGAGCTCGAGCGCTAGACATAGCCATTGTTAAGCTTGAGCTGTAACACACCTCTGTACACGAGAACAATAAAGATCACCGCCGCAAGGCAACTGGAGTAGAGCTATTACCTTCATAGGGGCTTGAACTAGTATAAACCCTCATCTCACGCTCGTTGCCGCCTAGCTCCGACCTTCGCCATCTACGGATCCTTCCCTTCATTGAGCCAAGCTCTGTTCGGGTCCCTAGTTCCACTAACCCCCGCTTTCACCGCGATTGGCGATTCGATCGTCATTAACGGGCGCCCACCGTAGGGCCCGATTGGCTTTTGCTCATTCACAGGAAAACTCAAGATCTCGTGGAGCATGGCGCGCTTCCATCGACGGACGTTCCTCGAGCGTGGGTTCCGGCGAGGACTCGGCCTCTGCCTCGCTGTTTTTGCCCTCGCCACCGCCACTCGAAAGCAAAGACGCCCCGATGGCGGACGATCGAGTGGTGAGCCACCGCGGATGGTCGTGATCCGCAGACCCCTGAGGACGCTCGCTGGGTGGTGCATGTCGCCATCAACCAAGCTATAATCGCCTCCGGCGGCGTACCGGGAGAAAGCCGGCACATCATTCAGGAATCCAGTGCTTCCTCCTTCCGGAGAACGCCTTGCCGCTTCTCGCCGGGTCATGTCTCGAATTCGATAGGGTGAAATCAGAACTCTTTAGTCGAGCCTCGCCGAGGAGCTTGATCGGGTTATCGACAGAGGTCGCTTTCATGGCCAGCCGTCATCGCCGGGGTCCACTCCCAAGAAGTGATGGCAACTGTCGTCATGCCGCCAACAGCGCCCATCGGACGCCACCACCAGCGGCCCCTCGCCAAAGCGATAGTTCGGGACTGGCTTTGACGCTGCCTCGTCACCGATTCAGGGCCCCGTACCAGAGTGGTCGAGCACGAACCTAGCTTCCACGAGTCTCCGCGCCGGCACAGTGAATCGAGGGTTTTCTCCCGGATGTTTTGCTCAGCGCCGCCGGTCGGGATCGCCTGCGCCACCTTCCAAGCGACTCTGTCTTGCGGCGTGCAGGCTGTTCTCAACACAAGCCGGACTGCAAGAGACACTCGACGAAGTCCCAAGCAGCAAGGACCTTGTTGGTAACGACCACCGCCGCGCTTTGTCGATCTTCACGCGTTGCATGGCGTGTTCAGCGACCTTAAATCATGCTACTGCTGGGCACCGATTCAAAGGCGCTGCTGAATAGCGCTTTGATGGGACCAAGAACCCGCATTTAGTTCTCGTCTATCTATTTGACCGCCATCCTGGCGACCGTGATGACAGGCTCGTCATGGCCAATTAATTCCCGACCATCTTTGGACCGGGCAGTATGCAATTTGGCTCTTCAACCGCTAACCGGGTTCGCCTGTCGTGGCACCAGGTCCGAACACCCTCGCCTCAACTTTAGAGTTATTACGAAAGCGCCCGAGGAGAGAAAGACACGGATCAAGCGCTATCCGGGCAAGAACGCGCGCCCGTGACTTCATGCGGTGATTTATCTGCACTGAGAACACGATTACCAGCATCTCCGGCAAGCGCGTCATAAGAGCTTTCAAGCTCGGCCCCATGATCGCAGACCTTACCGAGGACACCGAGATCATCTCGCGGCTCGGCGTCAACAAGCTTTTTCCGTATGGCGGAGCTGATATGCGGATCGCGAGGACGCGCCGTCTCGCTGAAGCATGATTACGCATAAGGTAAGTTTGGTTCGAGACCACGAGGGCCGGCCATTCTGGTCGAGGCGCCAGGCTACCCGGTAGCTCCTCGGAGTGAAGCGATCGCAAGAGCGGTGGGCTACATGGTGATCGTTTGGAGCAGACGGCGAAGTCTCTCGTCCGAGCTCAAACTCGGAGGCAGCCCGCCTCGCCGAGGCGGCCTCGACCTCGTCGGTGCAGAATCAGCCCGGCCAGTGACCGACCCGACGGCTGGGCGATACAGGCTCGGCCTTCTGGGGGGCTGGCGCCCGAATCGATGAATCAAAAGTTCTCGCTCGTTTCACGAGCGGCGAACCCACGACTGCGAGCTTGCGAGGCTTGGCAAAACAAGTTAGAAGCGTTTTATGATGGGCGAGAGGAAATGCCCGTGTTACCCGAAGAAGACGTCCGATCGGACGGGCGAAGGCTGGCGGACTGGTGGCGACTTCGACCTAGAGTTCCAGCGAAGCGAAGCGCCGTGATCGATGTCATCTTGGCGGCTCGTCGGCTTTACGATCCGGCGCAAACTCAAAGCCGCCTTTGCGTGCCATCTACCGTGTCGCCGGGGAAGCCTATCGGCATGCGCAGAGTGGTTTTGAGCTACCATCACCTTTTCTGCAGGGGATGCACCTCCAGGTATGGCCCGTGATCGAAAACCGCTACCGTCGTGACTCGACCATCGGCAACAAGTAGTCCGGTTGTGTCATGGTCGATGGCGTAGTTCCCTTAACTCCGCTGCAGGTGGGCGGCTTAATGGGATCTGATTCCCCAATCGAAAGTCAAGAACGTTGATGTCCCTTCTTGGGATCGTCCTGGAAACTTCGACCACCCCTTTGGGGCAAGTGGTCTTGCCCGCCACTTTCGGTGACTGGCCAACTTCCAGTCTGAGTGATCACCTTCCGAGGTGGTCGAGGGGACCTCTCTGCGCAAGCGCCATCCTTGGGCTGCCTGCCACAGTTGGGTTCATGGCGCCAAACCACTATAGCCATCGGTGTATGAAGTTGCCTAGTCCTTAGCGGCATCATAACGCGGGCAAGGCGCACTACTGCAGCGTACGCGGTGTGAGACCAATGCTTTAGCCCTCGCCCGTATCTTGCCCGCCGAGGCCAATGACGATCGAAAAAAACGCTCACCGGTAGCGGGCGATCCACCCAATGATGCATTTAGGCCGTGCCACTCGAGAGAGCGACCTACCGGATGCATCCACAGTTTAATGAGCCGAGTTCAAATAGGAACTCGAGCTCATCACCTTCCTCCGCGCCAACAAGGGCATTTTCGCTGGGAGCCGCGCGACATGCTGGCGTCCCGAGGAGGTGATCGAGCACAAGTTGCGAGTCAGCCCAGCTGCCACCAGGCGCGGCGAGCCGCTGCTTCTTCTCTCCTGAGAAGGTTGCGATCATCAAGGAAAACCTCGACAAGTTCTTGAAAGCCGGTTTCATTCGCGAGGTCGACTACTCCGAATGGTTGGCAAACCCGGTCATAAATCCGAGAAGAAAGGCGGAAAATAGAGGATGTCGTGGACTACACGGAGTTGAACTCGGCCTGCCCGAAGGACAACTTTCCGCTTCCAGCCAGATCGACCGGATCGTCGACTCACCACTAACGCCAAGATCTTGCCGAGCTTCCTGGATGCCTATTCGGGTACCACTAGATCAAGGCGGCGGTACGCGGCGACGAGCAAGGCGGCGTTTCACATCACGCTCGTTAGGCACCTATTGCTATCACGATCATGTGCGTTTGGTCTGCGAATGCCGGAAGCCCACGTTCAGCGCTGATGACCAAGGCGCTTGAACCTCGATCGAATGAAACACGGGAGTCTATATGGATGACATCTCCGTCAAGAGCCTTTCCGGAAGGCGACCACGTTGGACCTCGAGGAAACGCTTCGCCAACCTGAGCAGTGCACTGGATCAAAGCTCAACTCGAAGAGCGCGGTTCGCCCGCAAGCGTCGGGAAAAGGTGCTCGGCTACATGATCGAGGGCTCGGGGGTTGGCGAACCGAAAAAGATCGAGGCGATCGAGAAGATGGCTCGACCCTGGCCAAGTGTGCAGAATCACCTACCGCATGGCCGCCAAGAAAGTTCATCTCGAGGCTTACGAAGCTGGCTTCCGCTTTGAGTCTCGTAAGCAAGGAACTTCGAAAGGACCCTGAGGCGCAGCGTGTCTTCGACGAAGTTGAAGGTATATTTGAAAACCCCCCCTCGCCATTTAATTCGCAACCCCATGAAAGGTTGCCGCCTACCTTCTTGCGCCACCACCTGTTGCTGTTGCCCGTGGCCGAAAGGATCCCAAAGAAAGCACCGATCTATTATGCTGAAGTTTGCACAACTTAAAGGAGCGCCACCCAGTATTAAACCATCAGACGCCCCTCATGGCTTCAAGAAGCTTCGCTTATTATTTCCAAAGACTGTGGTCTTCCAAGCAATTTTCCGCTGGGACATCTTATGAACCCAAAAGGTGGCGTAACCGCCAAGGGCTGGTGGAGTCAGGCGGCATTCGGCGTCCGTGTCGAGCTCGAACGGGTTATCAAATCGCAAGTGCTTGTCGACTGGTCGAAAGCAGACGTCCCTGCACCGCTACCGCTCGAGCTCGCTACGAAGAAAAGCTCGACCATGTTCTTCGATGGCTCGAGGTCCTTCAAGCGCCGGGCCGAATTTATTTCACCCCCGCTGTGACCCCGAGGTATGTAGTTCGCTTTGGGTTTCCGGTGACCAACAATAGTGGCAGAGTACAAAGCTCTCTTCGGCGGCTTATGTAGCTTGTAAAGTATAATGCGGCGACGGTTGGTCGCCAAAGACAATTCCTACCGTCATCAATCAAGATAAACAAGGAGTACTAAAGGTTTCCGGAGACTCGGCGTCACAAAGATTTAGCCGAGGTGCGCAAGATGGAGAAGCGGTTGGCGTAACCTGAGCTCAAACACATACCTGTGAAGGATAACTCCAAGCGTACGATTTCCTCTCCAAGCTCGGTTCTTCCGACGACGGATCCCGCCCGACGCCATCCTCGAGACGCTGGCGTCCTCGATCTCCTCACCAGAGGTCTTGCTCGGCCAGGTGGGAAGGTATCCTCCCGGCTGAACCCATTTATAGTTTCTTGCAAGAGGCGCATTTACCGCCCGACCGCCGAGAGGAGCAGATCTTGCCAAGCGAAGTTTATACACGCCACAATCCGGACGCACACGTGCGGAATGTCTCCAAAGATTCTCGAGCGCGGTGCATCTCTCACGCGAGGAGGGTAAGTACTGTTAAATGACATCCACTCAGCCTCGGGAGCGCGACTTTTGTACATACAGGACGATGTCGCAAGGCCTTCCGCGATGGGGTATTATTATTCCTTCGCGCTCAGATGCTCCGCGATATCGCTCAGACCGCCGAGCATGCCAGCTTCCACGTCCCGAGGTCACATCAACCCGCTGTATGCGCTTGCACTATCCCGCCACTTCTGGCTTTCTCGACTTGGGGTCGGATATCCTCGCCTTTCCTACAAGGCCGGGGGTAAGAAGTTTCGCTCGCTGTCAAGTGACACTTTTACTAAGTGGAAGTCGAGGTCGAGCCTGCCTCGACCATCATCGCCGAGCGGCCGGGTCTGCTTATTTCGCTTTGTTCGTGGTCACCGTGTACGGGTTCCATGTGCAAAATTATCAACCGACAATGGTACACAATTTACCAGTTGAGCTGTTCCAGAGTTTTGGCGAAGGCCTCGCGCCAGCTGCCGCCTGGCCGCCATTCCCCTGAGCAACGGCTGCCGCGTGAACGCGGGCCAACAGCACAAATCGCCCGGTATGCCAAGAACGAAGTTGCAGATGAGCTCAGATGTTACTAAGAAGACTCGGTGGGATCTAACTTCCCATCGCCTTATGGTCTATTCGCATCACAGAGAAGTCGAGCCACAGTGGTCCACACCCTTCCGTACCGTGAGTTCGCATAAAAAGCCGCCCCGCCCGAGGTTAACCGGCCACTAGGAAAGTCACTATTTCGACTGTGTCGACTTTCTGAGCATGAACGGACTCTCGACCTTGCCCTCAGCAGGTTAGCAAGCGGCAGCAGGCTGCAGCTCGCCACGTATCAATGCACTACCGCGAAGCTTCGCAGCATGCGCCTTCTTTACAGACGATCTAGGGAGCTCCTTGTTGGGGACTTAGCCCCGAGATCGGATCTGTGCACTATCCAACACCAACAAGTTATCCCCACTGTGAGGGAGTGGCCTTATAGAGTCGCTTCAACAGATCGCACGGGCTTACCCTACTGGGCGATGCCCGATGACAGAGAGCTTCTAGCTCGTGGAACATAGACCAGCTTCAAAAGTTTTATGTGTAATCACTTTACCTTAAATTTCTATAAAAGTTGTTCTTCCATTCTCCTTTTTATATCTTTTTTCGCTATGACTACAATGTCCTTGTTATTCATGACTTTTCTCTCTAACACGATCTCCGTGGGCCCAAATACCTCTCATTCTAGGTTCGAAGCCGCGAGTTTCACGCCGCCTCCCAAAGGTCGAGCTACACGTAAGTCGAACTCTTCGCGAATCCAGCCTCTCCTCGTGGCTCGGCTCGAGTCGCAAGCCTCGCAGCCTTTGACCATTGAGCAAAGGCATGTGGTCGTGGGTCATGATCCCAACATCATTTCGTGTCACCATCTCGCTAGCTTGTGTCGATTTATTCTCTAGACCTTTTCAACCGAAGTCGTGGTCGCTTGCTCGCTGCCTCGAATCTTGCTCCCAAGGCCGGTGTTGTCACTATGGACCCAACGGGGATGGGTAAGGACATGCGGTTGGCGAACGCACCTAAGGAGCATGACTAAGAAGCTTAAGAGATGTACAATTCTGATCCTCGACTACAAAAAACAAAAACAAAGAGTTTGTTGTCCCCAAAAGAAATGCGGCTCTACTAGAGTTTTCCATTTTAAGTGTTTTTTTATTGTGTCGGCCATCTCATGCAAGCAGCTTCTCTTGCTCGAGCTCGGGCCACCTTGGCCTCAAGATCGATAGCCTCGCCCCAGAGACTGAGGGCTTCCTGAGGCAACCACGCTCGGCCGCTCCTCTTCGAAGTCGGGCCAGGCGCCTCGGCCGCTGGCGTGGCGCGCCCGCTGCTTCTTCGAGTTCCAAGATCTTGGCCTCGAGCTCGGGATGCCTTTGTCGAGACACTCGCCTGCGGGCACTTTCATCGGCCGACTTTTGGCCCGCTGGCCTCAGCGCCTTTGTCTGCGCGCTTCAAGCTTCCCTCCAAGCTCCGTGATCTTAGCCTCGAGCTCGGAGGATGCTCTTCGCCGAAGACGCCTGCACCGCTGGCAGTTTTCTCCAACACCGACCGCCCGCTGGGCTTTCGAGCACCTGCTGGCGCCCTAAGCTTCCCATCGAGCCCAGGATCTTGGCCTCGAGCTCGAGAGGACGCTTCATCGATGACGCCGCTTCCGCAGCCGCCTTCTCCAAGACTCGACCTTGGCACGCCGGGCTCGAGCGCTTTTGCTTCAGGCAGTGCGTTTCTGCTCCACGGCCTTGAAGCCATATGCTCAAGGCCGACCTTGGCTTGCTCGAGCTCACCAAGGCCACCTCTTGAGCCCTCATCGCTCAGCGGAGGTCGCCAAGCCCCGGGTCTCTACTGAAGCCCCTCGCCGACCTCGATGGTCTCGATGAGCCCGAGCACTCAGCCTCCCATGCCTCCACCAAGTTCGGGGAGGCCCCTCAAGACGCTGTCAGGTCTTGAAGGCCTCAGAGTTCTTGGGAGACGCTACAATCGCCTTCATGACTGGAATGGTGGCTCGAGGTAAGAAAAAAAACAAGGAAACCCAAGCTAACTAGATGCAAGGTGCGTGGGGAGGGGTCCTTACCATGCGAAGGAGGTTCTCGAGGCGTGCGCGGGTGTACTCCTCGTGGTCGTCGATGCATGCGCGGGAGATCTTTTCCTGCACATCGCCCGGTGCCTCCAAACTGAGGCTGACGTCGACCGCCACCGGCGCACTTGGACCAAGACCTTGAGTCTCCACGCCGGTGGCGACCTGGAGTTCTCAGGCCTTCCTGGGTGGGTTCACGACCATGGGCGACGCAGCCGCAACACTGCACCCGGCCGGCAAGGTTAGCTCCGCCGCCCGACGCCGGGGAACGACGGTCGGATCCACCACGCGCCCACCCATCGCGCGATCAACCTCCGCGGGTTCTGGGTGCCGTGGGTTTCTGCCGCCGGGCAGCCTTTGGTCCGCAGATTTGGATAGCGACGCCGCCATATCTTGGCTGCTGGCACCACAAGGCGATGTTCGAGCGTTCAAGAGCGGCGCGAAGTTGGGTGACTTCGGGTCGCAACCGGGGCGCTCTGGGAACCTTCCTTCGCGTCGACCTCACGAGGGTTGACGATAGCGATTTGTCCGCCTCGCCAAGCGCTATAGTCCTCGCCGGTCGCAGGTCGGTTCCTCGAGTCGCTAAGCCCTTGGTTGTACTCTCGCCGCCGGGTCCCAAATGGGGCTCGGGAGGAATGGCGCGGCCTGCCCGAGAGAGATGCGGCGAGGCTAGCACGAGGAGTCCTGGTTCTCCTGACTAACTCGTCTTGGACAACAATACCATCGCAAATGGGCAAAAGCCGAGCACACACGCCGGGATCCGCGATCAAGAGCGCATACTCTGCCGAAAAGACACGAAGCGGTGGAGCGAATCGAAGGCCAAAAGTTATGTGAGTCACCAGCCCGCCTTTGTCGAGGGCTTGTAGGTCTCTGCGTTCTCGACGCTGGGTAGCACTCGCTCATGATTCACTCAACTGCCTTGCCCGCGCACGTCCACGCCGTCCACGGCGGCGACTCGGGGACCAACTGGTGCCCTGGCCATTGGGGCTCGAGGGTTCGGTAAGGCCGCCGCGCTCGGCGGCCGCAGAAAGGAGAGTATGTCAAGCAACCGGGAGACGCAGGCATGGGCTCGGGACCTCGACTCCGGAACTTCATCGTGCGCGCTGGCCCACACTCGACGGGGGTCTCTTCGCTTCGGGCGACTTGCTCGCAGAAGGGGGACTCTTCTTCTTCTGCTCTTGTTCTCGCCGCAATGGGAGCATCCTCCCGTCGCTCTAAAACATTTCCCGATGGTCCCGGCGCGAGGCGAGGATCAAGAAAGGCCTCGTGACACCAGATGCAAGGTCCTCGTGGGGGCGCTTTACTCGGTTTTTTGACGGCAACACATTCTTCGACGGGTCGCCGAGGGTATACTCGTGCGCAAGCTTCCTGAACATCTTGACCATCCTGGCGGCGACCCAGGACTCCTTTGGCGCCAGAAGGGAAACCGACCATCGAAGAGGTCGAAGGCGGCTCGAGTAAGACCCCGAAGCAAGAAAGCTAACGGACGTGTCTCCGCCGGTCGAGTCGAGCACGCTCTTGATCTCAGAGAACGGATGCATCCTCCTTCGCAGGGGGGACACCCGGCTCCGCAGAAATCGCTGGCATCGTCTGCCCAGCTGAGGCCAGATGACATAATGCATGTGTATCATGGCAATGGCTCCCTCGTCGACCTCGAGGTCGTCCGCCTCCCGGTCTCTTTTTCTTCCCTACGATGGGGGTCCTCGCACACCAGCAAGGCCGAGTTCTCTTCTTCAAGTAGAACCACCGCCGACCATGGGCCGAGGAGTCCCGAGCTTGGAGCTGGGGAAGGACCACTTGAGCCCTGCCCAGCCCGGAATAGAGGCATCCGACCACCGGAGTCCTTCCCAGAGCGAAAGAGGCCAAGGCATCGAAGAAAAGCGAGAGGGTGGGAAGGATCCCTAGGAACCCCTCGCACAGGTGGGAGAAGATGGTGAGAACAAGGATGGAGTTTGGCACCAGGTTGAGGAGTTCGATCTCGCAGCTGGAGAGGACCGCCGCGATGAACTTGCCCTCCCGTGTCCGAGGTCGTCAAGAGGGCGAGTGTTCAGGCGCAGATGATTGCCGTCTTCGGCCGCTGCTCGGCTCTCGCTAGTGTTCTAATCGCCATGTCACCGGATCGATCAGCCCAAGGGACTCGAGTTCCTTCATCCTCGCCAGCGACAATGTGCTCCTTCCCAGCTTGGCCATGGCGAACGCAGCGGGTATGGTCGAAGGGAGAAGAGGAGTCTTGCCCGGACGAAGAGGCTTGGAAGACGAAGCGTAGAATCGTAAGTTTTTCTTCGGTGGTTGCTGTGGTACCCGGGTTCGTGGGCCGCGTCACCGATAAAACCAGCCCGCGATGCTTCAAAAGGTGTGCGGTACCGTGATTTGATCGGGCGAATTAAGACTGGGTCAGCGGACTCGAGGCGCCCGTGTGTCCGCCATTGCTCGCATTCTGCATTCATCATTGCAAAGATCAAGGGTCGCCAGGTGTCGAGGCCAAAGGTTTCACTTTGTGGTCTCTACCCGACCTCGGCCAAGGGGTTGGGACTCGGGAAGCTTGCTCTGCAGCCGCAAGATGAGGCTCGAGGTCGCTTCAGTACTCTTATCGACCTAGAGCCTGGGGTCTAGGCCGACGAGGATTGGGCAACCTTAGCTCGGTCGGCCACATGTCAATGTGCTCTTTGAGTCGGGGGCCACTACGACCTAGAGTGCATTTGCCCTCGAGCATGGCGCCCGTTACGACCTTAAGCTCGCGCGGCTCTCGCTCGCTGTGGTCTCCCTCGGTTCCGAAACGGCGCTTGACCTGGTTACCAAGATGCGGATTAAGTGGGGGTGAAGCGAGCGCAAAGAAGTCCGAGCGGTTGCATAACCGGTCCTCAACGTGCATGAAGGCTACCACTCCGAATATCTCCCGTTACAGTGCAAGGAAGATATAAGGCTAAGGATATGCAGCGGAGAGGACAATAGAGCTAGAGCGCTAGACATAGCTATTGTTAAGTTTGAGTCAGAATACACCTCGACACGCCAACAACAAAGATCACCGCCGCAAGGCAAGCCGGAGAGAGCTATTACCTTCACAGGCTTGAACCAAGATAAACCTCGCCTCGCGCTGTTCCGCCAGTTCGACCTTCGCCATCTTCGGATCCTTCCTTCGCGGAGCCAAGCTGCGTCGTCCCTAGTTCCACTAACCCCGCTTCACTTCGCAGCTTGGCGATTCGATCGCCGACACTAGTTGTCGCTGCATTTCGCGCTGGTACCCTTCCGCGCGCATAAGGCGCGTCTCGCGTGGCGCTTGAGCGAAAGCAGTGGGCGAGGACGCATCGCTTGCTCGGGCGCCTACCCACGTGGGGCGTTCGGGCGCGCGGCGGGCGAAAGCACGCCTGGCCGCGGTGTCGCCCACATGGCGCTGGGCGAAGCAGGTGGACGAGGACGCCTGCTGCCGGGCGCCTACCCCGTGGCGCTTCGGCGAGCACGCCCACGGCGTGTGTCGACCCGACAACGGGCGCGGCGAGCGGCGGCGAGACGCCGCCGCCTACGCCCATCCCACGGGCGCTTTGGCAGCAGCGGGCGAGACACCTGCGCGGCGGGCGCCACCCGACGTGGCGGCTCGGGCGAAGCGGGCCGGTGAGCACGCCCGCCGGCGTGTCGGCCACGGGTGCTTGAAGCGAGTAGGTGGGCGAAAATACGCCTGCCGCCGGCGCTAGCCCACGTGGCGCGGCGCAGGCGGGCGCGATTGCCGCTCGGCGCCCGAACCCACGGGCGCTGAGCGGTAGGCGGGCGAGACGCCGCTTCGGCCGCCGACCCACGTGGCGGCTGGCGAAGCGAAGCGGCGAAAGCACGCCCGGCCGACAGTGTCGGCCCACGGGCGCTGCAAGCAGTGGGCGAGACGCCTACCGCTTCGGCCGCGACGGTGGCTTCACCTCAAGTCTCTTCCCTATCGTATCGTCGCGCAACCAGCAGTTCGCCAGGTCGCTTATCAACCGCAAGGGTTTTCGCATAAGCCTGCCTCTGGCGCTTCTCACCTACCACAAAGGGTCACATACCAAAGTAATCCAGTGCGGTTATGCGCAGGGCATTTAATGAGGCCGGAGGAACGGACTGAGACGGAAGGAGCAATAAATATGTTAAGATCGAAGATGATGACCTCCTTTACCTACCCTCATGGGTCTGGCCTATATAAGGGCCGGTGCATGGGGAAGGGGATCGGTCAAGGATCAAGAATTCAGAAGAGAGTCTAAGGAAGAACTTGTAACTTGAGCTCAGACTAGCTTCAAACACTCCATAAGAAATCTAGCAGACGTAAGGTCACATTCCGCCTGGGGGGCTCGAACACCGGTAAAAACCTCGTGTCTTCCTAGTTCATAGAATGCCGGAATCCTCCGTGTGGGAGTCTCTAGGGTTTTCGCCTTCTAGGGTTAGCCAGCCGCGAAGACGCCCTCCTATCGAACTAAACCCGCCTGTAGTCTCCTTTGCCCGCTGTGGAATACGCCGACATTAGTAGTGTTTAGATTCTTTGTGTTCAAGTAGTTTGATTAAAAGTTGAAGAGATTAAAATTTTCACCTCTAGGTGCCTAACCCAGAGTATCCGCTCAACTCACCCCGGCTAATCCGGATATACCAGAGTATCCGGATTAAAACTCGAATAGCCTGGGCTGATACCCTCGGGGAAATTTAATTCTGCTGAAAAATTTTATTTCACCTATTCACCACCCCTCTAGGCGGCATCTCCGGTCCTTTCAGAGGAGCTGTGGGTGTGCAACTCTACCCACTTTGATTCAAATCTTGGTGTCCACTTTTATATGCACACACAAGTGCACTTTCACTAGAAATTTTAGAAGGTCGTGGATTTATCCTCAACCTTCACCTTTATAGGCGTAAAGCTAAAGAGATGCACTCGTGTGTGTATTGTGCCTGTGTGGTGGTATGCGTGCCTTTGTGTTGTCTTTTCATAATAAAAAAACAACTTCAAACTCAAAATTTGTTAGAAGAAACAAAAAGAGAGAATTTTGCTCTAAACACAGTACCTTTTGTTATTTTCTTTTTTTTTCTTTCTATTTGATTTATCATTTGTAAGAATTTTTCATTTTTATTACTGTGTAACATAAATTGAAGTTTAACTTGAATGTTTTCATCATAGATAGATTACATTGAGAAGTACATCTATAATTATTTTTAAAAAAAATCATATTGATTTGGCTCCTAAACCAGAACCGTTTCCATGCTTGCACCGCAAGTTTGGTTTCCACAAGATATTTTCTATTGATCTATTGGTGTATTATGTTCTTAAACGGAGTAGGAATTGCTTTTCTTAGCATGCACTAGATACAAGCTAGTTTTGTAATTGGAAATTGACTGCACCTGGTTCCAAACCGTAGAGAATAACCTTGTAATATTAAGCTACTTTTGCTTTAAGATTTACAAACCTTTTTAAGAGGACTATTCAAGCAAACCCCATACATTTTATTTCATGTATATATGCATGAGCTGCATGACACAACCCAATGATGTTAGCAGCCAGAAGCGCACACGCGGAGGCATATGGCCCGTCGGCGGCGGTGCCGGCGGCACACACGCGAAAGCGGCCTGTAATATCCGACCCGTTAGCATGGTGGCTGAGATGTAGTTGTTGTTGGATTAGTCCTATATTTATAGGCTAAATTGACTTATAGTAGTATATAATACTTGTCAGGTCTAAATGTAGCATTTCTAAGTTAACTTTTTTACATGAAGTAGAAACTAAAGTATAACTCACACTAGGTCAGGCTTTCTGCAGATTTTAGGATAGGGTGCTACAGATGATGTCAAAACGTCAACCTTCGTTACACGTACGCATGCGAGATAGGCAAGTATATGACGCATAGCACATATGGGCTCAAAATGGACATACGACATGGCATGTGTGTCAGCACTAGACGTACAAATGTGTATCGAGGGGGTAGTTCTAGGCACTTGTCGAGTATGAGGTGTGATGCCGAATATGTTAGAAATTGGCCCATAGGTGGCCCATTTCCTTTTAATTCCAAATCATGCATGGTTTAATTAGTATCATATTACCTAGCTAAGTGGAGAAAATGTAACTGAAAAGGTGGAGTTCTTGCCACCTTTTGATTAATGACACTTAGCATGAGAATGACATAGGGTGGATAGCAGCTAAACACACATGCATGCACATTCGTGTATTTTCACGTGAAAATTCGTGTGTTCCCTGGCACTTTGAATTCACCTTTTGTTTTGCTGAACTTTACAGCTATCTATCTCTCCATTCAATCTGTTTAAATGAGATTAAAACATTTATTTTAATTCGGTGTTATTATACAATCGGGCCACTAGTGAGTTAATTGATATTATGCGATCGCCATTACTAATCTGTCTATGCATTCAACTTGTCACAATATTGTCGGCCATTACTAGTAACTATCATATTTAATCGATATAATGTGGTCACTTCTTTCGTGCGTGTTCATATACAATCTCGAGGCGCCCGGGCGTAGAGACGAATTCCTCCTCCATTCCTCCTCTTCTTTGAATTCTTATCTTTATTGTGTTGAAATTTGTTGAATCTCGCCGATCTTCCTCATCGGCGTGTACCGCAAAGTTTACCTGCATGGGACAGCAATAAGGTTTCTGGTCAGCACATCAGCACGACCACTTTGCTTCTTCCTCAACGTCGACTACTTCCATGATCACGTCTGCGCTGTGTTGCCTTCTATTCTTCAACAAGCTCGATTGTAAGTCGTTTGTGTGTTCAATCGACTTCATTAAAATACAATTCTTGAGCATATTCTGAAGAAGTACAATTTGTGTTAGTGATATGCTCTAGAGGCGATCATGTGAGATGATTGTATCATACGTCTATGTTCATGTACTTATCAGTTCCATGAATAAATGTCACTCCTTTGTTTATTGAATATGACTTAATTGTGAAACACATTGGTTATATGATATTATTCTAAACGATCCCTGGTCACATATCATTATGTGGGACAATAGTGATCTGACCAACACATGTATTGATTGATGGTAATGTTTCACATACCATAGATATGGAGATATCAAATCAATAATGTGGGCACATGTTAGAGAACATGGGGTTGGATAGACCCGCTCCGAGACACTGATGAGATTGTTATCTTAGAAGTGCCATCAGGGTGTAGTCTCGAGTGGTATACCTATACGATCCTTTGACTCGAGATTCTTATTGATTCTCAAAGATGTGTAATTGTATACTTTGGGGCTATCAAACGCTTCTCCGTATCAGGGAGAGTTATAAAGGTAGCTTACGAGCATGCCATGAAACATGACGTGAGATATAAGAGATCAAGATGGAATTTGCCCTCCTTGATAACGGAGAGATATCTCGGGCCCTCGGTGTGGATGGATAAGGAAAAGTGCATGGCCATGCCAAAGTGATTAAAGTGTTAATCATGAATTATATCCATTACATTGACGAGTGAATGGGTCGAGCTATCACAAGGATGGCACGATCTTGCCTTGAGCTTGGCGGTATCGCGTGGCAAAAGGATTGGTATATGAGTATATCAAGGTTCAGCCGATCTGATTATTACGTCGTGCAGATTCGGGGACAACATGTCTGTTAGGAACCCTTTGTTGTCGATGGTCTGAAAAGAGGTTTCGGGGCCATGGCCGTTCTTGCATGAACCTAACGGTCACACACTTAACGGGTTGGATCATGTCTGGATGGATTGGATCCATTGGTGGGTTTACACGATTTGGATCCTCTGGCGTCTTAATGGATTTCTCTGTAGAAGATCCATTAGTGAGTCCTAGTGGGCTTCTGTCGTGAAGGCCCGTTAGTGCACTCTATATAAAGGGGCGTGGGGTGTGCACCATGTTGTTCTCCCCACCACGGCTCCCTAGCCGTCGACCCTACCCCTAAAAACCCTAGCCGTCAGCAGCGTGGAAAGCTAGCACACGGCGCCTGGCGTTCCCACCGGCGATGTGGATACCGAGAAGCGCAGTTGCATCTGCATCATCTCGTGATCGGCGATCGGGTTTCACCTCTCCAGCTTAGCGTGCACATCTTCATCCGCTACATAGTGCACCGCGGCGAGGAGACGTTAAGGACTCAGCGATCACTTGGCGAGCACTGGGCGGTCCGGAGACCACTCGGCGAAAGCACTGGGTGATCTCGCAAGCACTCGCCCAGCGATCGGAGTACGCTCGACTACATCTGATTAGCTTCGAACCACGCGGGAGGTTTCACCCACTCTACTTCCGCCGCTAACGTGCTCCAAGGGTAATGCTCCATGATCTTTGACTCGCATGTATCTGGTTGAATGCGTGAAAATTTTATTTTCGGCTAGTGTAGCATACGCGTTCTCCTTCAATTTGTTGCCTGCTGTTTTATGCATCTCTAGTCTATTATTATATTTGCCTCAATATAAAATATAGAATAAAATATTGCACCTATTTCCAACAGAATGTGTTGGCACTAGATACACGGATGTGTACCAAAGGAGTGGTTCTAGGTATTTACCGAGTGTGCGGTGTGCTTCCAAGGGTGTCAGTCCTTAAGAAGGGTGAATGCACTTGACCCGTTAATGTAGTGGCCTATGACGGATTGTGGTTGCATCAGTTCCACATTGTTTATCTAAACCAAACTGTAATAACATATAATATTTGTTGGTCCTAAACATAGCATACCCGGGTTAACCCTTTTACACGAATGGATGATTAAAGTGTAAATTAGGATGCTATTCATACGTAGGCCCACTCTATAGTGGGTTAGGCTTTGAGTGGATTTTATACCAGAATGTTAGACGTGCACCAGCGTAGAGAGAGGGAGAGAGAGCATCGGTGAGGGGAAAACAAAAACCAATCTACTAAAAATCACTGCAAATAATTGACAAGTTAGATCAAAGCAACTACTAGGAAACCTTAGTGAAATCATTAGCATGCTAATAATGTGGTGTATATTTGGGGTCACATTAATTGTGGATGATCAAGCACTTAACTCACAAGAATATAAAAGTTCAATAGGAGATACATGATGTTGTCGTAAGTTTTCTCGCGACTTTATTAATCCTTTGTTCATAGATTCCTGCCCCTCCTTATATAGTGGGAGGTATGGTGTTTTTATCAATAAAATAAGTAATATATATGGGACTAAACTACGATTAATTGGTCTCTTGGGCCGGTTACCCGTAATAGAACAAGTTTGGGTCAAGCTAGTGTCCACACTATTAGAACCATGGAACGGCCGACATACAACGTAAACAACATGTTTTAAATTTTTTTTTTAAAAGAACTTACCTATTTATCTTTAATTCTCACTTGTCCGGAGAACTTCATTTCAAACATGACATATAGGCTCTAGTATTCTACTCCCTCCGCTTCGTAATGTTTCTCCATGTCACTGTGAAGCGCGCGTCGTGTCAAAAACATGTGTCCATTGAGATAATTGAGTGTGTAATTTTTGCGATATATCCATCCTCTACCCCTATTTAAGTACTCTAAAATAGATTAATTAGTTGTAGTATTTCATTTATTAGGGTAAAAGTATGGATGGCCATTTCTCAATATTTTAGATTTGATGCTTCCTGGACCTGTGCACACAATGGACATAGACAAATATTACCAAACAGAAGGAGTCGTTGTATCCAATTCTTAGTTTAGATAAAATTGATGCCATCATTAAACTCAAGGACCATTTGGGTGGACTTTTATTACGTATTTTCTTTTTCACTTATTAATCACTGATGTGAGAATTGTTAGCTGTTTTACTTTTATTAATGTGAAAATATCTATATAATTTTTCACTTTGACTAATGCGAGAATCTCTAACTTTTTTCCCTTATAGGATCAAGGAGGGAGAATTAGGGTTTAAAAAATTATCAAAAATTGAGCGATTTTTTGCCCTTATCGACGCGGTCCGATATCCAAAACCTCTCGATAAACCGGTCCAATTCAAGAAAATTTATGTGACGTAAACCGGTGTAAATTGCCCTATTTTCAATGAAAATTGACGAAAATCGCTTAAAAATCGACCGCTAAAAAAGTTCAACTAGTCCGTCGATTTTCCATAAAAATATGTCGATTTTCCATCAAAACAGTTCATTTTTTGTTTTTTGTTTAAATTTTGATTTTCAAACTCTTCGATTTTTGATGATTTTGACCAATTTTTGGCTCAATATTATCGATTTTTTGCATTTTGAATTTCGAGCGATTTTTGCGATTTCGATATTGTTGACCCTGTGGAGAATATACAAGATGAAATTCACAGCACATAACAAGCGTGGTAAAAAATAGGAGTACCATTCATCTAGTTATTGGTAAATGGAACATAAAGAATATTACTAGCCGACTAAACTAATCCCCATTTTAAAAGCCGAGTGTTGAACTAGATGAATAACAAGAGGTAACATGAATCAGATGATTTCTGAACAATGAATATTAATTACCTTCTCGTAGAACGCATAAAGGGTGTGATGAGTAGACAATTGCTTGAGCTCTGATGCTTGTGTCTCTTGGCCTGCGCATAAGCTTGCAATTTCAGCTTGCGCTGTGGACACTATGATTCGGCTCCCTTTCCTGTTGTTTGGGAAGCATGTTTTGATCCAATCCCACTCTTCAATGGTGGACAGGTCATTAAGCACAATCAGGTAACTCTTCTCATTCACATATCCATTGAACTCATGCGCCAAATCTTGCCCCGTCTTCTCCATCTTGAACAGGAGATCAACCCCTACGGTTGCGGAAAACTGCCTCACTAAGCTCTGGATGAAGTCTGTTCGATTGAGAGGATGCATCACCCTAACCCAGGCATGGCACTGAAACTTCTCTTTTATCTCTGGATTCTCATAGGCCTTCTTGATGACGGACGTCTGCCCAACATCACCACCTGGTCCCCACACTGCAACCACTCTGAGGTCCTCGTCCTTCTTGTTGACCAGTTGGACAAGATCCACTTTCGCTTTCTCCTGCTGCCGACTGGCTTCCTCGATGCCAAACATGGTTGCACCGGCTACGCTGGGCTGCCCAGCTGCGGTGATAGCCTTGGAGCCAGAGCCCTTGAGGAGGCCGTAGCGCACGCTCCTCTGGCTGACATCCTCCACCTTGGCTCTAAGCTCCTTCATCTGCTTGGCCACCCGGCGCCGGTCCTGCAACGTGCGTGGTATTCGCCTCCAAGATGGCTTCCCAAGACGGACGGCGAAATCCTGGAGGCAGTCCTCGACGTCGTAGGCCACGTCGCGGACTTGCTTCACCCAGGTCTTGACCACCTTGTTGTCGTCTCGCTCCTCGTGGGCTGCCATCAGGAAAGACTGCATCATCTCGAGCTCGTCCCTGACGAAGGCCTGATCACGCTGGACGCCGAGCTGCAGGGCCACCTCCTCCGCAATGGCAGATTTGGCGTAGCTAAGCGCTCCATTCACGACGGACTTGCCAACACTCAGCACCGTGGCCTCCATCACTCTCCTCTCCTGTCAGTTTGTGTGAGATTGTGGATGGATGTGATACTGCCAATGCTCGGTGCTAATCCTGAAGCCAATAATGATGAGTTGATGACGGATTAAAAATACTAGCTCAGGTTCCAGACCGAGCAAGTTGTCACTTTTTTTACGCAGACTTGGCAGGGATACTATGTTCTATCGAGTCCTAACAAATCTATATAAATAAAAACAACAGGTGATATTTAAATCATTTTTTTCGTTTTGAGGGCTAAAAAATCCACAAACCTCCCACTCTGCGTAGTGTTTTATATTCATCACCTTTTAATACAAGTTACATAAATTTTAAAGTAAAAAAAAGAGTAAATAATCATCATCTACATTTTATTTATGCTTTAATATTTGTGTAACTTTCAAATATAATGCATATAAGTACCTCCCACTCCACAATAATCCTAAAAAAGAAAAAAATTCTAGAATTTATCACATTAATCGAAAGAAAAAGAGAAGCATATCTACTACTTATTTTTGTAGGGCTAGAATATAACGAAGCAGATTAATCATATATAGATATTGGAGTTATATAACAAATAGAGTTAGATTTTAGTTATAAAATGTGGAGTTGTACATTAAAGTCAGCTGCATCGACATCGGCAATTAAGTTTTCAACAAGCTTTCGTTGCTGTGCCCCGCGGCTTCCAACTGAAAATAACAGCCGCTGCTCCAGCCACGCATTCTTCATATCCACTCATCCTATACAAAAATATAAGCCGCTACCTCGGCTACACATAATAATGTATCATATCATCATCATTATATCATCATACCTATACTATTTTCCGAAGGATTCCAGCCCCCTGGACGCTTTGAGCCGAGCCGGCTCAAAAAAAATTCACGTTTAGGTCCCTTCAAAAATTTGTAATTACGCATAGATCCTTTCCGTGGTTTTTTACGAGAGGAGCTTCTGGTTTAGAAAAAATGTGAATCTTTCATGCAAGGACCATAAATAGATATCGAAAAAAAATGTAGTGGCGTTTAGATCATTCTGGCTATTTTTCACGAAAATGACCTTTTCAATTTAGCGCGATCGCAGATACACTTGTGTCCTTTTAACCGTTTCTTGCATTTCCTGCACGATTTAAAAAAAAACGCAGACGAAAAGAACGAAATTGTTTTCGCAAAAAAACAACGCATAGCTGGTCGACTCGGCTCGGTTTTTCCTTTTCACGTATAGGTTCCTCAAAAAATACGTAATTACGTGTAGGTCCTTTCCACAGTTTTTTACGAAGAGGACCTTCTGGTTCAGAAAAATTATGAATCTTTCGTGAAAAGACCCTAAATAAATACCGAAAAAACGTAGTGGTGTTTAGATCATTCCAGCTATTTTTCACGAAAAGGACTTTTCGATTTAGCGCAATTGCGGATGCGTTTGTATTCTTTCAACCGTTTCGCGCGTTTCCTCGATGATTTAACAAAAACACCGATAAAAAAAACGAAATTATTTTCGTGAAAAAGACAACACACGCAACGTGTCACGCCGCGAAAACTATCCTAATACCTTTCCTAAACTTGGGAGGAATCCGGTGCTCTCGACGCTTTGAGCCGAGCCGGCCGCGCGACTCAGCTCATTTTTTCCTTTTCGCATTTAGGTTCCTTAAAAATGTGTAATTACGTATAAATCCTTCTCGCGGTTTTTTACGAAGAGTGATGCGACACGGGACCGGATCTTCTGACAGGTAGACGGTAATTCGATTTGTGGAGGACTTGACGTAAATGATCCGGGCTTCCGATCAGTTCCGATCAAAACCTGCAATCGCAACATCACGGCTCCGATGGTTATCAACCGTGCTAAGACGCGATTGACCTCGCCCAGAAGGCTAGTTCATACAAACAAATCGAGAACACAAGAAAAAATGAAAAAGAAGCAATCTCAAATTGCAAATTGTATTAAGCACACGAAATTGGGGTTCCACAAACCGAAGAATGGCGAATCTGCAATGGTAGAATAATCTAAGCAAAACCCAAAGCATAACAACGATAGCTACGAGGTTTTAATATGTGAGAGGTGCAGCGGTTAGGGTTTGGGACGCAGTCCTACTCCAAATACATGGGCCAAGGGAGGGTCCGTTCAACCCAAGGTCGTACAAGGCCTTTGGGCCTAAGTGGAGGTGTCGCAGTACCTAGCAGATTCTATACGTCATATTATTTTGACAATTTTTGTCAATTTAGAAGGAGTTTGAATGTGAAACTACTTCCATTGGAAAGCTCTCGTCGTGGGCTTCTCCGTAGAGTCCAAGAACGCCTCAATCAGACTTCGTATGGCCCAGATATGGTCGTTTTATTGATGTGCTGTCCTGAGACTCCAAACCGAAATTGGAATCTGACTTGAGCTCGACTTCAATTCCAACTAGACTTGGACCTTGAGGGATGACGTTCAGGTAAGCTTGTGATGCTTCTCCCATATTTCTGAGCAACAAGACATCACAAGAATTTAGTAGCAACCCATCCAAGAAATCGTGAGCAGCGAGGAACGAGTTTACCTGGTGGTTTAATTGTCGTGCTCGTGCTCTTGTAATTAGTTCTTGCATATCTTGAGAAATCGTATTGTACGTATCCGAAGGAGTGATATCCTCATCAAAGAGGACCTTCTGGTTCAGAAAAATCGCAAACCTTTCGTGAAAGGACCCTATACAAAAAAACGTAGTGATGTTTGGATCATTCCGGCTATTTTCACAAAAAGGACCTTTCGATTTAGCGCAATTGAGGATGCATTTGTATCATTTCAACCGTTTCTCGTGTTTCCTCGACGATTTAAAAAAATACTGATGAAAAAATGAGATTGTTTCTGCGAAAAAACAACACACGGTCGGCCAGCTCGGCTCGTTTTTTATTCACGTGTAGGTCCCTCAAAAAATGCATAATTACGTGTAGGTTCTTCCTGCGGTTTTTTACGAAGAGAACCTTCTAGTTTAGAAAAACGCAAATCTTTCGTGAAATGACCCTAAATAAATAAAAAAAAACGTAGCGACGTTTGGATCATTCCGGCTATTTTCATGAAAAGGACCTTTCGATTTAGCGCAATCGCAGATGCGTTTATATCCTTTCAACTGTTTCGCACGTTTCCTCGACGATTTAAAAAAAAACACCGATGAAAAAAACGGAATTGTTTTCGTGAAAAAACAACGCACGCGGCATATCACGCCGCAAAAACAATTCTAGTAACTTTATTAAACTTTGCAGACTTGCTCGCCCTGGAGGCCTCCCTCGTCACGCGAGCCGAGCCGCGCAAGAGCTGGCTCGCCTGGCCGGCCGGCTCGTATTTTTTTCACATATAGGTCCCTTAAAAATGCGTAATTACGTGTAGGTCCTTTGCATGGTTTTTTATGAAAAGGACTTTCTGGTTCAGAAAAATCATAGATCTTTCGTGAAAGGACCCTACATTAATATCGAGAAAAGTGCGTGCTTACGTGTAGGTACTTCCTGCGTTTTTTTTACGAAAAGGACCTTCTGGTTCAGAAAAATTACGAATCTTTCGTGAAAGGAGCCTAAATAAATGCCGAAAAAATAGCGTAGTTACGTTTAAATCATTTCAACTATTTTTCGCGAAAAGAATCTTTCGATTTAGCACAATCGCAGATCCTTCAGGAGATGACCCCAGATATATGCAAAAAAAATCCGTGATTGTGTATATCCTTTCAACCGTTTTATGTATTTTCTCGACGTTTGTAAAAAAAAACACCGCCGGAAAAAAATAGAATTATTTTTAAAAAACAATACACGCAACGTATCATGTCATGAAAACTTTTTAGTTCTTATTTACATTATCTTCTTAATGACAGTATCTAGAATGCAATTTATCATCTGTCACTCTATTGATAAACAATTTAGATTTGTCATTTTTTTTACATTTTGTAGCCACTTGAAATGTCCCTTCTGCCCTCTCCGATCGGTTTCAAGAGACTGGCTTGCTTAGCTGGTCCAGTCGAACAAGTCACTCGCTATTATTCTCGTTAGGTTCGCGGTCGCCCTCGCTGTCGAAGTTAGAGTCGTACGATCGACCTCGACCTCGCCGTGGCAGTCGTCGTCCTCAGAGTCGTAGCCCCCCACGTCGTGTTTGCTGGTATCGATCACAGCGTCGAAATGCCCGCGCAAGTTCGGAGGGATCAACTCATCAACGACAACCTCAAGCTGGTTCGCTCCTTGTCGAAGTTGCTTGAAGCCTTGAACAGAACCCCGTAATTAGTTGGCTATTATGGACAGCCGCTCGGGGAGACGGCCGTAAGTATCCGATCCTCTAATTTCAGCTATTTAACCGTTTTGGTGATTAATAATATTTGTTTGTCAAGACTAATCGTGTTTTAAGATTTTTAAGATGAGTTAGTACTTGATATTAGCATGAATTATATTGAGAGTTCTTGGTATTTATAAACTCCAAAAGGTATAATTAATGACAAAGCATAAAAATTAAGTACCTTGTAAGTTGAAATGATCCGATGATTTAAGTTTGGATCATTTTAGTGATATATTTTGTTTTTGTCTTGACTATACTATTAAGGGCGGCTCAAGATTATTAGTTTGAGCTTGACGAGGTTTGTTAGCTAGTTGTGATACACACTATGTATCTCTAGCTCTACCTAGTACATATTATTACAGCGCTAGAGAGTACCGAGAGCTGGTAGGTGCCACGTCAGCGAATTTGTGAATAGGCCCTCTCAAAAATTAGAAATCGCGTTTAGATCCTTTGGTGGTTTATTAATAAAATAGATCCAAAAATATGAGAATTACGTTTAGGTCTCTCTGCGGTTTACATGTTGGTCCTCCAGGTTGTTTTTTGCGAAACGGACCCCGAAAAAATATATTATTTTAGATTCCTTTACGGTTTACGTTTGGCTCTTCTCAGTGGTTTTTAGAGGAGTAGACTCAAAAACAAAAAAAAAACGTCTCGACAAAAAAAACACTGGTTCGTTGAAGGTTTATAACAGTCTATGGGTTTGTCGATGGGTCCTAGCGACTTTTTTTAAAAACATAAAAAAAACAGCCACGGTTTTCTAAAAAACCCGCAAATTCAACGAAGGTTTATAGCATTTCATAGATTCGCCGACGGGTCCTAACTTCTTGTTTTCTAAAAAACACATATTAAATCGGAGGTTTATAGCAACTCAGATATTCGTACGGTGAGTCCTAATGACCCATTTTTTAAACAAAAAGAAAATCGAAAATACGACCAAATTTTTCGAATTTTGTACATTGCATCGTCATGGTGGTTTTTAGCGAAATGGACCTCGGGAAAAAAATATGTTACTTTAGGTCTTTCTACAGTTTACGTTTGACTTCTGCCAGTGATTTTTAGAGAAGCGAACTCGAAAACAAAGATACGTCTCGACAAAAGAAAAAACACAGATTCGTCCAAGATTTATAGCAACCCACGGATTCGTCGACGGGTCCTAGTGACCTTTTTTAGAACGTTAAAAAAACCAGCCGTGGTTTTCTAAAAAACCCGCAGATTCATCGAAGATTTATAGTAGCCTATACATTCGCTGACGGGTCCTAACCACGGTTTTCTAAACAAACCACATTCGTCGGAGGTTATAGCAGCCTATAGATTCGCTGGTGGATCCTAATGACCCATTTTTTTAAACAAAAAGAAAACCAAAAATATGACCAAATTTCCCACATTTTATGCATTGCATCGTCAGATGCGACGCAACAGAGCGCATTATACAGCTAGTACCTTTATTAAACCTTGCAAGTTTCACGCCTTGAGAGCGAGGTCACATCGCCCGAGCAAGCGCAGCGTGGCCAGCTCACCGATTAGCGAAAGCTTGTATTTTTTTGGCGCGATATGTCCCTCTAAAATGCGTAATTACGTGTAGGTTCTTCCGCGATTTTTATAAAAGGACTTCTCGGTTTAGAAAAATCACGGATCTTTTGTGAAAGGACCCTAAATAAATACCTAAAAAATACGTGATTACGTGTAGGTCCTTTCCATGATTTTTTACCAAAATGATCTTCTAGTTCAGAAAAATCACGGATTTTTCGTGAAAGTGCCCTAAATAAATACAAAAAAAAATTACGTTTGGATCATTCCAGTTATTTTTCATGAAAAGAATATTTCGATTTAGCGCAATTGTAGATCCTTCGAGAGAGAAACCCATATAGATACAAAAAAATGCATGATTGTGTTTGTATTCTTTCAACCGTTTTACACGTTTTCTCGATGATTTTAGAAAAAAAACACCATTGAAAAAAAATTATTTTTATGAAAAAACAACACACACGACGTACTACACCGCAAAAACTTCCAAGTTCTTCTTATCCATTCATCGTTTCCACTCATCTTATCCAAGTCTGAACCTCAAGACCGCTACCCACCTCTCTCCTGAGACTCGATCATCAAGAGATTACACCGCTGCTCCCATGATGGTGAAATCCAACCGAGCCACCACCACTGAGCTCTCTGGCGAGCTATAGTTGAGGGCCCCTCTTCCAAGAGCAAGAACGCGAAATAGATGAGCTTGGCCTCTACCACGGATTATAATTTCACCGGATTTCGCAGAAATTTGACCACATTTGGTGAGTCCAAAAATACACTTGTCCTAGTTTTATTTCGGTGAGTTTGGTCAAATTTTGCCTAAAAATTCAAATTTTTATCAAATGTTATAAAAAATTTATTTTCTTAAACCATTTCGCCCTGAAATTATACCTTTTGCAAATAAGATAAATGCTTTTTAAATAACCTAGAAAGCCTTATGAATTTCAAACATCAGTTTTGAATTATTACAAAGTCTGGACAATTTTATATAAATCCAAAATAATCTCCAGATCACCTTTAAAAAGTTTTAGAAAATTTTGAACTTATTTTATACTTTAGAAAAATAAAAACAACAACTTTTCAAAAGAATAGAAGAACTGTCAGATTTTTATAAAATCCACATATTTGATCATCATCTGAAATTTTTTATAAGTAGTAGTATTGCCTCAGAATAATCCACAAAAAGTTTCAAAAATTTTAAACCTCATTTGATAGCTAAATTAAATCTGTAAACCTTGACTACAAAAAAACATAAATTGAATTATTCATTTTCCTCTTTTCCCTTCTCTCTGTCATGTGGGCCCCACCTTTACAGCGAGCACCGGCAACCATTCCTCTACTATGGTTTCCTTTGATTGATCTCACAGTGCTTGTGCGCGATCTAAATGGTGCCTGGTCAGTCTAGACTCCAGAGAAGCAAGGTGGAGAGCAGCAGCGGCTGCATTATTGTTGCGATGTATTATGCAATAATTATGCCGGAGAACTCGTTTTCCTGTGCAGAACAGTGCCAGTGTTTAATTCCTTGTCTGGTTGGTGGTGGGTGAAGGTTGCAGAGTAGCACACGCATTTTAATGAAGGCAATACGTCACCGACTGTGTTGTCATTGTCAGCCTGGTGGGTGAAGGTTGCAGAGTTTTCTTACGAAGACTTGCCACTTCGCCGGATTACGGGCTGTTTCGTTTGCTTTCAATTATTGTCAATATTTATCTTACTAAATTTTAAATAGCTTTAATCAAATTTGATAAGTATTTGGTTTCCAACTAAATTTTAGCTAGATTCTCTTCTCCATTGGCACCCTAGTTCATTTTCTTGTCAATTATTGGCTAAATGTTGGCAACCAATTTGGTGATCAAATTTTTGGCATGCCAATTTTTGGTAAGGTTTGATTTGGTAAATTTGGTCTCAAACCAAACAGCCCCGCTCTCCGTATGGCGTAAAAACAGATATGGTGGATATTGCTTTTTACGTATTTTAATTCATATTTTATTGATAGATTGGAAATCGAATACAGCTTAGTCAAATATAGATATGAATTCGGATTATTCGAGATACATATACATGATGAATATATGATGAATTCGTATCGAAAATGGATAAAAATTTTGGCTAGATTCTCTTCGGTCGAAGGAGCGGTCTCAGGTGAGCTATAGTTGAGCTCAAGCGGTGACACAAATGGCGGTCGGCCGGGAGGAAGAATTACACCGCGGGAGTTAGGATGGGTAACGGATTGAGCTTCTACAGGTTACGGCGATTCCTTTTTAGTGTTTCTCTTGAGTGGTGGTTGACCGAGGAGTCCCGCCACCGAGCGGCTGACACTGGGGAAGAAGGGCTACGGCGGCAGCAAGATTTTGCATGAAGAAGCTCAAATATATTTGAGGTGTTTTACTTAGTAGTGTATGAGGATGCTTTGGCTCAGAGGAATTTGGAATTGGTACTTTGTGCTACGAGAATTGCAATTGGCTTTTAAGCTTCGAGGTGCTCGGTAATGGTGGAAATGGAGTGAGCTCCGGGTGTTTGGCTGGCTAAAGAAGAAAGCGGCTCAGCGAATGAGTAAGGAAGGAAGAAGAGAGCTCAATCGTAACGCGAAGCTGGTATTTCTAGCTACCAAAAGGATTGCTAGAGTTTGAAGGCATGCGCGGCGGAGCTCTATGCAAGGCGGCGATTAATGGCGGTGCTTAATTGCAACGACGTGGCTCGTTCTGATGTCTTTGTATGGCTGGGCTTTTGTGGCGGCAATTGGTAGCCAAAGTGCAAAGCTAATACGGAGTTGGTAGAAAAGTATTTGAAAGGAAGAGAGAACGGAGAGAATGAACTCGGCTCGTGGAGAAGAACGAAAACCTGAGGCTGATTCATGGGACTAGGCCCCACCAGGCAGTGGCTCAACTGATTTTTCGTTGCGCCAGGGAACGGTGTTGACATGGAGCTGGGCCCACCGGTTAGTGAGGCGAGTTAGTCAAAGGGAGTAGATACACCGGACAGCGCTGGTTTTCACATTAAACAGGCTGTCAATCACTGCCCAAAATTTTCAAGGATTTTTGAATAGAATCTCTAGCTAATGCACTATATCCAGTAAAAACTTTGGGTCAAAAAGTTCTATAGAGAATTAATTAAAATTCTGACATTACTATCTGCTCAAAATCCTTAATTCGGTTTTTGATTTATTTAAGGGTACAAATGACACAATTTATTTTTGAGAATTTTTATAAGGTTTCTAACTGAGATAAGTATGCTTATATAAAAATATAAATTTGATATCTTGCTTTTTTATTTAATTAAAATTCTGACACTCTATTTTATAGATTTTTCTTGTTTCTGTTTTTGAATTTTCAGAGTACATATATGGAACGATAAATTTCTGATATTTTTACTAGGAGTAGGTGTTGCTTTGAGGTTCTTATGGTAATTTTATCAGGTTGAGATAAAGTCTACAGATTTTTCATTAAATCTGACCTTACACTGTTTTTAGTCAAAGTGAGGGTCTTTTCAATAATTAAGTCTCATTCTTGTTCATCAAAATTTTATTTGTGGGAAAAATGTTTTTCCTACAGTCCTAGGGTTTGGATCGTAATTTTTCCAAATTTTTACTTTTACCATTTTACCTTTTTCCCATTTCTTACTTTCATTCCTCTTTTATTTGATTATTCTCACAACACAAAATCCAAAAATCCAAATAAAAATCAATAATGCCAAGAAAACTCAGAAATAATCATATTCAAATGCAAAACATTTATTTTTATTTTAATGTATTTTTCGGGATGTTACAGTCGACGTGCATCGTAGCTAGAGAAGAAAGAAAGGATGGGTTGATGGTGTTTTCGGTCTTAGAGAGTTGAAATTTTTTAGATCAAGAGAACATCCAAAACAAGGATGCCCCAGTTCCATTACTGAAACCAAGTCAACATTTAGTCCACATCAACCAACACCACCAAACCATCTAAAAACATTCGAAACCAGGCTATCAGTTAGGAACCCCATTACCCCTAATCAGCCAACTGGAAACTCCAGAACATCACAAAACCTGGAGTATCGTGTCCATTTCACAGAACTATCAAACCTCCAAGCATTAAAAACCTTCAACCGCACCACAAAATGAGAAAAACACAAACAGAATCACAGCTACCCATCCAACAAATTATCAATGAAGCTTGACCTTGACTTTAACACCCAGGCCTTGTTTTCATCTTGGACCTCATCTACCATCCGGTCTACTGAAGAAGCAAAATCCCAGGTTCCAATTGAAGAGGAGTTTGGAGTTTGTTTTCCAACAAGTTGCAGAACGTGTCCAGCATGCAAAGCGCCCCCTCTTTTAGTAGTATTCTCCAATCCTTCAAAACTCTCAAGCATTTTCCTCCGGATCGTTTTACACTTATCCAACAACGTAAGCGAAAAATCATGTCATTCTGTTATTCCATAAACACCAAAGCGCGCTGCACAAATGGAATTTAAAGCGGCATTTTCTTATTGCTAAGCCAAAACCGAGCCACAGATTCATAATTGCAACCAATGTCCAACATAAAAACTCGTTAATCAAATGCCAAATATTTTAGCAACAACACATTCAAAGAACAAATGAACCACACTTTCGGGCTCCTCACACCAACAACAACTAAAACCTCTATTCATACCTCTTTTGAAAGATTATCCTAGTCATCAACTTGTTATGAGATAACGACCACAGAAAAAATTTGGATCTTAGGGGAACAAACAATACCAAGCAATGAGGATATACACCGGTAACACCCCTCTAAAATTAATGATAACATAGAGAGATTTGACCGAATATATACCATTACTATTGTATTGCCAGACTAACGTATCATCATCATCAGAAAGATGTAAGGTGTTAACCACTTCTAGCAATTCAAACCACCTAATCATCATAACATCCGAAAACGTTCTCCTGAAAGTGCATTTAACATTAATACCATCCCAAATTTCAGAAATCATATAACCCTTCTCATTAACAATCTTATAAAGATCCCAAAACTGGACAGCCAAACAAGAGTTCCCAAACCAGATATCCTCCCAAAACCTAACTTTAATGCCATTCCCAACAATCCATCTATAGCCAAACTTGGTAGCTTGCATAGCCCAGACAACCCCTTTCCAAAAAAATGACGAAGTATGAGTATTATCAACAGCAAAAATATTAGGGTTGTCCGCATTATACTTAAAACTGATTAAGTCCTTCCACATTTTATTCTCCTTTGTATAAAATCTTCTGATCCAGGAGGCAAGTAAACACAAATTAACGTCTCTAATATTAGGCACTCCAAGACCACCAAACTCCTTATCCATACAAACAAGATACCAATTAGCCAAATGCAATTTATTGTGACCTTCAAAATCGTTCCAGAGACACTTAGCCATGTGAGAATTAATAAGTTTTAAAGCCCACTTTGGAAATTTAAAAAAGGAAAGCAAATAAAGAGGAATGCTGGCCAAGCAAGATTTAATAAGAACAAGACGACCACTGTAAGACAACAATTTTCCTCTCCAACCAGCAATTCTCTTCAAAATCTTATCAATGAGCGGTTGAAAGTCTTCTCTCTTGATCTTATCATAATGCAGAGGTATCCCAAGATATTTAATGGGGAACTTACCAACCTTACAACAGAGCAAATTCGCAAACCTGCTAGTTTCAGCATTATCACAACCAATAGAAATTAATTCGCTTTTGTGAAAGTTAATCCTCATACCAGACATTTGCTCAAAACAGATGAGGATCCATTTAAGGTGTAAAGCAAAGTCTTCATGATTTTTCAGGAAAACAATGGTATCATCAGCATATTGAAGGCTAAGAACACCTCCATGACAGAAATCGTCACACAAACCTTTAACAAGACCATTATTAGCAGCTTTATATAAGATTCTGGTGAAAACATCAGCAACTAAGTTAAAAAGAATAGGAGAAAGAGGATCACCCTGCCGCAAACCTTTACCAGTGGAAAAGAATTTACTTTCAACATTGTTTATTTTCACCCCAACAGAGCCCTTCTCCAGAACAGCATAGATCCAAGATTGCCACTTGCACCCAAAGCCCCTTTTGTCTAAAATGTCTACTAAAAAGCTCCAATTAACCATATCATAAGCCTTCTCATAATCCAACTTAAGAATAAAACCTTTCTCTTTATTGCGATGAACTTGATGAATAACCTCATGAGCAGTAACGACACTCTCCAAAATATATCTATTCTTAATAAAAGCAGTTTGATTATGCAAAATAATCCTATCACAGATAGAACCAATCCTGTTAGTTAGAACTTTGGTAACAATTTTATAACTGCAATTCAACAGACTAATAGGTCTGAAATGTTTAATATTTCGGGTATTATTCTCTTTCGGGATCAGTGAAATCATAGCAAAATTAAGCCTGAACAAATCCAACTCACAATTCTCCAAACTTTTAAAAAGAGCCATTAAGTCGTCCTTGATCAAACTCCAAAACTTTTGATAAAAAATAAAAGGAAGGCCATCAGGGCTAGGAGCACCATCAGAATAGGAATCAAAAACAGCTTTCCGGACTTCCTCCACCGTAAAAGGAGCTTCTAGAGCCTGATTTTCCTCCACTGAAATCTTCGCATCGAATTAAAAAGAACCCCCAAGATTAATATTAGGTTTAGGTTCAAAACCAAAAAGAGACTTATAGTAGTCACAAGCTATATTGACATATCATTAGTCTCATAAGTCGGGCCATCCGGACCATCTAGGACATTGATGAAATTTTTCTTCTCCTTTGATTAGCAACGGCATGAAAATAACTAGTATTCCTATCCCCTTCTTTAATATCTTTTTCCCTAGCCCGTTGTCTAGCTTTAATTTCCTCCATAGCCCAAATTCTTTCAATATCATTCTTTACCACAGCTAACCAATCTTTCTCTTCATGGGAAAGAGATCTAGTTTCAGCCAACACATCAAGAGCATCAAATTCATGAAGGAGAGAGTTTTTCTTTTTTCTATTTTCAGAATCAATGTTTTTGCTCCAACCTTTAGTGACCTTTCTAAAGTTCCTAACTTTGGACTGCCATGTGTCAATAGCATTCCCTCCACAAGGGATATTCCAAGCTTTCTGAGCAATATCATAAAAATCTTCATGAAGAAGCCACCACTTCTCGAACTTATACTTGAACTCAACACGATGAGAGCCATCACCAGAGTCCCACAAAATGGGCGTATGGTCACTACCAACTCTAGAAAGAGAAGAAGCAATCGCCAAAGGGTATCTAGCTTCAAAAGAAGTACTACAGAAAATCCTATCAATCACAGACATAACAGGATTGATCTGATTGTTGGACCAAGTAAAGTGTCTACCCGTCAAATGAAATTCCATAAGACCCCACATATCAACCCACTCATTGAACTTATCACACCATTTATGATCAACATTGCCATTATTCTTATCCGTTTGATAACGAACTAAATTAAAATCCCCTCCCAGTAAGCAAGGGGTGTGATCATCCATAACAAAAATTTCATGAAGCTCAGAGATGAAATCTACTTTTCCTTCCTCATAGGGGGACCCATAAACCGTAATGAGCCTCCAAACAAAATCATCTTTCTTATCTTTGATCAAGCATTGAACTGTAAATTTTTTCAACACCACCTGAGTAATCTCCAACATATCAGTGTTAACACCAACTAAAATACCACCCGCAGTGGATTTAGCTGGAAGCCATTTCCAATCAAAAGTTTTCGAGCCACTAATACAATTGAGGAAGGAAGTACTAAACTCTTCTCTTTTAGTTTCTTGGAAACCCACGAAATCCACATTATGATTCCTAATAAGGTCCATCAAACATTGAGTCTTACCAGGCTGACCTAAGCCTCTAATATTCCAGAATATACCTCTCATCTCCTCTTATTTTTCGCGGAGTGCTTGCCCCGTTTAAGTTTACTCACCGTGGTCCATCCGTCCCATTCAGCACACTCATCAAGATCCCCCCTCGAGTTGAAATTGAGGTGGGGTCAACTTCAGGGAGAGCTAAAGATGCTTTAACTGGCGTGAATCTGGAAGATAACCCATCGAGCTTCTTGATTGCTTTCACCCTACTTCTCGGGTATTCGGCCGCAATGGCGGAACTAGGCAAGGTTGGAGCTTCAGTTGAGGGGCAAAGGTGTGGTGGTGGTGTGTGCAGGCAATGCTGGTAAAGCTAGGATTAAATAGCTGAGAGGACAGCGTCTCGGTGAGCATGGTGGTTCACGGCGTCAGCCAAAGGGGAAGGCTCGTTGTGGCGAGCAAGACTTTGCACGGCGGCGAGCTGGCGCAAGCCGGTGTGGCCAAAGCAGTGTGGCATGCATGGCAAGGGATGCCTGGCAGGGTGAGGCATGATGCGGAGGAAAGGCAGTGCTAGCACGGACTAGGCGCACGGGCACGGTGCTCTCACGACACCGGTGCGAGGCGGGCGGAGCACGAGCGGGCGTGGGCGTGGGCGTGATGCGGTGCGGCGTAGCATGCATGGCGCAAGCGGAGCGGGCATGGCCCGCACGCGGGAGGAGCTGGCGTGGGCACGCACAGCCTGCGGGCGAGGTGCGCCGTAGTGTGTGCTCTAGCGCTGTGGCGGTCGACAGGTCGGGTCCGGGGCCACCGGTGGAGAGAGAGGGGGTAGACTTGTGGGCCCAGGTGGGGAGCTGGTTCCAGTGGCAGCAAGGGAAAGGGGGAAGGGCAGTAGGAAGGCTGGGCGACAAGTGGGCTCAAGTTGCAAGAGGAGAGAGAAAGAAGAAACTGAATTTTGATTTTTGGCAGCATGAATTCTTGATTTAATTGGGCTAGGAAACGTAGTTATAAATTTTTGAAACTTTTTTCATATGGTACTGAGGTCATGCCTAAGCTACCATGAAAATATTAGATGATGATCACTCATGCATAATTTTATAAAATTCTGACATGGCCACTGTCTTGTTTAAGCTACCATGAAAATATTAGCTGATGATCACTTTCATTTTATTTTGGATTGTTACAAACATCGGCACTAACTTTAGACAAGCATGATAAAAAAAACTATAGCAAAATATGACAACCTTAATATATGAATCAAACATGCTCTTAATCTTTTGTCGAGGAGCTCAAGGGCCTGAATCTGTTTTTTCTTTGCTTGCCTCCACTCAACACCAAAAGGCCAACGCAACGTCTTCTAGTTCCCAGTTAATTCCTACCATATAGGATCAACGGTTAACAACTCAATTGGCATCTTCCATTGTAAGTCCCAACTACCAGTAAGGTATATAGGGCTAGATCGTACCAATTTAGATGCCGAAATTGTACATACCAAAATGTACCGGTACTAATAACTACGATCAAATTGTCCTAGGAAAAAGAGGAACTCAATGCCATCAAACTTGTTGCAAAGGTCAACAATTCATCCAGCGACTGCGCACATCGATCAATGCATACCGATCGAAGGCACTTATGCAATTCGTAGTACACCATAAGTCTTCGTAGCATAGCAGCACAGTTGCATTTACTGAATTGAAGCTAGCTACTATTTCAGTTCCAACTGGGCAAAGCAGGAGAAAGTATACGCCAATTATTTCGACATGAACACAATAAAATACTGGACACGATGCAGCGGCAGACTCGCCGCACAGGATACTGACACAGCCTTAATAATTTATGGATTCAAAAGACAATACATGAGCAGTACGGATACGAATTACTACTAGCAGACTTGAAATAAGATACACGAAGGGGGAACAGGGAGACAGTCAGACAGCAATAGGACACCGTTTGCAACGCAATTTGGCAAGGTTGCCGTACAGTTTGAGGTTCTTCAGGTTTTTCGCAGGAGGACACTCCATCCAAACAGCCAGATGAACCTGGCTCCGCCTTTGACCGCACCAGCAACGATTCCAGGCGGCCAAGAGCGGCAAGGGCTGGACTTGCGCAACCGGTGAGCATCTTTATGTCCTGTAGGACGGACCCCTCTTGGCAATACAACACCATTTGCCTCTGTGTGCTACAATAGAAGGGAATATGGTGCAGCAGCGCACAGTGCATTCATCATTCACCCCCCTCTGTTAACATGTGTCAGTCTGTTTTAGTTAACATGTGTCAGTCTGTTTTTCTGAAACCGAAGCAGTTTTTTATAATTTGTTTAGGGGTGATTTGAGAATCAATAAAAATTTATTTTAGCTTCCGCACAATCATTCACCCCCTCCGATTGCTATATTAGTGTATATCGATCCTACATGTAATTTGAGTGCAAAGCGCTAGTTGATTTCTAGAGTAGAAACAAATATAATTGCTACTTTGCTAGAGACTAGAGAGTTGCTTGTTGATGCATTGCTTTTTTGTTTGTAGAGTTGTTGAATTATAAAGAGGAACGAAGACATTGCATCTCTTTTCTAGAAACATGCAACAATGAAGGTCAGCCGCTTCATCTCTTTTCGAAAATATTGCAAAATGAGAAACAAAGAGAAATTTTTATTGCTTCATCTCTTTTCGGAAATATTGCATCTCTTTTCCGTAAGCGTTTATTGAAGGAGATATTTTCTTCGAATTGATGAAAATGATATAATCAAGAGTTTCATGGCTATTAGAAGGCGGAGACCAGACAAGAAGGACAAGTAATATTGTATTCTTTAAACTATTGTAGGTGCGTAAACTTCTTTTATGCATATTTCATACTTAAAATGTTCGAACTATTTATATTATAATTTATAATTGTATTATCATGTTTCTAGTTATTTTATACTTGTATACCGAATTTCTCGACAATATTTATAGTTGTTTATCGAATTGTTCATTGGATTTTACCGAATTATATATTATAATATTAGCTCGGCATACCCTAACTTAAAATCCTAGATCCGCCACTGCATAAGACACCCACAGTTCTACACATCTCTCACAAAAGGAGAAACTTTTACCTGTTAAGGCAGTTGTCGGGGACTGAGAAACCTCTGACAAAGTCAACACGCGGTCAACAGGGTCCCCAGCTCGGGACTGGGTAGCGTGAGACCTCGACCACGACCTAAGCAGCCCTGATCCCCTCACGACCTCGAACTTGGGGAGCGGGGGTCCGACTCTGCACGACCTCGACCTTGGCTCGGAGGTGTGCGTTTACTCGGCAGTTACCAAGACCGAGAATCCTGGAGTTAAGGCGGACGTGGGCGTCAAATTCGGGACAGTTGCAGCACGTCTTCAATGCACGCCATGCATTACCCCAAGAATCTCTCCTGGCCGTTTCTGGTAACAGCTGGAAGGGGTATAAAATCCCCCGAAGCAGAACGGCAAAGGGACGATATCAACGCACCAGCAATAGAACATTGGCCACCTCCAGAGCGCTCCAGCTCGAGCTGTAACTCACTTTCTGTACTCAAGAATAGCGACTTCCTCCGCCTCAGAGAAGAGGCGGTAGAGTCATTACCCTCATGGAGGCTCGAACCAAGTATAATTTTGCAT